>CM045746.1:22599465-22741965 GCA_024760905.1 Plotosus lineatus
TTTTAGTGTTTTGCTGAAACAGAAGGAATGCTTTGTTCATGTTAGTGAGGCAAATGATACTGAATTGCGAAAGCCACACAGGACTTCATTAAAATAACCCTCTGCTACTCACAAACTAAGGTTATGAGGCGCGTGCGTGTGCGTGTGTGTGTGTGTGTGTGTTAGCATTTAAAAAAAATAAAAGACATGTTAAATGGGTTTTGTACAATATTAGCTGAAAGAAGTTACTTGCAAATATCCGTTTTGTGGAGTGCGCGCTAAACGTAGCCTCAAACTGCTTTTGCATGGGCATCAGGAACAAGGTGCCCTGTAAAAACTTGCGCCTGGAGGAAGGTGCATCCACTTTCATACATGTTTACATGGTCACTCTGAAATTAATGGCTATCCTGAAGCTAGAGGAACAACACGCAAACATGCATACACAATCGGTTATCAAAACAAAACATTCGGGTAAAAGTAAACCATAATGATTACAAGGCTCTGTTAAGGGAAAGACTGAAATGAATCATAACTAGAAATGCAAATGCACCATGTCATGTGATTCTGTGCCAACAAAGTCGCGGAAGCACCTTTTTCATTGTGTTGAAGGCAGAACATTTATGGAATTTGACAGTCACCCTTATCTAGAGTGACTTACATTTATCATTTTTGTACAATTGAGTAACTGAATAACTGAGGAGTGGGGCAGTAGTGGCCTGGTGGTAAGGTCATCCCAAGGTTGGGGGTTGAAGGTCCACTCTCAACAGGTTGCATGTCTCTCACTGTCTGGAGGGGGACGCTCATGTGAAAAGAACCATTTGCTGACTTTCATCAAGCTGCAAAGCCATCAGTGTGTTTCTGCCCTGCGATGGCCTGGCAAGCTGGCCAGAGGTATACTCTACCCTCACGCAGAGTCAGCTGAAATGGGCACCAGCCTCCCCGTGACCCTAACTAGGATTGAGCAGTTCAGAAAAGCAATGAATGAGTGACTGAGAATTGAGGTTCTTGCTCAAGAGTCCAACAATAGCAGCCGAGTCAAACTGGGGCTTGAACCCCTATCCTTCAGATCTGTAATCATGAGCCTCAACCATTACCCTTCCAGTTCCTCTCCTTGTCCAACTGGTAGACTTGACATTGTGGAGATAAAGCAAACCATGGTAGAACAGCCATTATGCTGAAAAACGAGCTACAATAGCCAAGATGGACGCTACTGTGTACACGTAACATGTCTCCAGACAGCAACTTGAGCCTATGACAAGATGGTCTGAACCAGCTCAAAAAAATTGAGCAATGTGCTCTCATCACTGACAAGTTGTTCCAGAACATTTTTTTTTTGAATCTGCAGTTACACCGGAGTGACTATTGGCAAGTGCCCAGGTATAGTCAGCTTCAGATTCCTGTTCCTCGGTGATGAGTCTGAAACCCGATGGTGTTGTAGCCTCGACGTTGTGTCCTGAGATACTTTTGTACTCAGCAGTTATGAAGAGTGGTTCCTCAAGTTACTGTAGCCTTCATTATATCATCAGAAAGATATTTCCAGCTCCGGAACTGCTACTCTGGGGATGTTTTTTGTTTTTCTCGCCACTCTGTGCACACTTTGTTAAAAATCCAAGGGGACTAGTAGTACTTTCTAACATGCTCAGACCAGCCAGCCTGTGAAATCCTGCAGTTTGTCCTGCTCATTCTGATATTTGATGAATTCCTAACAAACTTTAAAATGGTCTCCAACTGACAATGGAAAGGGCAGTGGTGGCCTAGTGGTATAGGGTGCTGGATCACTGATCCTAAGGTTGGGGGTTTGAGTCTCACTCTCCACAGTGCATATAATTGGGTTATCAAATGCTGGCCATGTGTCTATGGTGTGAGGTTCATGTAAAAGAACCATTGCTGACTTTTGACAAGAGTAGCTGCATTGCCGACAGTGTGTTTCCGCCCTGCGATGGCCTGGCGAGCTGTCCAGGGTGTACCCTTCCCTTGCCCAGAGTAGACTGGGATGGGCACCAGCCTCCCTGCAAGCCTAATTAGGATTAAGCGGTTACAGAAAATGAACTGGCAATTGAAGTAAATGTATTTTTTCCTTTCTTTTCATACACCCTGATTTTTTATGCATTGCTTTTTGAACTTATTGATTTTCTTTTTAGTGTAATACGTTTTAGTCCTGTGGAGAGTTCCTGCACTTCACATTTGATCTTTATTTATTTTATGCCCATAGATTACAGGAATACAAAACTAGTAAACTGAAACGTGGCCATTACATTGCCAACCATTGTAAAAACACAGTATTGAAAAAATATTTTTTGATTTTCTTGAAGCTTTGAGCTTTAATTACGCCACAGCCAGTTCACTCTCTCACAAACGCAAAAATTACGCAATTTAGCACCATTCATCCATGGTTTTCATTCAGTCATTCATTTTGAACTGCTTAATCATGATTAGGGTCATGGGGAGGCTGGTTCCCATCTCAGCCAACTGTGGGCGAGGGCAGAGTACACCCCAGACAGCTTGCCAGGTCATCGCAGGGCAGAAACACGCTGACGGCTATGCAGCTCCTATTGATGAAAGTGAACCTCCCACCATAGACAGTGAGAGACATGGCCGGCCTTCAATAACCCAGTAAGCTGCACTGGGGGCAGTAACAACCCATTGAGAGTGGGGCTTGAACCCCCAACCTTGCGATCAGTGATCCAGAATCTTACCACCAAGCCAACACTGCCCTCAGCCATGGTTTTCCAAAATGATTTTCCACAACAAGTGCTTTTTAATGCTAATTAAATTCTGCTTATTTTATATGAATATTATTCCTGAAATGGGACCATTCTTTATTAAAGCTGTTAACAAACAATTTTAGAAGAAAACTCTCTCATTTGCCCAACCGTCTAATCCTACTAGAGTCGCAGAAATGCTGGAGCCTATCCCAGCCGACATTGGGCAAAGGTAGGGTACACTTTGAACAACTAACGAGTATATCACAGAGCAACATGCACGACCGCTCACACTCATGTCTTTGGACTATAAATGAAAACCTGAACATATGGAGGAAACCCACACAAACATCAGGAGAACATGCAAACTCCACATAGATACGCTCTCACTGATCCCAAAACCAGAACTTGAGTCCTTCCTACTGTGAAGTAGATGTGCTAACAGCTATAGCGCAGCGTCACCCCAGAAGAAAACTGCTGCAGTATAACCACCAACATTATTATTATTTTTTTAAAATCCTGATAAGCTTAAACTGAAGGATTTTCAGACATTTCACAGAAATTTATTTCACAATATTTCTCAATATTAGAAAATTGTTATTTAAAGACCTACTGTATATGTGAGTGTTATTGCTTGCAAGCTTTACTCATGCAGTGATGACTGGATTCACAATAGGTGCTTTCGGCACAGCAGTCTTGGGAACCGTTTGAGGGGAACGACACCCTGTGGAACTTTCCCAAGAAATAAAGCCCACCAAGGGCCTTTTTTGTTTCTTTGTTTGCATTTACAATGCGAAGAAGAATTCTGAAGTATGGCTAACCAGTAACGTAGCATTGTAGCTTCGCTTTTGTGCAAGAACAACACGAAATTAAGTACGTCATGATTGGTGTTGTGTTTGGTTGTGTGTGGCGGGATTCACTATTGCTGAGATTCAAACTGTGTGAATTGTCTATGCTAAAAAAAAAAAAAAAAAAAAAAAAAAAAAAAGGCCCCAATCCCCAATCTGTGCTTAAAGTAATCGATTTAAGTGCATTGCATTGATACCAATCTGGAAATCTTTCCACTGCGAATTCCCAGTATGCCTCGACCTGATGTACAAACTCATAGCTTTAAAGATCCAGAATCTCCTCCAGGACTTGCACTGTGGGTTTACTGACAGATAGCATGGAGGGGGAAAAAAAAACAAACAAAAAAAAAAAAAAAAACCCCACACCTTTTGTAAGTGGTGTGTTTGTTCAGCTTTCAGTGTTGACTAGAGGCCTGCTGCAGAGAAAACTGGCTCCCCTGCAGCTGTTTGTCTTCAAAACTGTGTTTACTCTGACGTGTGAAGTGAACCGATTCCAGATTATTTGTTTCACATCTAACAGATGTGTGTAAACAACAAACAATCTGAACACATGGACTATCCTTAGGCACGGTGCTCAGTCTGCAACAAGCTGCATATTTAGTGAAACAACTGTATTGTGTAAAGACCTTGGGTTTTTTTTTTTTTTTTTTTTTTTTTTTTGCTTGCTGGCAGTTCTGCTATTATTTCATGGACTATTTGTGTATTAGCTCGTGGCTAAGCCTAGCCAATCCTAGCACAGCTTCCAAGCCTTGAGAATACTTGATTGATTTACCAATCATGTACTAGACCTTTTGTTGTGTTTTGTAATTTACTCTATGGATTATCTATTGTCTATGGTGTGTACTATTGACTGTATTCTTGCTTACTGACCTTGGCTTTGGATCGCTAAGGAGAGTCTGTGGGTTTTTTTTTTTTTTTTACACCTGAGCCTACTGGCTCATTAGAGCTGGAGCTTATCCCAGATTCTGTAGTGTAAAATGACTGGTTCTCCTACTGGATGCTAATATTGTTAGTGGTAGCCATTTATACTTTGGAAGGAAACTCGAGTACCCAGACAAAACCCACCCATGCATATGGACGCCACATAAAACCAGGGCCTTCTTTCTGTGAGGCAAAAGTATTAACTACCTGTGTGCCTACTTCTATTATTCTGTTAGCAATAGCTTCTTTATTTATGTTCTGAAAACAACAAACAAAGCTATTTATTAATAAGGGCAGTGGTGACCTGGTGGTAAAGGTGCTGGAGCACTGATCCCAAGGCTGGGGGTTCGAGCCCCACTCTCCATGAGTTTTCACTGTCCCCCCAGTGCAGCTTACTGGGTTGTCAAAGGCCGGCCATGTCTCTCACTGTCTATGGTGTGAGGTTCATGTAAAAGAACCATCGCTGGCTTTTGACTACAATAGCTGCAAAGCTGTCAGTGTGTTTCCGCCCTGCGATGGCCTGGCGAGTTGTCCAGGGTGTACTCTGCGCATGCCTGCCTGCCTGCCTGGAGTTGGCTGGGATGGGTGCCAGCCTCCCTGCGACTCTAATTAGGATTAAACGGTTACAGAAAATGAATGATGAACAATATTTATTAATCGTAAACTGGACAAATTATTATAAATTTAGGACTCTTTCTTAAAATGCTAACTCCGCCCCTTGAAAGCTTTGTGTGTTCTTAATAGCAGTTTCTATTGTAGTTTTAACTATAAAAATAGCAGTACATTCAAACAAGTACATTAGTATAATCCGCACAGCCATCTCCATCGACCAATCTGCTGTGACAGCAAATAACTCAATACGTTCTGACCAATCAGAGCAGGCATCAGGGTTTGTTCAGTCCCCAGTAAAATCAAAGATCACCACAAAAAAAAAAAAAAAAAAAAAAAAAAAAAACCTGAGTCCGGCCCTGTTTCTACGAGGGAGTATTTATTTATTTTTCAATTAGACCTCACAAAGTACGAGTACGCAATGAAACAGCAATGTGGTGACTGAGCCCCTTGAGGAGTGCTATGGCGTCTAAATTGGTGTGTGTGTGTGTGTGTGTGTGTGTGTGTGTGTGTGTGTGTGTGTGTGCGTGTGTGTGTGTGTGTGTGAGGAGTAACTAATGGAGTAATAAATCACTAATGTACTGGAACAGCACTCCACACAGTCATCACCTCCTGCCATAAACATCCACTCATGGAAAGAGAGAGGGTGGTGGTTGGCGGTGTTTGGGGCAATTTCCAACCTAAAGGTGGAGGCCGTGAGTTATTGTTTAATTTAAAAGAACAGCATCTATAAAATATATATATATATATATATGTATATACAGGACTAGTAGTTTTTACTTATACATATATTCACATAGATTCATGCATTCATTCACTTGAACTGCTTAATCAGATTCGGGTTGTGGGGAGGCTGGTGCCTATGTCAACTGACACGTGGTGAAGATGGGGTACACCCTGAACAGCTCACCAGACCAATGGAAGGGCCAGCAAATCTCAACCATTTACAGTCACACCCAGGCTAATTTGGAGCAGCCAGTTAGCCTAATGTGCATGTCTTTGGGCTGTGGGAGGAAACTGGTGTACCCAGAGGAAACCAACATGAGAACCTCCACACAGAAGCACCTGAGGACTTAAATGCAGAACCTACTTGCTGTGCCATCCACCTGGTTCATAGATTGACATGCTCTAATAAATGTACCAGTCTCTGTGTTGACCAATCAGATTGCTTGAATTGTTGTTAACATATACCAATGTACATTATTGTACCTTAGGGGTATTGCATATATATATATATATATATATATATATATATATATATAGGATCCCTCACTTTCCGTGGTTAATGGGGACCGAGACCTCCTCACGATCACTGATTTCTGCGAAGTAGGATCGACCCCCCCCCCCGACTGACGTATACGTACATGCATCTATCTATCTATCTAATGCCTGAGTTGTAGGACGACCATTGGCGACCTGCCATGAAGGATAACGCCCTGATTATCATCTTCATGGAGGTTTTCTTGGCAGGATCAGTGCAGTGGTTTGCCATTGCCTTCTGCACGATGTGAACCTACGGGCAATTTAGAACGGCCAATTAACCTACAGTGCATGTCTTTGGATTGTGGGAGGAAACCAGAGCACCCGGAGGAAACCCACTCAAGCACGGGGAGAACATGCAAACTCCACACAGAAACGCCCAGGCCGGGAATCGAACCCAGGCCTTCTTGCTGTGAGGCGGACGTGCTAACCACTATGCCACCATGCTGCCCATACAGGTATATGTATACGTACATGTATATGTGTATATAATATCAATAAACACATATTCAACGCTATAAATCCTTATAATAACAATTAAACATTCAAAAATGATGTATAAGATGCAAATAAAATATAAATATACATACATATAGACGCACGTGCACACACACACACACACACACACACACACACACACACACACACACACACACACACACAGATGCGCATCTCACATAAAAATGTAAGTAGTTTTGTTGGGGGGTTTTGGGTTGTTTTTTGTTCTAGTTTTTTTTTGCATAATTGGCTTTTGGTTTGGGCCATTTTCCTTAACTTTCCCCCTATTTTTCCTTAATTTCCTTATTTTTTAAAATTTTTTGATGAATATTTTTGAAAAACCCGTTATGCACTGAAGTCTTTTAGTGTTTCTTTAGCCAAATTTGTGTCTATAAACTCATCATAGAAATCCTACATTGCCACAGCAACCAGGCTTGTCACTCAAACTGAGTCAGGGTGAGTTTTTGGTGTTGGGATATAGGAAAAACAAGACATGACTAAACTGAACCGTGACTTGAATAGATACAGACGTAAATTGCGAGTGTTCGCGATTCCAAGATCGTGTTTACTTGTTGTGTTTAAGAGTTCTGTTTTTGTGCCATGCGACACTTGTCAGGTACAAAGCACAGACGCATGCACACACTTTATCGCTTGGATGGCAGGTGTTTGTTTGTCACACGTTATCCACACGTTGAGACGACAGCCACTGCAATTCTGTAATGTGGGGCCAATTTCAGAACGCGACGAGAGACAGATTTCACAGAAACAGCACGATTTCACAGAGTTCTCAATGAGCCCACCCTGAGCTCAGAAAGTTTAACAGAAAAACTCTATTCCTGTCTCTCTCTCTCTCTCTCTCTCTCTCTCACACACACACACACACACACACACACACACACACACACACACACACACACACACAGACAGAGTGAGATCTAACGGTAAGGTTATTGTTCATTTATCTCCTTTATTGAATCACCATAATCCTCGCAGGGTCATGGCAAGGCTGCTGCCTATCTCAGATAACTCTGGGCAAAGGCAGGCTACATCCTGGAGAGCTCATTAATCCATCACAGGGCCAATACACTCAACCATTCATACTCACACTTAGGGGCAATTTGGAAAAGCCTAATGTGCATGAAACCAGGTTAACTCAGACGAAACAAACGCAAACATGGCAACAACATGCAAACCTGGACTCAAACCCAGGACCTTCTTATTGTGAGGAGGACGTTCTAAATACTATGCTACCATTATGCTGCATCCTCTATTTTGGACACAAGTCAATGTGTGATTGCAGTTTGTGTGTGTACTTGTTGCACCTACATATATACATATATAATTTTTACCAACAGAGAGAGGACATATAGCCTGGTCCTCATTTTTCGAAAAAGATGTTTGAAGGTCAAGGCTTGGCGCTCAGGTTCAGGTGAGAACGGGATTGAGGTTGGGGGTGCTGGGTAATGTGTCATGTGAATGAAAGTCCATATAAAGTATATTAAAGTACAGGATAGTGTGTTACAAGTGACTATTTATGAGCGGAGCACGGCTTCATGCAGTCCGTCTACCCAGTCGTCTGTCCATGTACTACCACAGGCTCTTATGCTTCTTGTCCTGTATATTAATCTCAGTTGGTTCTAAGCCAGAAAATGGCTGATCATTTAAATAAGTTATAAGTAAATAATCCTTAATGAATGCTTTATATGTTGCACACTTATTGTTGTTGTTGTTGTTGTTGTATTTAGCTGTAAACTTAACAATTTGACTATACTGGGAATTATTATTATTATACTCACATTATGATTGCTGTTAATATGAACAGAATTAATAACTTACTGAAGAAATTAGCATTTTGTGTCGTGAAAATAGCTTACAGTGCCATCTAGTGGTTAAAATAACCATTACAGGATTTATGTCATAGAGTCAAGAGCTTGGTACTTTTCTACGTTGTGAAGTTTCTATTAAAAAGACGGTCAATGCCCTCAAAACAGGAGGATGGGGTAGGTTGGGTTGGATTGGTTCATGACTCCCATCCTCAGTGAAACTGCCAAAGCATTTTTTTTTATTTTGAATGTGCGCATATTCAGAGAGAATATAATAAGTAAACAGCAATGCAGGGATCGTTGTCATTTAAAAGTCAGTCGCCAATAATGTATCAAGTCAAATTAATATCAACGCAGACAATCTTATTATTCTTACCTATTATTAACATTTCTGTATTAATTCTGTATACCAGGTTAGGCTTTAAATAGTTCATTACCTTTAAGGCTTACCATCATTTGCTCGGTGGGGCCGGTGGTGTAGTGGTTTGGGTGCTGGGCTCATGATCAGGAGGTTGTGTGTTTGAATCCCAGTTAGACCCCCAATGTGTGAAGACCCCTGGGCAAGGTCTTAACCACAAGTGTGCCTCTGTTCACCCAGCAGTATAAATGGGTACCAGTAAAAATATACTGGGAAGGTAACCTGTGATGGACTAGCGTCCCATCCAGGGGAGTTGAACTCCTCGTCGCTTCATGCTATGGAAACCGGGGATAAGCACTGGCATGATGAGCCACTATGGCTCGGGTGTAAAAAGCCCAATGGACTTTACCTTACCTTACCATCGTTTACTTGGATTTCTAAGTAAGAAATCTTATGTGTAATGACATGCTGTACATAATCAGATCCACATGGTGCCCTCTTACTCAAAAAAACAGAAAACATGGTAATGTAACATTTTCAGTAATTCAAGCACTGTGATATTTCATTAGTGAACCTCATTTCTGCTTGTCACATACTGACAAGGACACAAAGACATTAACTGAAGCAGACACCACCATAAAACCAAACATTTATCCTGTTTCCAGGGTTCATATTACATGACTACGGAGTCATCTCTCAGTTATTAGAACTGCCACCACACTCGTAGCTCAGTGTTCATGAGAAAATTGGACCAATTGTATTTTGTTCGCTCAGTAAATAATAAAGTGTGATGATGTGGCTGGTTGGGGGGCTGTTGCGGTTACAGGAAAATAATCAGCACGAAGGGTGATGTAATTTAATAAAGTTATTTTTCAACAGAAGATGAAAACTACATATTAACACAGTGTGAGGAGTGTACAGAGAAATCTCAGTACAAGGTCTGTAGCTCAGAAATAACTGAAGGTGAGGTCTGTGAAACAAGACCAAGGGCTGGGATTTCTCTGTACAAACCCAGGCAATGAGCTGAATAAGTGCCTTTTATGTAGCATTTTATAATGGCGATGTTTTTAAATGCAAGTTAAATTCAGGTGCTGTTACTTCCTGCTTTTGAAGAATGCAGCTTCTTTGTATGGGTATAGGAGGACTAGCTTTTGGCTTGTTTCCCTTCCCGTGACGAACAAGAGTTTTCCGACAAGCTGTGATTACTTTGTGGGGCTGCGTTATCTCTCTCTCTTTTTTTCTTATCTCTGAGGATAATAATTGTGTATCCTTTCTCTTCAAAAAACAAACAAACAAGCAAGCAAGCAAGCAAACAAACAAACAAAAAACACTGAATGATTCTCTGGAAGCTTCCACATTTCATCATGCACACTGCAGCAAGCTAATGGCTAATCTGCTGGTCAGTTCTGCACCAGTCTCTGTGTTGACCAATCAGATTGCTTGCATTGTTGTGCTACCATATACCAATGTAATTGTTTTATATATATAAATATATAAATATATATATATATATATATATATATATATATATATATATATATCCGTGGTTAATTGAGACCAAGATCCCCCCCGCGACCATCGAATTTCACGAAGTAGGATCACCCCCCCCAGCCCCACGCCCCTGACTGACATATACGTACATGTATATGTGTATATAATATCAATAAATACACTTTCAACACGATAAATGCTTATAATAACAATTAAACATTCAAAAATAATGCATAAGATGTAAATAAAATATAAATACACACACATACAGATGCCAACCTAATGCAGCCGTGAGGGGTGACACAAACAAGTGTCCACTCTTATGCCAGTCCCAAGCCCGGAGGAATGCAGAGGGTTGCATCAGGAAGGGCATGCAGCGTAAAACCAATGCCACAAATAATATGCGAGTCAAAACTAAGAAATACATACCGGATCGGTCAAGGCTTGGGTTAACAACGACCGCCATCAGTGCTGTTAACCAACAGGGTGCTGGTGGAAATTGGACGACTGTTGGTCGAAGAAGTCGAAGAAGGAGAGGTGGGAGGTGTGTCCATAGGCAGAGAGAGAAGGGGAAAGGCATGAGTCTAGAACTGAGAGTAGGGACTTTGAATGTTGGAACTATGACAGGAAAAGGTAGAGAGCTGGCTGACATGATGCAGAGGAGCAAGGTGGATATACTGTGTGTTCAGGAGACCAGGTAGAAAGGGAGCAAGGCTAGAAGCTTAGGAGCAGGTTTGCTGACTGACCTGGAAATAACTGTCAAAGTCAATGGCTGTTCTCCTTCCTCCTGATTGGTTGATATGATGTATAGGCCTCTTTTTTCTCATTTGCGCACAAGTTGTCAATGTGCATTTTTTTAGTGTTTTAACTGCCAGTTAAGCTCTATGATGCTAATCAAACGCTAGCTAAGCGCCAGAAAAAGGTAATCATCTGAACTGTTGTAAAGTTCTATAGCATTACAATGTCTTTCAATTATTATTCCAGTACAGTACATAAGTTAATGTTTAGAATGTTTGTGTGTGAGATTTTATGTACTGTGCTGTAGCAAGTTTATCATTTTGTTTTGTTTATCCAAATTATTACACTTCATACTCTTTTATGTGCTTTTGTTATGGTCTGTGTTTTTGGGGGACTTTGATTTTGGCGGCTCCATTCTCTAAGTGTCGTGTTGTAAGCTGAAAAAGGAAGAGTGTCGTGTTGTTTTCAAGGAGGAGTTGAAACAGGCTTTGGGTAGTCAGGAAGTGCTTCCAGATGACTGGACAACCACAGCCAATGTGATCAGGGAGACCGGTAGGAGACTACTTGGTGTGTCCTCTGGAAGGAAAGTAGATAAGGAAACGGTGGTGGAATGAGGAAGTGCAGGAGTGTGTACAAAAGAAGAGGTTAGCTAAAAAGTAGTACACAGAGAGGACTTAATAGAGTAAACCGGAGTACAGGGAGACACAGCGTAAGGCGAAGGTAGCGGTCTCAAAGGCCAAACAGAGGGCGTATGATGACTTGTATGATAGGTTGGACAATAAGGAGGGAGAAAATGATTTATATAGGTTAGCACAGCAGAGAAATAGAGATGGGAAAGACGTGCAGCAAGTTAGAGTGATAAAGGACAGAGAGGGAAATGTATTGACTGATGACAGAAGTGTGCTGGGAAGATGGAAAGAGTACTTTGAAGAGCTGATGAATGAGGAAAATGAGAGAGAGAAAAGAGTAGGAGGGGTGACCATTGAGGACCAGGAAGTAGCAAAGATTAGTAAGGGTGAAGTGAGGAGGGCATTGAAGAGGATGAAGAGTGGAAAGGCAGTTGGCCCTGATGACATACCAGTTGAGGTATGGAAGTGTCTAGGGGAAGTAGCAGTAGATTTTCTAACAAGAATATTCAACAAGGTCTTAGAAAGTGAGCAGATGCCGGAGGAATGGAGGAGAAGTGTGCTTGTGCCCATTTTTAAGAACAAGGGAGATGTACAGAGTTGTGGCAACTACAGAGGGATAAACTTGATGAGCCATAAAATGAAGTTATGGGAAAGAATAGTGAAAGCTAGACTAAGGGCAGAGGTCAGCATTTGTGAACAACAGTTTGGTTTCATGTCAAGAAAGCACCACAGATGCAGTGTTTGCTTTGAGGACGTTAATAGAGAAGTACAGAGAAGGTCAGAAGGAGCTGCATTGTGCTTTTGTGGATCTGGAGAAAGCATATGACAGGGTGCCGAGAGAAAAACTGTGGTATTGTATGAGGAAGTCTGGTGTGGCAGAGAAGTATGTTAGAGTGGTGCAGGACATGTATGAGAGATGTAAGACAGTGGTGAGGTGTGCTGTCGGTGTGATAGAAGAGTTCAAGGTGGAGGTGGGACTGCATCAAGGGTCAGCTCTCAGCCCCTTCTTGTTTGCTATGGTGATGGACAGGCTGACAGACGAGGTGAAACAAGAATCTCCATGGACTATGATGTTTGCAGATGACATCGTGATCTGTAGTGAGAGCAGAGAACAAGTGCAGGAAAATCTAGAGAGGTGGAGGTATGCCCTGGAAAGGAGGGGAATGAAGGTTAGTTTCAGTAAGACAGAATACATGTGTGTGAACGACAAGGACCCAAGAGGAATGGTGAGGTTACAGGGAGCAGAGATAAAGAAGGTGGAGGATTTTAAGTACTTAGGCTCAACAATCCAGAGCAATGGAGAGTGTGGAAAAGAGGTGAAGAAGCACATGCAGGCAGGTTGGAATGGATGGAGAAAAGTGTCCGGTGTGATGTGTGATAGGAGAGTATCGGCAAGAATGAAGGGAAAAGTGTACAAGACGGTGATGAGGCCAGCGATGTTGTATGGTTTAGAAACAGTGGCCCTGGGGAAAAGACAGGAGGCAGAGTTGGAGGTAGCAGAGATGAAAATGTTGAGGTTCTCTTTGGGAGTAACGAGGATGGATAGGATCAGAAACGAGTACATCAGAGGGATAGCACATGTTAGATGTTTTGGAGAAAAAGTCAGAGAGGCTAGATTGAGATGGTTTGGACATGTACAGAGGAGGGATAGTGAGTATATTGGTAGTAAGATGCTGAGGGCAGAACTACCAGGCAGACGGCCCAGAGGAAGACCAAAGAGAAGATTTATGGATGTGGTGAAGGCAGACATGAAGGTCGTTGGAGTAAGAGTACAAGATTCAGAGGATAGGGAGAGATGGAGGCAGATCATTTGCTGTGGCGACCCCTGAAGGGAACAGCCGAAAGAAAAAGAAGATTCTCTAACTCTGTTTTCTACTAACTCTGGCTGAGGGGTGTGGCTGACCTGCTCCTGCTGATTGCAGCAGCGCACACCTGAATTCACTCCTCTCATCTACTCCCTATAAACACAAGCCGCACCTGTGCGCTAGAGGATTATCTCACATCACACACACACACACACACACACACACATATATATATATATATATATATATATATATATATACATTGTTCTTCTGAGGTCCAGCAATTAACAGTTGGGAATTATGGACTTGGCATATACCATGTGTGTAATAATTTACCCCAGTATTATTTCTGACCCATCATCAGAACACGAGTCTTAATGCACCAAACCAACTATTTTTAGGTGAATTTCTGTTGGATTTTCCTGAAAGCTCTTCTGAATTAAACCTAGGGTAAAGTCTGTTGGGCTTTTATGCCTGAGCCTAGAGGCTCATCAAAGCCAGAGCGTATCCCAGCTTCTGTAGCATGAAATGTCTAAGGAGTTCAACTCCTCCTGGATGTTGCACTAAATCTATCACAGGTTACCTTCCAAGTATTTTTACTGGTGCTCTTTTAATACTGCTGGGTGGACACAAGTAGATAAGACCTTGCACAGGAGTCTTAGCACGGTTTGGGTTGAACTGGGATTAAACTTAAGGTACATTTTAATTTCTCCATAACAGTGATTGCCAGGGTTGGAGGCATTATGTTTTCGAGTTCTCTGTCTGCCTGTCCATCATCCATTTGTTCACCATTCTTGTGAATGTTATATCTCAAGAATGCTTGGGGGAGGGGGTGAGGGTTCCTTCAAACTATGTACAAGAGTTCCTCCTTGGAACTGATGATAATTTGGAGATCAAAAGTAAAGGTCACTGCAGCCTTGATCATCTGTACCATTTATGTGAACACGATATTTCAAGAATTCTTTGAAGGATTTTCATTAACCGAGACTCGGCCACAGATTAAGTGGAGGAAGATGATGATGATGATGATGATTATATTTTGGAGGTCAAAGGACAAAATCACTGTGGCTTTGCCATAGGAAGAATATCACGTCTGGGTGATAGTTCCAGTGCAATATATATATATATATATATATGATTTTCTGAGTAGATCCTTCTGTAGGAGAGTGCTCAATACTTCTATAATCACCTGAAGAGAGAGGATGGTTTCACCACCCCTCGAAACAGATCTGTAGTGATAAATGGAGTTTCAATAGAAAGTCTTTGTCCTGTCCTTTTATTTATATATATATATATATATATATATATATATATATATATATATATATATTCTGCCAAAAAAATTAAAATGCAAATCATGAAAAACAAATTTCATACCGGATCAGTCGAGGCCCAGGTTAACAACGACCACCATCAGTGCTGTTAACCAACAAGGTGCTGGTGGAAGTTCGTCGAAGAAGGAGAAGTGGGAGGCGTATCCATAGGCAGAGAGAGAAGAGGGAGGGCATGAGTCTAGGACTGAGAGTAGGGACTTTGAATGTTGAAACTATGACAAAAAAGGTAGACAGCTGGGCTCACATGATGCAGAGCAGGAAGGTGGACATACTGTGTGTTCAGGAGACCAGGTGGAAAGGTAGCAAGGCTAGAAGCTTAGGAGCAGGGTTTAAGCTGTTTTTTCATGGTGTGGCTGGGAAGAGAAATGGTGTAGGAGTCATCCTGAAGGAGGGGTTTGTCAAGAATGTTCTAGAAGTGAAAAGAGTGTCAGACAGAGTGATGAGTCTCAAGTTAGAAATTGAAGGCGTGATGTTGTTAGTGCTTATGTTTCACAGGCAGGATGTGAGCTAGAAGAGAAGGAGAGATTCTGGTGTGAGTTAGATGAAGCGATGCAGAGTACCCCCAGAGGAGAAAGAGTGGTCGTTGGTGCAGACTTCAATGGACATGTTGGTGCAGGCAACAGGGGGGGCGAGGAAGTGATGGGCAGGTTTGGTATCCAGGACAGATGTTGATAGATTTTGCAATAAGGATGGAAATGGCTGTGGTGAATATTTTCTTCTAGAAGAGACACGAGTATAGGGTGACTTATAAAAGTGGAGGTAGGAGCACACAGGTAGACTACATCTTGTGCAGGCGATGCAATTTGAAGGAAGCCAGTGATTGAAAAGTAGTAATGGATGAGAGTGTTGCCAAACAGCATAGGATGGTGGTGTGCAGGATGATGCTGATAGTGAGGAAGGTGAAGAAGGCAAAAGCAGAGCAGAAGACAAAGTGGTGGAAGCTGAAAAAGGAAGAGTGTTGTGTTGTCTTCAAGGAGGAGTTGAAACAGGCTTTGGGTGGTCAGGAAGTGCTTCCAGATGACTGGACAACTACAGCTAATGTGATCAGAGAGACGGGTAGGAGACTACTTGGTGTGTCCTCTGGAAGAAAAGTAGATAAGGAGACTTGGTGGTGGAATGAGGAAGTGCAGGAGTGTGTGCAAAGGACGAGGTTAGCTAAGAAGAGGTGGGACGTAGAGAGGACCGAAGAGAGTAAACAGGAGTACAGGGAGTCACAGCATAAGGCAAAGGTAGCGGTGTTAAAGGCCAAACAGAATGCGTATGATAACTTGTATGGTAGGTTGGACAGTAAGGAGGGAGAAACTGATTTATTTGGTTAGCACAGCAGAGAAAGAGATGGGAAAGACATGCAGCAAGTTAGAGTGATAAAGGACAGAGAGGGAAATGTATTGACTGATGACAGAAGTGTGCTGGGAAGATGGAAAGAGTACTTTGAAGAGCTAATGAATGAGGAAAATGAGAGAGAAAAAAAAGAGTAGGAGGGGTGACCGTTGAGGACCAGGAAGTAGCAAAGATTAGTAAGGGTGAAGTGAGGAGGGCATTGAAGAGGATGAAGAGTGGAAAGGCAGTTGGCCCTGATGACATACCAGTTGAGGTATGGAAGTGTCTAGGGGAGGTAGCAGTAGATTTTCTGACAAGAATATTCAACAAGGTCTTAGAAAGTGAGCAGATGCCGGAGGAATGGAGGAGAAGTGTGCTTGTGCCCATTTTTAAGAACAAGGGAGATGTACAGAGTTGTGGCAACTACAGAGGGATAAACTTGATGAGCCATACAATGAAGTTATGGGAAAGAATAGTGGAAGCTAGACTAAGGGCAGAGGTTAGCATTTGTGAATAACAGTATAAATATATATCTATATAGGGGTCGCTCGCTACCTCGTGCTTCAATTCATGCGGCTTCAGTGCATCACGTTTTTTTTTTTAAATATTCATCAAATTAAAAAAATAAGGAAATTAATAAACAATGGGGAAAACTTAAGGAAAATGCCGCAAAAACAAGGCCAATTATGCAAAAAAAAGAAAAAAAAGAACCCTAAACAAACAAAAAAACAACCCAAAACATCCCATCAAAACTGCTTACATTTTTGTGAGGCGTGCATCTGAGTGCGTGCATGCGCATTTTCATTTTAAACATTAAAAAATGATGCTATTGTAAGCATTTATAGCTTTGAATATTGGTATTATATACACATATACATATACGTATACATTAGTCGGGGGGCGGGGGGTGAGATCCTACATAATGAAATTTGATGGTCGCGGGGGATCTTGGTCCCAATTAACCGTGGATATATATATATATATATATGTATAACAATTATTTTATACTGTATTAATTTCAGTTGAAATTTTGACTTCTGCATGTAACCAAAGTGAGTACATACACAAACAGTGAACACACTCACACTTGGAGCAGTGGGCTGCCATGCATTGCAGTGCCCAGAGAGCACTTGAGGGTTAGGTGCCTTGATCAAGGGTACTTCATCCTTGAATGTGGAGAAAGGAAGGGTGCATCTTGTTTTGGGAAATGAACTAGCAACCTTCCTGCCCCAAAAACGTTTCTCCAATCATTAGGCTACGTCCCTGTGCATCCTTTATAGGATGTAATATTTTGCCCATAATAGCACAAGTGTCGAGCTATTGATAGATTTGAGCTCCTCGGTCTAACATCAGCTTCACTGTGGAAAATACAATACATTAAAATAAATATATTACAGTGTAATCTGCAAACTGTGCTGGCATGGAGCACAAACACCTTCAAACCAATCAGAGTCGAGCATTGAACAACGGTGTGATATAAAGGACTGTGTGTTTATTCGATGCTGGATTTCTCTGTTGGCTGAGTGTCAGGTATTTTTCTGTCAGGTTGATTTCTTTATTCATGGCTGGGCTTTAATTGGCTGAATTCTCCGCTGGATATTAAATCTTACAGTATGCTATCCACGCTGGGATTGATGCGAGTCAGCTAATATTTTGTTTGGGGAGAGCTGAGCCAACCTTCTTGACGGGGGTGGGGGTTGGGGGGGTGTCTTCCTTACACATGCATGTGATGCTTTCTTTCTTTTTCCCTCCTTCCCTTTTTTTCTTTAAATCACACTGTCAGAGAGAGAACTGTGATATGGGATTGGCGACAGATGCCTCTGCATAGGATTTGCATAGGATTAAGAACATCCAGAAACAAAATAAAATGAAATGAGAAGCAGAAAACAGGGATGAGCAGACAGGAAGACGGGGAGAAAGAGAACTGGGAGGGGGACATGTTAAAATATCCCTGTTGGGGGGGAAAGGTACAAATTAACGGCGGTGGAGATTCACATTAAATTATGCGAGTGACAGATCTCATCTCTTGCAGCATCTTCCATTAAAAATCTGCCAATGTGTCTCAGTATCCCTCTCAGTGCCGGAGCTGATTTCAGATCAGCAGACAATCAGAATGGCCAATCAAAAACTGTCGGCACCACATGATGGCACAGTGGCACAATTGTGTAACATGGCAGATGTGACCAGAAGGAGTTTTATTCACAGGATCGAGCTTTTTGCTCATTTGAGATTCCAAGGCATGTTTTATTTATTTTTTTTTGGGTCTTAGTGCGAGAGAAATCATGTCGTGGTAATTGTGTGGAAAACATATCATCCATTGATTCAGAGAGGTTTGCGTTGTGTTTTAAATAGATAATTTCCTCTATGTATTTAAGAATGGTCATTATTGCAGATAAACCTTGGCGAGGGATCAGGACACCAACACATGGTCAGGACACCAATACATCCACAGCGTGAAGCAACCAGGAGTCCAACTCCTCCTGGATGGGACGCTCGTCTATCACAGGTTACCTTCCCAGTATATTTTACTGCTACCCATTTATACTGCTGGGTAAACAGAGGCATACTTGTGGTTAAGACATTGCCCAGGGGTCTTCGCACAGTGGGAGTCTAACTGGGATTTGAACAAACAACCTCCTGATCATGAGTGCAGCACCCTAACCACGATGCCACCGGCCCCACTATGACATTAACTTCCATCACTGTATTAAAAACCAGCTACAATCCTACTACAGGGCTGCAGCACTACTACCTGGGGCTTATCTCTAGTACATTATTATTATTATTATTATTATTATTATTATTATTATTATTACTTTAAAATCTATTAAATGTAAGGTCAATGTTTTGTTTGTTTGCCAGGTTATGGTGTGAAATTGTCCATGTTGGGGATATAATTACCTTCACAAGGAGGAGATTATGAGAGTCGTGGTGGTGGTAGTGGTGGTGGTGGTGGTGGTGTGTGTGTGTGTGTGTGTGTGTGTCTGTGTGTGTGTGTGTGTGTGTTGATAATTCAAAAACCAATGAATGGATCTTCAAGAAAATTGAACTAAATGTGGGTCTTGGTTCAATGAAGAACTGATTCAATATTGAGTGCAATCTTGATCAGAATCCATGACCGTTTTCAAGGAATTTTTAACATCGCATGATTGGGCAAGGAAGCAGAAATCACCCAGAATGCGCCAGGAGAAATAAACACAAAGCTCAACTATAATTGATAAACAAGCCACAAGCTGTAATTCTACATCTTCTTCTTCTATCGTATGCTGTTGTTTCTCAGCCATTCAACCGCGACATCCGTGGCCTCATGTAGTTCATAGAGGCCTCCTGTCAGTTGTGTTTCAGGGCACTCTTGTAGTATGTGCTGCATAGTTTGGATAGCTCCACAATCACAATTTGGTGAGTCAATGTATCCCCATTTTTCCAACATGTATCGGCACGGGCCAGTACCGCAGCGAAAACGATTCAATTTACACCACAGGTCTCGACGAATATCCATACCATTTAGTGCAGTTGTTGGATCATTCACGATGTCCCTGTTTGGTGCTGTTCCCTTATTCCATCTGGATTGCCAGTTTTCTACCATGGAGTAGTTTGTTGTGGGCAGGTTAGACCAGATGGGTTTTCTTGAAGTCAGTCGGTATCGTGGGTGGTGCTCAATATCATTCAGCAGGGGAAGGCCTGGGATCTGGAGTGTAGAGTCCAGTAACTTTGCAGTGACAGCTTCCCTGCGGATATCTGGCGGGGCAAGATTACACATAACTGGCAGCCAGTCTGTATGTGTTGATTTTAGTGTACCTGATATGGTCCGCATAGCACAGTTCAATCTGGTGTCAACTAGTTTGCAGTGAACTGAGTTCCTCCAGACAGCAGCACAGTATTCCGCTACAGAGTATGACAGTGCTAATGTTGCTGAACGTAGTGTCCTTGCACTGGCTCCCCATGTAGTACCAGCCAACATCTGCACAAGGTTGTTTCTTGTTTGAACTTTCTTGGCTACTTTTTGCAGGTGGGCTTTGTATGTCAAAGTCCTGTCCAAGGTGACTCCAAGGTACACTGGTTTTGCATCATGAGACAGGCGGCTGTTGTTGAGTGTTATATCCAGCTCTTGTTTACTTCTAGCGTTGTGTAGATGGAAAACACTAGAAACGGTCTTCTTCACACTAGGTTGAAGCCGCCACTGTTTACAGTAGGTGCTCATATCACTCATGTCCTCAGTTAATCTCTCATTCAATTCATCAAATGTTTTTGCTTGGAGAGCAAAGCATATGTCGTCTGCATATACAAACTTACGAGAGTGTGTGATGGGTAGGTCACTGGTGTACAGTGCAAATAGAGTTGGTGCCAGGACAGAACCTTGGGGTAGTCCATTCTTCTGTGTTCGCCATGCACTGCTGTATCCACCAAGATGAACACGGAACCGTCTGTGCTGTAGCAATAGCTCAACTGTGTTTACGACCCAGTAAGGAAGGATTTTTGATAGTTTCAGTAGAAGACCTGAGTGCCACACTGTATCATATGCAGCTGTCAAGTCTAGGAAAACTGCACCAGTCTTTTTATTCTCCTGAAATCCATTCTCTATAAAGGTGGTGAGTGCTAGCACCTGATCTTGGGTGCTTCTACCTGGTCTAAAGCCGGCTTGGTCAATGTTGAGTACAGCTTCTACATCATCCTTAATTCGGTGTAGGATAATGCGTTCCAGTAGTTTATAGCAGACTGAGAGTAAGGATATGGGTCGGTAGCTAGATGCTAGTTTTGGGTCCTTCCGGGTTTCAGGATAGCGATAACCTTTGCTTCTCTCCATAGCTTTGGCAATTGTCTTTCACGTATAATACGGGACATGAAGGCTGCTAACCAGGTTTGTGCACGTGGTCCAAGGTGACAAAGGAATTCTGGAAAGATTCCATCATATCCTGCTGCCTTCCCAGATTTCAGTGACTTCAGAGCAGTAGTGACCTCTGCACTTACAACTGTTTCAGCTTGGGTTGTATTTGTATGGGCAGACCTTCTAAAGTCTCAAGCTCTTTCACAACTTTTTCTTTTGGGTCTTTTCAATGGGAGTTTTCCCAAGCTTCACTAAATGGTTAGCAACAGCATTCGGTTTCACACTTGGGCGTGACAATTTTGGTGGTTGCTGTCCTGTTCCGAGGTGTCTAAGAAGCTTCCAGGCTTTGCGGCTTGAGTGGGTAAAGTTCTGTTTTTCAGTAAGCTCTTCCCATCTTGCCCGACGTGCGTTATCTAGTGCACTTATCAGGTGGTCGGCAATATCAGTGCTTCCAGACTCCTGGTACTCTGTCAAGAGTTGTTGGCATTCTTCGTTTAGGCATGGGGTGTATGTTGGTCTGTACCCCTTGGGATGGTACTTCCTGCAGCTTTGTAGATTGCAAAGCGGAATCTTTCAAAGCATTTCTCAATGGGGATGCCAGTTTTGGGTATACAGACAATGCTCTTTTCAGTTTTTCAGTATACATTTCCCAGTCAGCCTTCCTAAAGTTCCATCTCGGTTTCTCAACAGATTTGGTGAGTGGTATCCGGAGTCCAATGTGTATCACAATGGGTCTGTGCTGACTTTTTGGGAAATCATCTAGCACCTGAGGTGTAGCTTGGAGAGGATGGCCTTCTGAGGTTGTAACCCAGCATAAGTCTGGGGAGTATCCTTGGTTCCATCGTGCTGAGTGGAAAGACCGGCGCTGCTTCAGGTCTAAGACTAGGTGGAGATTGTTTGATGAAGCCCATTCTATCAGCCAGTCACCATTCTCATCTTCTCTATCATATCCCCAGATGGTATGGTGGCTATTAAAGTCCCCCAAATAAATAGCTGGGTGTTGATAGTTTGGAAGTGGTGCATCAGACCATTGGGCAAGCGGAGGTTTGTACACATTTGTGACGGTGTAGCTTCCAATACGGATTGTGTCATAGTATTCTGCTGATTCTACCATTTCAACATCTGCCATGTCTGAGCGTACGTATGTTGCCCGTCCATGCTTGTTATGGCCATACAAGGAAATATTCTACATCATCCGCCCGTGTATAGACCAGAGTGCACTTGGAGGAGGTGTGCAGTCTCTGAGTGCTATGACTTGAGTCGCCATATTAGGAATGTTTAAATATATTTATTCTAATGAAAGTCATATTAATTAATAATCAAAATTAAGTATTCCTTTATTTATTAACATATTTAGATTCAAGGTGGCATGGTGGTGCAGGGGTTAGAACATCTGCCTCACAGTAAGAAGGTCCTGCTTCTGATTCTTGGACTTGGGTGTTTCTATGTGGACTTTGTGTGCTGTCCTGATGCCAGAGTGGGCTTCCTCCGGGTGCTCTGGTTTCCTCCCACAGTTCAAAGACATGCACAGTTGGGTACTTGGCTGTTCTAATTCGGCCCTGGGTGTGAGAGTAAGTATTGTGTGTGTGTGTGTGTGTGTGTGTGTGTGTGTGTGTGTGTGTGTGTGTGTGTGTGTGCACTGGCTCTGCAATGGCATACCGAGCTGTTCAGGGTGCATCCCCTTTACCCAGAGTAGGCTGACATGAGCACCAGCCTCCCCGTGACTGAAATTAGCATTAAAAGGCTTAGAAAAAGAATGACTGAATAAATATTTAGATTCATTCATCATCATCATTATCTTCTGTAACCGCTTAATCCTAATTAGGGTCACGAGGAGGCTGGCGCCCATCCCAGCCGACTCTGAGCAAGAGCAGAGTACACCCTTGACAGCTCGCCAGGCCATTTCAGGGCGGAAACATGCTTTCTCTTGACGAAAGTCAGCAATGGTTCTTTTGCATGAACCTCACACCATAGACAGTGAGAGACATGGCCGGCCTTTGATAACCCAGTTCGTGCACTGGGGGAACAGTGACAACCCATGGCGAGTGGGGCTTGAACCCACAACCTCAGGATCAGATATCCAGCGCCTCACCATCAGGCCACCACTGCCCGATTTAAATTCACAATTTATTAATAATCCTTCCTTACCATCATTTCATATCTTTGCTGTAGTCATTTGCTTGGAATTATAAAAGAATGTGGCCACAGTCATCCATCGATGCGAGTTCTTCTTTTTCATAACGCATCCAACGAATGAAAAAGCCCCAGATGATTTATTCGATATCATTTTAATGCGCCAGTAAACAGATTATACCAGCACAGTTAATGCCATTGACATTGATCTTCAAAAGTCTCCAGGGTTATTATTAATCTATGAATCCATACAAATTCTCTTAAGCAATATTTGAGCACAGAATAAGCCTGTTTTTTTATTTTATTTATTTTTGAAGAATTATTTATTTGGTTGGAGTGATCCATCATTGGGTTCGTACTGATCATGAAATAATTAATATATCTCATTAGCCAGACTGGTAAAGTATTTATGTGTACATCCTGAAAACCTTCAAATCAAAACAATTTCCTCCGGAATCAATAAAGGATTCGGATTCGGATTCAGACTCGGATTCAGATTCGGATTAAATTAGGGATCGATGTACCTCCAACATCGTTGACAAACAAGTGTCCCTAAGGCGTGGGTTTTTTTTTTTTTTTCTTTTCTTTCTTGTTGTGTGAGGTGAAAATACATTATTCAGGAAGCGGGAGACATGGCTAAATATAAACAGATTAAAATTTGAACATTAGAGACAAACGGATCTCAAAGGGAATCGGCAATGTAACCCAGTTTCAGGATTTCTCTGCTTCAGTGGAGATAAACTGGAGGAACAGAGACTTGTAGACATGAGACCGTTAAAAGTTTTGTCTTGTAAAGTGCAGAGACGTGGGGTTACATTGAGAATGGGGGGCGGCAGGTGGCGGCGGCGGCGGCGGGGGGGTGTATATGGTGTCACGCTTTTCCACCTAAGTGACTAAAGAAACTAGAAGTTGAGTCTTTTATTTAAAGAGTGACAGCTTGTTTTAATGGATTCTTCATCTAACAGGTTGTCATTAGTGTGTGTGTGTGTGTGTGTGTGTGTGTGTGTGTGTGTGTGTGTGATTTTTTTTAAAGACACAAATCAGTAAAAAGACAGCTGTTTAGATGTTTGTATAAAATGCTGATTATCATGCACCATGGAGCAGAATTCTCAAAGACAATTAGTCAGAAGGTGTTGATTAATATTTTTTTTGTTGTTGTTGTTGTTGCAGTTTTCAGATTTCTTGGAAACATAACAAGCTTTAATTCTTATTTGTTGTTGTTGTTGTTTGCTTTTACCTCCTAATGTTATCACTGCCATTTGTTTGTCCACACATCTGTCTGTCTGTCTATGTAAAACATCCTGACCACACCCGTGCATGGATTTCGAACAAACTTGGAACCAACTACTCTGAATCCGAGAAATAAATTACTTTTGTAATGTCTGGGGCAAATGTAAAGGTCAGAGGTCAAGGATTCGATGTGCTTATAATTTCAAAATGAGTGCTAATGCATTTACTATGGAAAACCAATAGAAAATTGTTTGTTGACTTTTAAATTAGACCTTCACCTTTTGACCTAGGGCAGTGGTGGCCTAGTGGTGTAGGGTGCTGGATCAATAATCCTAAGGTTGGGGGTTCAAGCCCCACTTGCCACAGGTTGTCACTGTCACTGTCACTGGTTATCAAAGGCCGGCCATGTCTCTCACTGTCTATGGTGAGAGGTTCATGTAAAAGAACCATTGCTGACTTTCAACAAGAGTAGCTGCACAGCCGTCAGTGTGTTTCTGTCCTGCGATGGCCTGGCGAGCCGTCCATGGTGTGCTCTGCCCTCGCCCAGAGTCGGCTGGGATGGGCACCAGCCTCACTACGACCCTAATTAGGATTAAGTGGTTACAGAAAATGAATGAATGAATGGATATACTGTATTGGCTTTCCACTGAGACAGCGAACTTTGACCTGAAGTGACCTTGAGAGCTCAAACCCCAGCCATCACCCCCCCCCCACACACACACACACACACGCACACTTTCTAACTAATTTATTCGAATCCAATTCCCAGGCATTTCCTTCCTATCACATGACTAGCACCAATCAGGGAGGGGTGAAAGCATGCACGCACCCCGTCCGTGATATGCAATGCTAGCCAGTCGCCTCTTTCCAAACTGCTGCGTATGCATATCGGATCACAGTCTAACACACTCGGACGCAAAACGCTATCAACCCTTGTATGAATGAGCTCATAGATGCCAGTGGTTGGCTGGCGATCGCTGTGGATGACAGGGATGTATGCATATACCATTCCTCCATCCTGTGAGAGCTTGTGATCTCTGGGTTAATAGTCACACACTTTACTATAGAACATATCGAATGACGAGCAAATCCATGCGACATATCTTGACTTCTTGAGCATGGTCTCTGTAGGTTATTTTTAATTAATGCTCGGAATCAGAATAAGAAGAGGCTGAGGCGGAAACATGTGTTCATAGCTGTCTTTACAGATATTGCACTAGATTAAAAGTAAACTGATGAAATGTACAATAAAGTTTTTATTCATTCATTTTTCCAACCACTTAATCCTAATTACGGTCACTGGGAGGCTGGCACCCATCCCAGCTGACTCCGGGTGAGGGCAGAGTATACCCTGGACAGCTTGCCAGGCCATCGCAGGGCAGAAACACACTGATGGCTAGGCAGCTACTCTTGTCAAAATTCAGCAATGGTTCTTTTACATAAGCCTGACACCAGAGACCAGGGGTCACCAACATGGTGCATGCGGGCACCAGGTCTCCCGAAAGGATGACTCGAGTCACCCGTGGGCCTGTTCACTGCCATTTTTAGAACAGGCCCACAGCACCAATCTCCATTGAGCTGCATCTAATTTTTTTTGCCATTAAAAAAAAATCGAATCAGTATCTTCACATAGATGAATATCATTTAATTATTAATAATAACATATATTTAAAGCTAAATTCAGTAAAGATTTTTCAGAAGTGTGTATTGACCTGGTAGCCCTTCGCATTAATTGGTACCTAAGAAGTAGCGCTCAGTTTCAAAAAGGTTGGTGACCCTTGCCATGGCCGGCCTTTGATAACCCAGTTAGTGGCACTGGGAGGTGGGGGTGGTGGGGTATAGTGACAACCCATTGAAAGAGGGGCTTGAACCCCCAAACTTGGGTGATCCAGTACCTTTACCACCTGGACACCACTGCCCTGACAGTGTTCAGTAATGGGATATGGTTAGCATTGGCACTGCTGATTTCAAAGAATTAAACCAAACCCTAATTGAAAAACCCAGTAATGGACTAAAGTGTATTTATTTGTATAACCGCTTAATCCGGAACAGCAGTATAACCCAGCAGTATAAATGGGTACCAGTAAATATACTGGGAAGGTAACCTGTGATGGACTTGCGTCCCATCCAGGAGGAGTTAAACTCCTAGTCGCTTCGTGCTACGGAAAGCGGGGATAAGTACCGACCTGATGAGCCACTATGGCTCGGGTGTAAATATCCCAAAGGACTTTACCTTACTTTCTGAGTAGGGGCAGTGGTGGCCTGGTGGTAAAGGTGCTGGATCACTGATACCAAGGTTGGGGGTTCAAGCCCCACTCCCAACAGGTTGTCACTGCTGTGCTCCCCAGTGCAGCTAACTGGGTTATCAAAGGCCTGCCATGTGTCTCACTGTCTATGGTGGGAGGTTCATGTAAGAGAACCATTGCTGACTTTCGTAAAGAGTAGATGCATAGCCGTCAGCATGTTTCTGCCACGCGATGGCCTGGCGAGATGTCCAGGATGTACTCTGCCCTCGCCCGGAGTCAGCTGAGATGGGCACCAGCCTCCTTGTGACCCTAATTAGAATGAAACAGTTCAAAAAATAAAAGAATGACTTTCTGTGTCGAAATATTTTAAAAAAAACTTTAATTTGAAGTCATTACTTTGGTTTAAAACCGTCTGGCTCACAGCAAGAAGGTCTCAGGCTCAAGCTTTACAAGGCTGTTTTAGTGTGGTGTTTGCTATTATGCTAATTAGCTAATGACGTTATACCTTTAATTTGTTAGATTATTGAACAGAACCATAATATTTTCCCCAATGCTAGCTGGTGAAGAAACTTTGGCAACCCAGAATGCTCCATCTAGCGGTTTCATCCAAGAGGTCTCTTGTAACCGTTACGCTTAGCTTGATCTCTGGGCCATTGAAGCTCTAACGTCCATATTGATCTCACTGCATACTGTAAAAAAAAAAAAAAAAGAGTATATCTCGCTTCTCTACTAATCTGCTAGCATGTCTATTTTCTTGTTCTAATTGCCTGTATTTTGTCTACATTATATTGATCTGCCTATATTTGCCTTGACTCCCGACACTCTGCATCCTACTCTAAATTATTCCAGAAAAAGCATAAATAATCTGCAATTGCATGCTTATCTGTCAGTCGAACGTACAGTCCAGGTTCCCCAGGGTAAAACAAATAATGTGCTTGTCCCGTCAATGGCAAAATAGTGTTCCTTGAGGCCCAATTATATGTTTTTGATGAGTTTTAAAAGTATTTTATTCTCCCAGGAGGAAGATCCATACGGTACAAATGATCTACGGTACGCCTGAGGATACCACATTAGTGGCAAGCGTGTGCATTCTCAATGGTACATATTTATAACTTAAGATTGGACGGTCATGGCGACATGGTGGCAGAGTGGTTAGCGTGTCCACCTCTCAGCAAGAAAGTCATTAGTTCTAGTGCCAGCCTCCTTGCTCTGAGGCGGACATGTTTATCTTTACAGCCCTTTATTTATGATATAAAAGCACAGCAAAAAAGGTCAAAGGTTGTTCAGATATGTGCCCAGTGATGGTTTTGTGACTGGTGTAGTTGCAAGATACAAGCGAGATGCGTGTTTCAAGTTGTTCCTAGGGGGCAGTGGTGGCCTGGTGGTAGAGGTGCTGGATCACTGATCCTAAGGTTGGGAGTTCAAGCCCCTCCAGTGCAGCTAACCCGGCTGTCAAAGGCCGGCCATGTCTCTCACTGTCTATGGTGTGAGGTTCAAGTAAAAGAACTTTCGACAAGAGTAGCTGCATAGCCGTCAAACCAGTTTCTGCCCTGCGATGGCATGGTGAGCCATCCAGGGTGTACTCTGCCCTCGCCCGAAATCGGGTGGGATGGGCGCCAGCCTCCTTGCGACCCTAATTAGGATTAAGCGGTTCAGAAAATGAACGATGGATGAATGAAATTGTTCCGAGGTGTGTGTGTTTTCCCTGCTCTGGGCTGGCAAGCTGTTCATGGTGACCCTCACCTTCATCCAGTGCTGGCTGAGCTATGCATCAGGCTCTTCGCCACCATATTAGGAGTCAGCGATTCATTAAATGAGTGAATGAGGGTTGGTAGGCTGGATGCTGAATCAGGGAGAGGCTTTGATCTTTTAGGAAAGGCTCTCGATTCTCATGTGGTCATTTGTCTTTTGCCTATTTGGATAAAAGTGTTGTTTTTCGACTCAAGTTCTTACAACAAATCTTGCACTTTTCAAGCATAAACAACCTGACACTTGAGATGTCTACAGTTTCATAAACAGACTAATCCAAAGTTACCCTGATGATAAACTTGATGCTGTGGAACATCTGTACTGACTCAGATGTGTCACTTCACCTCTTCGTAATCACCCAATAAGGCATCTTCTCTAACACGATAACAAGCTGTGCTGCCGTTTGCTCATGTCAAAACCTGTTTCTTGTGATGCAAGGCAAGACACCGATGACAGAGGAAGACAGGAATCATCAGGGGAGCCCGTAAAAGAGCTCATGGATCTCCTGCAATCTCACTGCGTCCATTCACGAGCAAATCCAAATAAGATTCCACTCTGCTCTCGACACACCTCACCGTCCTTCTAATCTCGGCCTCACAATAGAGGGAGGACATGAGAATGAAGAAAGAGAGCGCAGAACGAGAACAGATGAAAAGAGAAAGCTGATAGGACGAAACTGCGATGGCTGGCTCCACATTCACCGAAACGACATTAGTGGATCAGCCCAAAGTCATCAGATGAAGGTGAATTGAATGAGAGAAAAAGGGATGAACTGAGTGTAATAGAGAAATGGATGGAGACTGCTGGGCGGTACCTTCTGCTAATCCCAAGATTTCTGAAGCACTCGGTTTCTAGGGCGTACCCACGGAACAGCTCCATGACTGAGAATACTTCGGTCTGTGTTCGGAATAATTATCAAGTCAACAAGTGTCACTTTATGAGCGACCTGCGCTGTTGTGAAATAATAAGTCAAGAAATTGGCGTGATACGTTGCTAATTTGATAGCTTTTTAAATCAATTCAGATCCAAATTGGACAATTTTCATGTGCAATACACAAAGTCTTGATCAGTTTGGGAATATTGTAATTACATCTTTAACAGGTGTTTAAAAATACTTTTTTTTTGTCTTGTTTGAACTCGTATTATGAATCATTATTTGTCTGTTTTCAGTTTTGTGTCACACTTCTCGGAGCAATTAGCAAATGAATAAGCCTATGCAGAACACTCAGTCAAATCTCACTGGCATATACTATTAGCAGTGGTTCTAGAAAAGAGGCCGCGTTTGAAAGAAACTGTTATTTCGCTCTATACAACACTCCAATTATGGTAATTACTCTGAACATGATAATTAACTCCCCACAATTCCAACACTCCATATCTACTTAACTGGCACAGAAGAAGGAAACTGAATCAGTGTAATTGCTAGTTAGCGAACTAAAAGGGATGTATACTGAGGAAACAATGAGCGCGAGGTCACGGGAGGCAGCTGAATGCTGGGGTACGTGAAAAAAATGTCAAAACATGGAGATAAAGAAAGGTTGGAACACACATGATATTAAATGATTGTTCATTACCTTCACCCTAAATAGAGTATTTTACTCGCCGGGATTTATTTGTTTGTTGGTTTACACCGAGCAAAATCCTGAAGCTGCCCAATCATGGATTTTCGCCAAACTTGGTGGGGACACTATTCTATTTGAGTTGCATAGATGACTCAATCATTCGTTCATTTTCTGTAACCACTTAATCCTAATTGGGGTTGCGGGGAGGCTGGCACCCATCCCAGCTGACTGGGCGAGGGCTCAGTACATCCTGGACAGTTTGCCAAGCAATCTCAAGGCAGAAATATGCTGATGGCTTTGCAGCTCCTCATGTCGAAGGTCAGCAATGATTCTTCTACATGAACCGCCCACCATACACAGTGAGAGACATGGCTGGATTTTGATAACCCAGTTAGCTACACTGGAGGGGACAGCAGTGACAATCCATTGAGAGTGGGGCTTGAACCTCTAACCTTAAGATCAGTGATCCAGCACCTTTACCACCCGGCCACCACTGCCCCCTAGTGATGACTCGATTCTAGAACGTTCAAGAGCAAAGGTGACTCTTTTTTAAGGGAGACGCTGCCAAATAACATACTATTACTATAAAACATTGATAGGAAACCGTACATGGGCTTTCAAATGAGACAATTACATTTGACCTCGTGTGACCCTGGGAGGTCAAATCTCAAACATCTCTGAGAAGCTTCAAACTGTAGAATTTTTTTCCATAAATTTTGTCATGTCCACGTACCACATACATATTGAAAGACAAACACATGGACCTATACCCATGTATGGCCGATTTGCCTCATTGCTCATACTGATGGGCGACGGTACCCTGCACACAATGAGTGCCTCTGTGGTTGAAGAAAGGGCTCATGTTGGGTTGTGTAGTCAATGTACTGTAGAGATGCACCATAGATGATAGGGTCAACGTGCCGTGTCTGCCAAAGAAATGCACTCATATTTTCATAGAAATCCATCCAGTTGAAATGATTTGCATGGCGTGTTGTTGCTGTGTATGTTTATTTCGAGACTCTGACTCAGTACCCTGCTGTGCTATTGGAAGTTGGTACAGCACCAAACTCAGACGATGGCACCCAGAGGGCTATGTATGTGTGTTTCGTAGCTCTTTATATACAGTAGGTGATTTTCACTCAACCTGAAAAGTGATGAAACTGTAGTAACTGTGAAAGCTCTCCCAGCACTCATTTTTAACACCTCTTTTTTGAACAACAGTTATACACACACACACACACACACATACACACACACACACACACACACACACACACACACACACACACCAACACTTCTGCCCTCTATGATTACCCTTTCAACACCAGATAATCGGTGAGAAGGCTGCATTAACACATTTACATAACCGTCAAGTCATGCTTCTGTCCTCACATGTAAGAGGTGCAGAACGTTCAGAGTTCGGAATAGTTGGATGAAAATCAACTGCTTTAGATTCCGAGCTTTCATTGACCGCAAAGAACCTTTAACAAGACGTGCTGGCATGATTTCATCAGAACAAGCTCCTGATGTTCTAAAAGTAAAGACCGTTTTAACAATTCAATGGAAAATACCAGCTTTTAAATACACACTGCTTCATAGGTTTGCGTTGAACCTTATGTTTTTTTTTTTTTTCGACTTAATACATTCAGAAACCCTCTGGTCGAGGTGCCATGTGAGGCATTGCATCATGGGTACATTGAAGCTGGTACTATTTCATCCCTAGGAAAGGAACATTTGGTACTTTCTTGGCTATTTTAAACCAATCCAAATAAACACACTCACTCATTTGCCGAACCACTAAATTCTACTGAGGCTGGAGCCTATTTCATCCAACATTGGGGTGAAGGCTTGCCAGACCATCACAGGGTTAACATACACAACCATTTACATACATTTACACCTAGGGACATTTTGTAACAGACAATTATGCGCATAATGTGCATGTTTTTGAACTGTGGGAGGAAACTGGACTATCCGGAGGAAATCAAGGCAAGCACACAAACATGGAAGCTACAAACAGAAACGCCTAAGCCCAAGACTGTCTTGCTGTGCGAATACCACCGTGTTACCACTCCAAATAAACAAAGAAATCACTAAGAATCTGTCCTGCTTTGATTCTGACTCAGATAAGTGTGAAAGATTATGATTGTTTACGCATCCTTAAATTATAAGCGCGACAAGCTAACCCTACATAGTCATGATTGCATATCAGTCCATGTAATGACTTTCTGTAGCATGGAGTGACTTGGGGGTTCAGCTTCTCTTGGATTCTTTGCAGGGTTACTTTTCCAGTATTTTTTACTGGCACCCATTTACACTGCTGGATTGACTAAGGCCCACTTGTGATGGCCGAACTGGGATCTGAACCCACAACCTCTCAATCATGAATTTGTGTGAATTGATTTGTGACATCATGAATTCCTGGAGTTGGAGTAAGTTCATTTTCTCAGTTCATTTTCTGTAACCGCTTCATCCTAATTAGGGTTGAAGGGAGGCTGGTGCCCATCCCAGCCAACTCAGGGCGAGGGCAGAGTACACCCTGGACAGCTCGCCAGGCCATCGCAGGGCGGAAACACGCTGACGGCTTTGCAGCATACTCTTGTCGAAAGTCAGCAATGGTTCTTTTACATGCCTCACACCATAAACAGTGAGAGACCTGGCCGGCCTTTGATAACCCAGTTAGCTGCACTGGGGGGGACAGTGACAGCTTTGTGGAGAGTGGGACTCGAACCCCCAACCTTTGGATCAGCGATCTGGTGCCTTATACCACTAGACCACCACTGCCCCCTGAGTTGGAGTAAGTAATTATCATAAAATACTGTATCATATAATAATACCGGGATTTAGCTCAGTTGGTAGAGCGTCCGCTTTATCCTCCGGAAGGTCGGGGTCCGAATCCGGCCGCGTCATACCACGAGACGTTAAAATTTGGGAGTTGTTGCTTCCTGCTTGGTGCTCAGCACCAAAAGGATAGAACAACGCAACAACTGGTGCCGTACAGTGGCAACTGGTACCCAGAGCGCAGGGAGCGCTGGGGTCTCATGTGCATTAAGCATACGCGTGTATGAAAGTGCGCTATATAAGCATCCACAATAATAATAATATATACTATCTCAAATCTTCTCAGGCTACAACTGTCAAAATTAAAATCTGCTACTAGTATGAAGATAAAAAGAGCTCCATATGGCAGTTACTATAGCAAACAAAGATTTCCCAATGAGTTAAGGCTTGGCAGTACACAGGCTTAATCTATCAGACAAGGTCGATATGTGTTCACCTCCTATGCTATGGATTATTTGTCAGACCAGGGAACATATTTACACTGGCCAGGAAACATGCTATAAATAGCACTGACTTAAAAACACTACCCTGCTCCAGTGGATGAGCAATTAGAAGCCTATTAGTGAAGTGTCCTGTATCGATGGTAAATTGGATGGAAATGGGATAACCCGTTAACCCTACACATGATGTATTGCTGTTAATCAGAGGCTGTAAGTGCTTGCCACTAGCAGCTGGTGTCACTTTCTTCAGGTTTCCTGCTGTTGCATCATTAGATGTGCTAGGAGGAAGTTTGGATGTGGAGATATTTCTGGCACATAGCATATCGGCGAGACAAGGGAGCTGTTACACCGGGATGGAGATTTGGCCTTCATTTCAGTCAAAGAAATTCATTCATTCATTAATTTTCTGAACAACTTAATCATAATTAGGGTCGCGAGGAGGCTGGTTCCCATCTCGGCTGCATTCTCGGTGAGGGCGGGGTAAACCCTTGACAGCTCGTCGAGCCATCACAGGGCAGAAACACACTGTGAGCTATGCAGCTACTCTTATCGAAAGTCAGCCATGGTTCTTTAACAGCCTCTCACCATAGACAGTGAGAGACATGGTCGGCCTTTGATAACCCAATTAGCTGCACTGGGGGGACAGTGACAACCCATTCAGAGTAGGACTTGAACCCCCATCCTTTGGACCAGCAATCCAGCTCCTTACCACCAAGCCAGCACTGCCCTAGTCCCAAGAAATAAAAGGTATATATTACACTAAATACTAGCCAATGGTGACCCGTTGGCAAGGATCACTAATCCCAAGTTTATTCCCCAAGTTCAACCCCACCACCAACGGCTACCACCACCATCCCCACACTGCAGCCAACTAGGTTATCAAAGGCTGGCCATGTCTCTCACTGTCTATGGTTGGAGGTTAATGTAAAAGAACCATTGCTGACCTTCAACAAGAGTAGGCTGCATAACCATCAGCATGCCTCCACCCTGCGATGGCCCAGCGAGCCATCCAGGGTGTACCCTGCCTTCACCCAGAGTCGGCCGAGATGGGCATCAGCTTCCCCGAGACCCCAACTAGGATTAAGAAAATGAATGTTGTATTATAAGAAATTTAGATGTTTTGTTTTTTTCATTATGGAGCCAGTGTGAACTTTGAGAAAGTTTCTTTCAGGTGTTTGTCTTCTCTGCTTTCCGTAGTTCTGTACTTAAAATAACCCGAATTTAGCATGCTATCTGATGCCGTGGTATGATCTATCACAGGGGTGGGCAATCTTTTCCTCAATGGGCCAGTGTGGGTGCAGGTTTTCACTTCAACCAAACAATAGCCCCACCTTCCACCTGTTTCCACCAATCACTGACCATTCAAAAGAATACAAAAAAAAAACCTAGATTGGACATTACTGTTTCAATTATGAAGTGGCGCCATCTTGATGAGATCACCTTGCTTTAAGTCTTAAAAATGTAATGCTTGATCCTGATTAGGGAGGCTGGCGCCCATCTCAGAGCGAGGTATTATATTTACAATATAAACAAGCTTAACCCCCCCCGAGCGTTGACCTGTCCGAGGTGATAAAAAGGTCGGGGACCACTGTCCTACACAACAAAGAAACCCAAACAAGAACAAGGTCAACATGCAATCTCCACACAGAGACACTCCAGCTCAGGACTCAAACCCAGGACCTTCTTGCTGTGCTGAGGACATGCTAACCACTGCGCAACCATTCCATCCATTTTTAATATACGTACGTTTTTTTGTTTGTTTTTTTATCTTCAAATGTAATATAAAAAAACTTTAAAAAAACAAAACCCTGAAATGCTGAACAAGGCAGTCTGTACGGAAGCATTTGTTCATCATTTTTGGAAGGACTCTGCAGTGTCAGCACTTTGGCAGAGTTAAAGGTATACCAAGATATGCAGAATTTCCTTCAGAGAGCATCTGGGCTCAGTCTTGGTGAATGGGTGAGGAGCTCAGACATCCAGAGAGAACATGGTGTACAGCTACTGCTCCTGAACATTAAAAGGAGATCGTTGAGGTAGTTTGAGCGTCTGATTAAAATGCTTCCCGGTTGCTTCGCTTTAGAGGCTTGTAGAAATGGCTAAACGAGGCCCCGGGGTAGACGTAGAACTTGTTGGCATGATTATATATACTGTCTAGCCTAGTAATGCCTCAGGATCCCCAGAAGAAGCTGGAGAGTGTCACTGGGAAGAGGAATACCTCGGTTTCTATTCTATACCTCCTGCCTGTATGATGCAACCTTGGATAAGTGGAGGAAAATGAATAGATAGATGATTTAAAAAATAAATAAATAAATTAGAGAGAAGGAAGAGCTTTAGAAGTTGCCAAAGACTGTTTACAGCTGGTCTGATATAGTAAGTGATCCCAGGGACCTGTTTTATTACTGTTCCATATCCTTCAGACGTTTTCAAGGATGAGTCCCAGTTTCATGCACTTCTACTACCTTGAGTCATTTTTCTTTATACACTCACTTTAAGGCCAGTGACAGACAGAGTGTTTGAACAATCCTTAGTGTGAGCTTTTGAATGGTCATTCTGGTGTCTTGGGATACGTGGAGCCAGGTAGCGTATTGACATCTTAGACAAAAAAGACCATTTCCCCTGCTTTTTGGATAACCTTGCCAGTGGCACTGTTGTACAATTGCTAGCAGTCCATAATTCTGCCATGACAAGTACGGTACAAACAAGGCTCTGATTGGTGTGTTTGTACTTTAATAATATCTTTTGTTTGGATTATTTTTATAATTATTTATTCATTCATTTATCTACCAAACTGCTTAATCCTACTATGGTCATTGGAAGGCGGGAGCCCACGTCAGCTAACTTTGAGTAGAGGCGAGGTACAAACCAAAGAGCTCAGCAATCTATTACAGGGCCTACACACGTGACCATTCACAAACTCACTCACACCCAGGGGCTAATTAGCCAAAAGTGCATGTCTTTGACCTATGGCCAAACTGGACTACCGGAAGGAACCCACCCAAACACAATGACAATATAATATATTTATATTATAAATCCCATGCAAAAACACCCTCCGCAAGCTGGGGACTTGAACCCAGGACCTTCTTGCTGTGAGGTGGACATGCTCAACACTACACCACTGCTCCACCCTATTATATTTATTAAAATTATTATAATTACTGGGGGAGGGGGCACTGTGATGTCATGGTTAGCACATTTGCCTCGCATCAAGAAGGGTCCTGGGTTTGAATTGTGGGCTCCGGCCACTTACAAATTGCTTGTAGGTGTAAATGTGAGTGTGAATAGTTGTTTGTATGGGTTGCCCAGTTTGTGACACTCTGGCAAGATGTTCAGGGTGTATCCCATCTTCATCCTGTGTAAGCTGTGATTGGCTGCGGCCTGTCGGTAACCCTGAAAGGATTAAGTGGTTTGATATATGAGTGAGAGATGATAATTACTGTAATTATTATCTAAGTTTTGGTAGAAAGGTTCTATCAATAATAAAAAGGTTGCCAAGCCATTTATCGTGTGTGTGTGTGTGTGTGTGTGTGTGTGTGTGTGTGTATATGTGTGTGTATGTGTGTGTATGTGTGTGTTTAACTCCCATTGTTTTAATTACAGTGCACTACAGAGTGACAGGTGGAGTCATTTGGAGTCATGTGGAGTCGCCAGAAGAATCGAAGAGCTTCAGGGATATGAGCGACATGTTATTCAAGAGCACTATGCACATCATAGACTCCTGGTTTTTAAAAAAACATGAGCTAAAGTGAAAGTTACTTCGGTTAGACTTTACTTGAATTTCTATATTTTGTGATTTTTTGTCTTCATATGTTTCAAGTGAAGTGTCTAATTAATCAGACCTGGCATCCAACTTCTGAAACTTAAATAATATCTATATAATGAATAATTAATTTACCTGGGGCTGCGGTGGCCCGGTGGTAAGCTGCTGGGTTACTAATCCCAAGGGTGTGGGTTCAAGCCCCACTGTCAATAGTTGTCATTGCTAACCCCGCAAAAACCCCCCCCCCCGCGCCAGTGCAGCTGACTGTTTTATCAAAGGCCGGCCATGTCTCTCACTGTCTATGGTGAGAGGCTGTAAAAGAACCTTTGCTGACTTTCATCAAATGTAGCTGCATAGCTGTCAGTGTGTTTCTGCCCTGTGATGGCCCGGTGAGCAATCCACCGTATAATCTGCCCATGTCAAGTTGGCTGAGATGGACATCAGCCTCCCTGCGACCTTGATTAGGATTAAGCAGTTCAGATAATGAATGGAAGAATGAATCATTTCATTTGTTAATTGCACAAGATTTTCATTGAATATCACAAGGTCTTCTTCTTTTCCTTTCAGCAGTTCCCTTCAGGGGTCGCCACAGTAAATCATCTGCCTCCATCTCACCCTATCCTCTGCATCTTCTCTTATGCCAATGGCCTTCATGCCCTCCTTCACCACATCCATAAATCTCATCTTTGGTCTTCCTCTATGCCTTTTGCCTGGTAGTTCCAATCTCAGCATCCTACTACCAATATATTCACTATCCCTCCTCTGTACATGTCCAAACCATCTCAATCTAGCCTCTCTAATTTTGTCTCCAAAACATATTACATGTGCTGTCCCTCTGATGTACTCATTCCTGATCCTATCCATCCTCATTACTCCCTAGAGAACCTCAACATTTTCATCTCTGCTACCTCCAGCTCTGCCTCCTGTCTTTTCCCCAGGGCCACTGTTTCTAAACCATACAACATTGCTGGCCTCATCACCGTCTTGTACACTTTTCTTTTCATTCTTGCCGATACCTTCCTATCACACATCACACTGGACACTTTTCTCCAACCATTCCAACCTGCCTGCACACGCTTCTTCACCTCTTTTCCACACTCTCCGTTGCTCTGGATTGTTGAGCCTAAGTACTTAAAATCCTCCACCTTCCTTATCTCTACTCCCTGTAACCTCACTGTTCCTCTTGGGTCCTTGTCATTCACACACATGTATTCTGTCTTACTGAGGCTAACCTTCATTCCTCTCCTTTCCAGGGCATACCTCCACCTCTCTAGGTTTTCCTGCACTTGTTCTCTGCTCTCACTACAGATCACAATGTCATCTGCAAACATTATGGTCCATAGAGATTCTTGCCTCACCTTGTCTGTCAGTCTGTCCATCACCATAGAAAATAAGAAGGAGCTCAGAGCTGATCCTTGATGCAGTCCCACCTCCACCTTGAATTCTTCGGTCACACCGACAGCACACCTCACCACTGTCTTACATCTCTCATACATGTCCTGCACCACTCTAACATACTTCTCTGCCACTCCAGACTTCCTCATGCAATGCCACAGTTCCTCTCTCGGCACCCTGTCATATGCTTTCTCCAGATCCACAAAGGCACAATGCAGCTCCTTCTGATCTTCTCTGTACTTCTCTATTAACATCCTCAAATCAAACACTGCATCTGTGGTGCTCTTTCTTGGTATGAAACCGAACTGATGTTCACAAATGCTGACCTCTGCCCTTAGTCTAGCTTCCACTATTCTTTCCCATAACTTCATTGCATGGCTCATCAACTTTATCCCTCTGTAGTTGCCACAATTCTGCAGGTCTCCCTTGTTTTAAAAAATGGGCACCAGCACACTTCTCCTCCATTCCTCCATCATCTCCTCACTCTCTAAGCCCTTCTTACTCCACAATTCAACCAATCACACTAATAACTTGTGTACGAAGGAGAAAAAAAGAGGTGGACACATCATCTGCAACCAATCAGCAGGAGACAGAAAGAAAAGCTCTCAGCCATTGGCTAAATTTGAATCACGTGTTAGTTACTTCCGGATTTGTCGCCAATCCGCGAGTATGGGGAGCGTGAGCGCTGAACCGCGAATGGTCAAGGGCTTACTGTGTTCTTGATGGTTTTGTGTGTGTGTGTGTGTGTGTGTGTGTGTGTGTGTGTTAGCCCTGCAATGGCCATTCATTTTCTGAACCGCTTAATTTTATTTAGGGTGATGGGGAGGCTTGCACCCATCTCAGCCGACCCTGAGTGTGGGCAGAGTACACCCTGGACAGCTCGCCAGACACAGGGCAGAGACAGCTATACAGCTACTCTTGTCAAAAGGCAGTAATGGTTCTTTACAGCCTCACACCATAGACAGTGAGAGACATGGCTGGCCTTTGATAACTCAGTTAGATGCACTGGGGGGACAGTGACAACCCACTAAGAATGGGGCTTCAACTTTTGACCTTGAGATCAGTGATCCAGCACCTTACCACCAAGCCACCACTGCCCCTATCCCTGAGATGTTCTGGCAAACTATTCAGGGTTTCCCCCTATTTTTGACCTGAGTCGCCAGAGTTGGGCCTCTCTATGACCAAAATAAAGATAAAGCAAAAAAGACCAAAGGGATTTTTTTTCAGTCCAAATCATACACAGTCAGCAGATTGGCTGTTCCAAATTGCCCCTAGGTGTGATTGTGAGTGAACTGTTCAGGTTGTACCTGTGTAAATTTTTATTTTTTTATTGTTGTTATCTATGTGTTAAAAGTTTCAATATTAGCATTGTTCCATTGTGTTTGTATGTTTGTTTGTTTTTTGTTTTAATATTTATGTTTTGTGTCGGTTTCAATATTCCATCAGTGACTGCAGGTTGGGGCAGCTGTAGAGACATGACTTTGGGACTGAAAGGTTGTTGGTTTGATTCCCGAGCCAGCAGAAACAATGGGTGGTGGTGGTGGTGGTGAGTTGTGCCGTCCCTTCCTCAATATTATTGGCTGAAGTGTCCTTGAGCAAGGCACCTAACTACCCAATATTTGTGTGTGCGCGCTCACTTTGGGTGGGTTTAATGCAGAGGAAATAATTTACCTTGCAGGATTAATACAGTATATAATAATCATAATAATAATAATAATAATAATAATATCCTACATGGCTAAATCTGGCACATTTACATGAATGATGTGACATGTTTTGTGCTTAATAATATGCAGTGTGTCTTTTTTAAAAACACACACAAAAAACCCCAAATAATAAAATATTTAACATAATGAAATGTGCAGTCAGTTTCTGAAAAGATCTAAGAATTATTTTTGGGGAAAGAGAAGAGGATTGGATACAAAAGAACAAACATAGAACTGGATCTGGTAGGTCATGTGTTGCCTAAAAATAGCAAGGTACAGCAGATGTATTGTCTCGCCAATGGGAACCTTTCAAAAAAAAATTCTTCTGTGTCATATGAAACTGCAACACAAACCCCTGGTGGCCCCTGTGCTCAACTGCATATTCATTTGTTTTCCGAATACACCAGGTGAATTCTTTAGACCTGGCCAGGTATAAATACAACAGTTAACCACAGCAGGATGTCAGTTCACCTAGTGGATTCGGTTTAGGCAAGTCAAGCCAGTACTCATGACTATGGGCAAGGTAAAAACCATCAGATTGGTTTCATGTCATCTTCTAACTTGTGAATGTTAAACTAATTCTGAAACTCATCACCCCAACAGGTAATCTTCTATGAGGACAGGAACTTCATGGGGCGCTCCTATGAGTGCACCGGTGATTGTTCCGACATGCACTCTTACATGAGTCGCTGCCACTCATGCAGGGTGGAAAGCGGCTGCTGGATGGTCTACGACCGCACCAACTTCATGGGAAACCAGTATTTCATGAGGAGGGGCGAATACGCTGACTACATGAGCATGTGGGGCTGGGGCAACAACTGCATCAGATCCTGTCACATGATCCCCATGGTATGGTGTAGATGGAGCATCATTATACTGTATCTCAGGATGGATCACTGCCATAAAATTAATGCTTCATTTTCCCCACAAACAGTACAGGGGCTCGTACAGAATGAGGATCTACGAGAGGGATAACTTCATGGGTCAGATGATGGAGATGAATGATGACTGCGATTCCTTCATGGATCGCTACCACTGGTCCGGCGGCTGCATGTCCTGCAACGTGATGGACGGCCACTGGCTCATGTATGAGCATCCGCACTACAGAGGCAGGATGTGGTACTTCAGGCCCGGAGAGTACAGGAACTTCAGGGACTACGGTGGCATGAGGTTCATGAGCATGAGGCGCATCATGGACTCCTGGTATTAAAAGGCATCTGAGCTAAAGAGACAATAAAGAAACGTTAACAATACAGACACTGATTTGTGTTTACGATTTTTCCTTTTTATTTCTGAAATAGTTATTACATCATTTCTTGTCGTAGTAATAAAAAGTTCTCCTCCAGTGCCCTCACAAGGTTTCACTATCATAAATGAATGCGTAGCTTCTTTTGGTAGCAGTTATCATACACTAACTGGCTCGTATCTTAAAATTGGAGCATTTTAAATAAGACCAGAGGCATTTTCCCAACTGATATAATTCATGTTTTATAACTTTATTAAAAACAGCACAAAAATGCCCTGATTGCAGCTTCTGAAATAAAGCTACACCAACCACGCGATGACCTTTCAACTGCTTTCCTTTGACCCCAGCAACAACTTATTGCAGAGTAATGTTTACTGAATCAACCACATTTTTACATTTTATTTAACACACACACACACACACACACACACACACACACACTCTCACACAGTCTCTCTCACAAACACACACACACACACACACATTCCATTCAACATGCTGAATAATTTGTATATTTCTACAAAATCAGTTTGTTGCTAAATACAGATCCAGATTTTTTAATGATCTGCTTGAGTTGACCCAAGTTTTACTATTCAAGCACATTAATTTAATTAGTAATGTGTTTTGGCTAAGCCACCCAGATCTGGCTCATATTTTATATGCACCATTTTGTGATATCATTTGCAGGAGCATTTTTTTTTATACAGAGTCAGTAACCGAGGATCGGTCCGACAGAACCCATGCCATCGGCTGCCACCCAACTCATATCGCACCTTACGAGATAGGGTGAGAAGCTCTACCATCCGGTTAGAGCTCGGAGTAGATCCGCTGCTCCTCTGCATTGAGAGGGGCCAGTTGAGGTGGCTCGGGCATCTGGTCAGAATGCCTCCCGAATGCCTCACTGGTGTGGTGTTTCGGGCATGTTCAACCGGGAGGAGACCCTGGGGTTGACCTAGAACACGCTGGAGTGACTATGTCTCTCGGCTTGTCTGGGAACGCCTCGGTGGCCCGGAAGAGCTGGAGGATGTGGCTGGGTAGAGGGACGTCTTGACCTCTTTGCTTAGGTTACTGCCCAACCGACCTGATTCTGGATTAAGCAGATGATGATGATGATGATGATAATGATGATTTTTTTTATACCAAAAGGTATGACTGGATATTCATAGCTAATGTGACAAAAAGCAAAGACATCCCATAGGTCTGATATTAACTGTATTATTATTATTATTATTATTATTATTATTATTATTGTTGTTGTTATTATTATTATTATTGTTGTTATTATTCAGTTCAAACAAACTCAGTGGGCAGTATTGGGTCAATGACTAAATCTCTGGGTTACTGATGAGAGGGTCAGGGGTCATGTTACAGTGCTACAAAGCTGTCATTGTACAAATAATCAGATGTTCATTCATTCATTTTATGAACCGCTTAATCCTATTTAGGGTCACAGTGAGGCTGGTGCTCATCTCAGCCAACTCTGGACGAGGGCAGAGTACAACCTCAACAGCTCGCCTGGCCATCGCAAGGCAGAAACACACTGACAGCTATGCAACTACTCTTGACAAAAATCGTCAATGGTTCTTTGACATGAACTTCCCACCATGGACAGTGAGAGACATGGCCAGCCTTTGATAACCCAATTAGTGCACCGGGGATGCTCAGACGTATCAATGAGAATACAGTATATCTATAAAATGTCACACTGGATAAATGCACCAAGTTCCATAAATATCAAATATGCTCTATTGTAGCTCATATGATGGGACAGTGCTGAAGTGGATTGCATGTCTACCTCAAAGCAAGAAGGTACTTAGTTTGAGTCCTGCATTCGGTGGTTCTATGTGGAGTTTGCATGTTCGCCCCATGTTTGAATGGACTTCCTCCTGTGCTCCAGTTTTCTCCCCCATCCAAAATAAATGTATATTCTTCGAATTGTCTGTTACACTAGGTATAATTGTGAGCATGTGTGTTGACCCTGCAATGGACACCCCATTTTCACCCAAAGATGGGCATCACTCTAATATGATTAAGCAGCTCAACAAATAAATGAAAACTTGATGACCTCATGCAGTCTTCCTTAACTAATAAAACACATTATTGCTTTATTTTGTCCATATTGAAGACAACAGTCAAATATTTAGAGTATTTACTTTAAAAAGTATATGAACCACTGAGTTAATGACTTCATTATGTCGAAAAGCTCGTTCCAGGTTGAGGACTTTACAAACCAAAAGTCGAATCAGTAACATTGGAATAAATAATAATAAAAAATAAACATTGCTATTTACTGCTGACGTGAATCATGCCTCACCAAAGAGGAATCTCAGAAGACCTATGATCAAGAACTGTTGATTTGCATAAAACTGGAAAAGGCTACAAAGCAATCTCAAAGAGTTTAAATATTTATCAGTCCAACGTTACACTAATGGAACAAGCTCTGTGCTTACTTGCCAAGTGGGCACCCAGCCAAGATTACACCAAAGGCTTAATGCAGAATTCTCACTGGGGTAAGGAAGAACCCTACAGTAAAAGCCAGAGTCTTGAAGGACTCATTAAAACTAACACACACACACACACACACACACACACACACACACACACACATTAATCCCAGTTAGTGTGGCGGGGAGGCTGGCACCCATCTCAGCCAACTCTGGATGAGTGCAGGGTACACCCTGGACAGCTTGCCAGACCATTGCAAAGCCAACACACAACCATTCACACTCGCACTCACATCTAGTGACGATTTGAAACAACTAATTAACCTACTGTGCATGTTTTTTGGACTGTGGGAGGAAACCAGAGTACATGGAGGAAACCCACACAAGCATGGGGAGAACATGCAAACTCCACAAACACACCCGAGCTGGAAACTGAACCTAGGACCTTCTTGTCACAAGGCGGACGTGCTAATTGTGCTTCCTTATTTATTTATATATATATATATATAAAGGGGGGCAGCCCATGTAAGATGTTTTGGAGACAAAGTCAGAGAGGCTAGATTGAGATGGTTTGGACATGTACAGAGGAGGGATAGTGAGTATATTGGCAGTAGGATGCTGAGGTTGGAACTACCAGGCAGAAGGCCTCGAGGAAGACCAAAGAAGAGATTTATGGATGTGGTGAAGGAAGACATGAAGGTCATTGGAGTCAGAAAAGAAGATGCAGAGGACAGGGTGAGATGGAGGTGGATGATTTGCTGTGGCGACCCCTGAAGGGAGCAGCCGAAAGTAAAAGAAGAAGATATATAAAGGGGGGCAGTGGTGGCCTAGTAGTATAGGGCGCTGGATCGCTGACCCTAGGGTTGGAGGTTCAAGTCCCACTCACCACAAGGTTGTCACTGCCCCCTCCCCCAGTGCAGCTAACTGGGTTATCAAAGGCCGGCCATGTCTCTCACTGTCTATGGTGTGAGGCATGTAAAAGAACCATTGCTGACTTTCGTAAAGAGTAGCTGCAAAGCCGTCAGCGTGTTTTTGTCCTTTGCTAAAGGGTCGTGTCAGGAAGGGTGTCCGACATAAAAAAAAAAAAAACCTATGGCAAATCAAAATGTGTGAATCAGATGATTCGCTGTGCTGACCCCTGAAAAAAAGGGAGAAAGGAAAAGAAGAAGATATATATATATATATATATATATATATATATATATATATATATATATATATATATATATATATATATATATATATATATATGTAAAAGAGAGAGAGAGAGATAGCAGTGGTGGCCTGGTGGTAAGGTGCTGAATCACTGATCCCAAGGTTGGGGTGTTCATTGCAGGACAGCATGCAGAAAGCCACTGTTTCCCACATAAATCTGTTTTGTGGCTGAATTTTGCTAAAGAGCACCTTGACACTTTGAACACTACTGGAAACAATGCTTTGTAGGCAAATAAAACAAAGAATGAATTATTCAGGAAGAACAGCCCCAATGCTATGTACAGTTTATAAAGGACACATGAAAATGATCACAACAGTGAAGTACAGTGGACTGAACATCATGATGTGGGTCGTCTATTCTGCTTCAGGGCATCAACACTTTACTCAAGGTATCCTGCTGGCTGTCCATCCATGCGAAAGCTCAGTTGATGCTGGGTAATGCAGCAGGACAATGCAGCATGACAATGATACCAAACATTAGTGTAAATCTGTGACATAAAAATTTTAGAATGGGAAAATCAACTTTTGGAGTGGCACAGACAGGGACAAGATCATAAACAAAGATTACTGAGCTCAAGAAGTCTTGCAAAAAAAAAAAAAAACCAACAACAAAAGAATGATACATACAGATATAGGTGCCTACTCCAACAAATACATATATTGGCATTTTGCAGTATTTTTCATCATTTAAATATATATTTAAAAAAAAAATTAACCAGATCAGTCACATAGAGGCATGAGTATACCCTTACTATTATCAACGCCTTTACACGGTGACAACCCATTGATGGTCGAGCTTGAACCCCCAAACCTTGGGAAACCAAATCCAGCACCCTACCACCGGGCCACCACGGCCAAACAAATACAGTAAAACAAATCGAATATTCAGTTGTCTGACTGCAGAAAATGCTGGACTATAGTGGTGGAAATGTTATGGTTTGAGGTTGCTTCACTGCCTCAGGGACTGAGAAGCAAGCAATCATTGAAACAACTATGAATTGAACGTTATATAAAACAGTACATCAAAAAGCATACTTGGTCTATTCATCCAAAAGCTGAAATTGAACCCAAAGTGAACCCTTCAAAACACACTAGCAAATTTTCCAAGGATGAATGAGCCATGCCTCAAAAATAAGAAGTGTTACCGAATAGCCTGGCTCTGGACCCCATGGAAATGCTGTAGGGGGATTTGAAAAAAAACAGAAACCTATGCAAGTAACCTGTCATAAATCTTGCAATTGAAGAATCATTGGTCAGAAAGTTGTCAGAGACTGGCGACAATTATTCAAAATGTTTACAAGAAGCTACGTTTGCTAAAGCGGTAATACAAGCCTCTGATGACAGTGGAATACATATTTTATTCCAAAAAAAAAAAAAAATGCAGTATCTTTTCATAAAATTTGGTGAATAATTGATTATAAGAGCAGATTTTTTTCTAATAATTTTGTTAAAGTAGATCAAGTTTGTCTAATAAAGAGGGTGAGATGGAAGGTAATAACATAAATGCGGCTTGTTCACCAACTATTTCTTGCAACACTACAAAGTTACTGGAGACGTCTATGGTCTGGTCTGAGCAAGAACATTTCAGTCGTAATAAATGTTAGTAATAAACTCCATTGTAAATTACCCTCGCAACCTACTTAGACAAAAAAACCAAACAAACATGCCTTGCAACAGAAACTATGAAAGTGCCCCAATGCATCATGGGTGTGGAATGGGATGTGAGTGAAACCAGGTTCATAATAGGAGGTGACAGAAGAATAACAGACTTAAATTTTTTCTCTCAATCTAGTACTTTTCTGTAGTTGATGCTGGGACATTTGGTGAAATAAATCTCAAATTTCAGAGTGCCTCGGTGTGGCTAAAGCAGTGCTTCTTAAATAGTGGGACGTGCAGTATGATGCCTGGGGGAGGGGGGGGGTGGTGCCAGGGGGAGCACGTATGACCCTGGGGAACATGCTTTTCTAGAATAGTGTACGAGAATTAAGTGTAATTGCACCTCCACTCCTCTAGTTGGCAGTGGCGCTCTTATTGTCACGCTATGGTGTCGCGGTTTTTCACATGAGCAAACCATATAGAGTGCAGTAACCAACCCCTCAAGAAACAGCACAGAAAAATTTCTAACAGGAACAAAGAGAAAGGTGGAGAGAGACGGAGATAGTTAACATAAATAAGTTGAATGAGTTTAAATAAGTATGTATTTTTTTGTTTGTTTCAGGCACATTGGTGCACTTTAATTTTTTTCTATTACAGATTAAAATGTGAATGAAGTTTTTCTTTATTGTAAGTTGAACTATATTTCTTTCTTTTTTGTTTTAATGTTAATAAAGATACAATGTTATGCAGAGGTGCATTTATTATAGACAAATAATGCTATTTTAGTAGCTCGAGGGGCGAGGGTGTGTGTGTTTTTTTCTTCCTAGAGGGGGCGCCACAGAAAATAATTGAGAAGCACTCGACTAAAGCATAAAATCACATACCTTAGGGCATTGCTTCTGGCTCGAAATAACATCCTCTGTGCCTGAATAATATAAAATTGGGCATGTATGCCAGTATGCAGGGTGAAAAACTGTGGAGGAAAACACTGAATGTGCATTGTATTGTTACCTTGGGGCATTTCTGGACCAGGGATGGAGCTTACGCTCAAACTGGCCAAGGCAGCATACCGTTGCTCGCACTTGACTGTCAGAGGTCTGTAATGATATATGAATATCTATAAAATACTTTAAATGCCTCACTTGTATATAGGCGTAGTTGAAAGCATTACGTGATTAAACTCAGGGAACCACAATCTTTTTTGTCCTGACAGTACACGACAGAACCATTCTGTTCACTTTCCAAATGACAGCATTCAGAGAAAACAGGTACAGGTCAGCCAGTTGGAACAAAAGAAAGAATAGAGTAGAATGAATAAAACAGCTGACTACTGAAAGGTATATGTTGTTTAAACTCACCAATAATAGACATTTTAAAGCCAACTTTGGGGGAGGGGGGTGTGACACATGACGTAAAGAAGCTCTTTGTGTACCTTTGGTTTTGTGTCTGGTCATGTGTTTCTTTAGTTTTGGTTGGATATAAATGCAAGAGTTAAACCAGACTGTGCACCAGTTAAAAACAGTTTGGATGAGTGAACCCAGTCAACATGACCATGGGCAAGGTAAACATGAAGTGAATACATTTGCTCAATTCAAAAGTAATGACTTGCAGTTGTTGACCATTGCAATGGCAAAAAAGTATCATCATAAATAAATGTTCTCGGGTTCTAATTTGCTCAAAGTAAGTCAAATAAGGTTGCACTGCTGCAAAACTAACTGTAAAACAACTGTTTTCACTCCAAACAGGTAATCTTCTATGAGGACAGGAACTTCATGGGGCGCTCCTATGAGTGCACCGGTGATTGTTCCGACATGCACTCTTACATGAGTCGCTGCCACTCCTGCAGAGTGGAAAGCGGCTGCTGGATGGTCTACGACCGCACCAACTTCATGGGAAACCAGTATTTCATGAGGAGGGGCGAGTACGCCGACTACATGAGCATGTGGGGCTGGGGCAACAACTGCATCAGATCCTGCCGCATGATCCCCATGGTATGGTGTAGATGGAGCATCGTTATACTGTATCTCAGGATGGATCACTGCCATAAAATTAATGCTTCATTTTCCCCACAAACAGTACAGGGGATCGTACAGAATGAGGATCTACGAGAGGGATAACTTCATGGGTCAGATGATGGAGATGAATGATGACTGCGATTCCTTCATGGATCGCTACCACTGGTCCGGCGGCTGCATGTCCTGCAACGTGATGGACGGCCACTGGCTCATGTATGAGAATCCGCACTACAGAGGCAGGATGTGGTACTTCAGGCCTGGAGAGTACAGGAACTTCAGAGACTACGGTGGCATGAGGTTCATGAGCATGAGGCGCATCATGGACTCCTGGTATTAAAAGGAGTTGAAACAATTACATCGTTAAAAATAAAATATTTCAAAAATATAAACCAAGTATGCTTCCTTCCTTTTTAAATAACAATGATTGTGTGTATGATATGATAAACTTGTGATTTGATGTCTGAATATAACCAGTAGCTAGTTTAAAGCAGGAATGTAATTCTTTCTTAGTTAAATATATATTTATATTTATATTACAGTTATATATATATATATATATATATATATATATTTGTAATTTAATAAACCCAAACCATAGTTGTATTATTAATTTAAATTCATATAGGTTCGAATTATCAAAAGGATGCCTCAAAATATGTTAACTGTAACATAAGCCACTCCTCCATATGTAAATTACCTCGCTATACCAGGCTACCATCTTTGCTGAGAACCACAGCCTTTAGGGTCTCCAGGGTCCAGCCTCCCTTGACCTTAGTAGCATGAAGAGGTTTAGTGGATTAATGAAGGAATCAATTTATATTCATGTTTGTTGGGGGTGGTAATTTATGCTTAAATCAATTAATTTAAAAATGAATAATTCATCAGCAAATTAATGGTCTTCACCATAACAGAGCTCCATGCAAAATTTTTGACTGTTTAGGCCCCCAAACAACGGGCGTAACTAAAGAGCAGACTATGCATTCCCCATAAGGATAGGTGACCGAATCAGGGTATTGTCCCACTTTGCATTTCCAGGATAATGTCCAGATTCACCACAACCCTCAACAGGATAAAGTGGTTACTATAGTAGCGTTGAATAATTGTTTGCAGTTAGCATGTTGTACCGGTTTCAACCACAAGAGGAAGCTGATTTATGAGGAACAAAACAAACATTTCTACCTCTTAAGCTTTTGTGCCTCTCACAAACAAGCAGCATTCCTTTGAGGAATTTGTACAGCAATCATTAACAATGCACTGGAATGTTTCATACTCTGTACAGGCAGACTCTACACTGTTTATCCTTGTGTCGCCTGATTTGTATCTATATATAGACTAATGCCGTAATATTATGCAGGATCACTATGCTGTAATCAATTATGCAGTGTCATATTTAAAATGTGTACTATACTCAAGACATGAACTCTTTACCATGCCATATTTACGCTGATTGGGGTACAAACAGTTGATGTATATTGCTGCTGACTGCTAATTCTTTCACTACATGAGCAAACCAATCTCTCAGGAAATAAAATAATTCAATTTTATAAGTTATAGTCTCCTCAATGTGAACAAACAAAATTCAGTCACTGAATCTCAACCTCTAGCAATCAACTGTATTATTAAAACTGGCTGCAGTGATTTTGTACTCACATTGCAGCACATTTAATATACACTGCAAGACCGAAAATGTCTCTTTTTGATCTAAATAAGCAAATATCTAATAGATTTTCACTTGATTACTGCAGTGATTAATATGTTTTAGCTGGTGACCTGGTGACGTTTTATAACCCGAACTGATGCAGTGAGTAGCTTCACCTTTCTTAAGCAACCATTTTCAAAGATGTATACTGTGGACATGGAAAATGTATGGTAATCTTTTAGTTATTCATTTATTTTATACGCCTAATTAGGGCTCCAAGGAGGCTGGTGCCCATCACAGTCAACTCTGGACAATGGTACAGTACCCCCAAACAGTTTGCCAAGCCACACCCACAACCATTTACACTTATAAATAGGGTTGATTTTAAAACACCAGTCAGCCTACTGTGGATGTTTTTAAACATTGGGAGGAAACTGGAGTACCTGAAAGAAACCCACAAAAGCACAAAGAGCGCATGCAAACTTCACACAGAAAAGCCCCGAGGTAGGAAATCGAGGCTGGAAACTTCTTGCTGTGGGCCGAACATATGAACCACTGTGCCACCGGTTTGGTGACAGAGTTTTATACAGGTCAAATTATTGGCCTGTGTTAAGAAAAGAAAATACGAAGGAAACTGCTGAAGTGACAAGAATTGGGGTAAGAATTGAGTTATTAAAATCTTGGAAGGATAGTGGTGAATTGTTGAATTTATGGAAGAAATGTGGCTGGGGAAAATACGGATTGATCGTGGAAGATCATATAAATGCTTGGTGAAGCCAAGTCATTAAAAAATACCAATAAAACTCACAACTTTGTTTCCAACACAAAATAAGAATACTATAAAAAATGTGATTACAACTCACAGGACTGAAACTGAACAGCTGTTTGGCCAGAAGAAAACCAATTGGTTATGATGTTAATAGGAATGATGTGTTTGATTTCCTAGGAAGTATAAAGACTGAACTCTGTAACAATGACCAAGGTTTATATGGTTTAATTAGTCCAACTTGACCCTATGGTGGGCGTCAGAGTAAGAACAGCCGTGTGTAAACAGATTCAGTGGCCCCTGTACAAGCCTCTGGAGGCAATGTTATGATCTAAGGTTGCTTTGGTTGGTCAGGTCCAGGCTAAGCAACATTGAAATTGGAAGTCAAACAAAGCCAACTGATTTTTTGAATGTACTGAGTCACCAGGCAATCACAACAAGCTCAAATCGTGAAAGAAGAGTTAACAGAGCATAGGAAGGCACACAAATTGACCAACAAAGAGTTTTAACCTTACGGTCCATGGATCAGTGCCACTCTGGATAGAGATGATGTGTTGAAACAATGAAAATACAAAGGTACACCAAAAAAGCATGAGAATATGTGACTTTTTTGGAGGTCATGCAAATGACATGATGACTTTATTTGGTATCATTGAATAGCTGCAATCATCTGTTATGAGTACAAACCAAAAAATACTTTAAACCAACGTTCCCTCTCATTTTCTATGTGTCTGAGCAAACACATCAACTCCTTGAGCGGTCCCTTGGACCACTGTGAGCAACATCAGAATGTGTGCACCGTGGTCAGGCCAGTATCGTATTCATCCAAGTAGTACGATTTATTAAAAGAATCAAATTGCACCATTTATATTTCTGTTAGAATTATTTTAATTACGTTATTTACCAAGCTTACAATGAAAAAGACAACATACTTGTTAACCTGTGTACTATGATAACGCTATTTGAAGTATAAATGTTTGCTTTTAACTACAGCAAAACATAAATTGCCAACCAAGCCAAACTATAAACTCAATTTTCATTGTGAAGCTCTGACTTGTATTACAAGTATGATTTTGAAATGTCAGTGTGTGAAGCTCTTTCTGGGTGAGAGTGTCCTACTGTAGTCTGGTAGAGAGTTCTGCTGTCCATTGGTTGAGAGAGAGAGTCCTACTGTGGTCTGGATGAGGGTTCTGCAGTCCATCCATTGGGGGAGAGAGACTCCTCCTACTGTGATCTGGAAGAGAATCCTGCTGTCCACTGGGAGACAGGGTCCTACTGTGGTCTGGTAGAGAGTTCTGCTGTCCATTGATTGCGAGAGAGTCCTACTGTGGTCTGGTAGAGAGTCCTGCTGTCCGTTGGTTGAGATAGAGTCCTACTGTGATCAGGAAAAAGGTTCTGCTGTCCATTGGTTGAGATAGAGTCCTACTGTTGTATGGAAGAGGGTTCTGCAGTCCATCCATTTAGGGAGAGAGAGTCCTACTACTGTGATCTGGAAGAGAATCCTGCTGTCCAGTGGGAGACAGAGTCCTACTGTGGTCTGGAAGAGGGTTCTGCTGTCCATTGGTTGAGCGTGAGTCCTACTGTGGTCTGGAACAGGGTTCTGCAGTCCATCCATTGGGGGAGAGAGAGTCCTCCTACTGTGATCTAGAAGAGAATCCTGCTGTCCTCTGGGAGACAGGGTCCTACTGTGGTCTGGGAGACAGTCCTGTAACTCTTTGTCTGCAAAATAAAGTAAACAATGACACAACTGTTGGCTACTACTCAGAAACTACAGTATTTAATGATCAACGTCCATAAATGAAAATTCTAAATAAATGACACTAGATGAGCACAAATCTGATTGAAGAATTAATATTCACCTTAATATTCCCGTCTGTTTTTCTCATCTCCCTAGCGTTTGTACACGTTGTCCAGGGTGATGGCCTCATCTGCTTGCAGCTTTGACTTTATGCGCATCAGCTGATCCAAATGTTTATGGGTGAAAAAGTATCACCCAATTTCACGTTTTTTTCTTCTGTTTGCACAAACTCAGACAGCCATTCCATTTTAAAATAACTGCATTTCTTTTTAACTTTGGCTTCGTGAGGGGATGGGTCAATGCCCATTCATTTTGCCATTATTATAAAGGGTTAAACAAAAGTAGTGTATCTCACATGTCTTCTTCTCTTTACAGTAGTCACCGTTTGGCTAGCTAAAAAAACTGGTGGTGGGCGGCGCATAAGGATGTTGTCATTGTCAATCACATCGATTCAGTGCGTCGGTATGTACTAGTATATGAATCGCATCATTGGCTGGAGTAACCAGTCGCCCCTCACTCATTGAATCACATTCCAAAATAGCACTTTATTTTCACTTCAGGTGGGATTTCTATTTTTTGTGTGCAGCGCAAATTGTCTGTGCACAGAGACCGTAACACCAGTGTGCAATTGCGCACGAGCGCAGTTTAGAGGGAACATTGCTTTCCACCTGTATGTTTATGCCACAGAATTGTTTTTAATATGATGTCATATTAGCAAGCCTTGACAATTAATGCAACCCGATGGTCAGTCTTGTGACCGGTCAGCAGTCTTTCGAAACCCGCGAACAATGAAACAACTGCGTCCATATTCAACTTCCATAATGCGGCACATGATATTGTGCACTGCCAAAAACGGGTTTGTATGTCGTAAACAAAAACAAAAATTGCCGACAGAGAGGGTACATGCCAAAACTATGACAGCGGGAGCATATGAGTCAGACTCAAAGATGCAGGAGACCATGTATGAAGATTCAATGATTTTATTTTAGCATAGGGGAAACCAAAATCACTGAAAATAATTCTTAACGGAAAACTGGTCAAGCACGAAGCAAGATACCAGGAGTCAGAGAGATCACGGGGAACGGAATCACATTGAAAGGACATTCTTGTGACGCCAGAGGGGAGCGCGCCGCTCTTCTTTATAGTTCGCTGATTGCTGAGTGACTTCAGGTGCGCTCTTCTGGAATTGCCTGCAGGTAATAACCACGCCCCTCGCCAGTGCCTGCAGTGTATATATATATGTATATATATATATATATATATATATATATATATATATAAATATATATATAGAGAGAGAGAGAGAGAGAGAGAGCGAGAGAGAGAGAGAGAGAGAGTTAGCACGCTGCCAGCAAGCACAGATCATAACAAAAACAATCGGAAAATATTGATTTAAAGACAACTTTGAAATACTAAATATCAATGATGATGGACATGTTACCAAAATAAAATGCAAGATTTGCTACAAGTATATCGTACAAATTAAGGAAGAAGCTTCTACATTTATTAATGAACACCTATGAATGATTAAAATAATGTTATGGCAACACAATGGAGTTACAGGTATTAATGTTAGCCATTAGTGATCGTCCCAGTTCAGCCAGTTAGAGGTTCAGGTTGGTGCTGCTGGTGTTTGACGTTTATGCAGATTGATGAAACTTTGCATGTTGATGTATTAAAAGTATTCCAGCAATTTTATCAGAAGAGTGATGATTATTTGTATTAAAATTTAATGTTCCAAAATAATTAGTTGTGTTGTTAATAATTTAACCCTTTAATATTAGAAAATTCAACAATACATAAGATATTATACACACATCTACTGAACGTAAAGGCACAGATCACTGATTCAATAATGGATTTGTTTAATAATTTATTTGGACTTCAGGAACTATTTTGTGCAACCTGTGGGTCACGAAGCTCATTTTCACCTGAACAAACTTTGGGTTACCGGAGTCATTTACCCATGAACCATAAATTAGTTCCCCAAATTTTTGAAATGTCGAGGCCTGATTATTATTCATGATTAATAATGTATACATTTTTTTATATCTTCTATTATGTAAGAGCGCAGCAGAAAATCATAGCAGGGGTACCATTTAAATGGGTGATGCTCTTCAGCTATTGTGTTGTCTTAAAACTTATAGAGTAATGACCAATATAAGGAGAATATGTCTCTGTTGACGTTCCATCATTTCAATCCTTGAAGAGCAATTTGTTGACATTACAAGGCTCCTATAGAATATTCTGTAGCATGCAACTAAATTTAGGAGCAACTTTAGTCTCTTCCTGTGTATGTGTGTGTGTGTGTGTGTGTGTGTGTGTGTGTGTGTGTGTGTGTGTGTGTGTGTGTGTGTGTGTGTGTGTGTGTTTTCACAATACTTTTGTCTCTATCCAAGCCCATTTTGCCTTGCCAACAAAAAACTAGCCATAACAAAAGAAACAAAACAACAAATTGTTCATGTGACCAAAATGCCTGAATGGATATTTGCATTCTCGTGCCGACGTTAGCCTGTTAAAATTGTGGCCTTTGTACATGTGCTCCAGGGAATTGTGACAATTACCTTTTAATTTTGTTACTGGTCATGTGTTTCTTTTTGTTTTGTTTTTTACAATAGGAATTGCCTATACTTTGGACCAGCGCAGGTATAAATGGAGAGGGTAACTGACTGGATGTCAAACCGCAAGTAGTAACAGTTTGGACAAACCTCAAAAGCTTCCATGACCATGGGCAAGGTAAGCACCACAGTCATGTTTTCTATTCAGTCATATGTTTTATTTTGAAAGCTAATTACATCAATGAACGTGCTTCAGTATGTAAAAAGTATTTATCATTTAAAAATAAATAGCTATAACACTGGTCAATTCATTGTGATCGTAATTTTCCGAACAGGTAATCTTCTATGAGGACAGGAACTTCATGGGGCGCTCCTATGAGTGCACCGGTGATTGTTCCGACATGCACTCTTACATGAGTCGCTGCCACTCCTGCAGAGTGGAAAGCGGCTGCTGGATGGTCTACGACCGCACCAACTTCATGGGAAACCAGTATTTCATGAGGAGGGGCGAGTACGCCGACTACATGAGCATGTGGGGCTGGGGCAACAACTGCATCAGGTCCTGCCGTATGATCCCCATGGTACGCAATCACTGTAGATATTTCCTTTTTTTTTTGATACACACTATATCCCAATGAGTGTTTTTATCCAGAATGACCGTGCTCATCCTTTCCCCAAACAGTACAGGGGCTCGTACAGAATGAGGATCTACGAGAGAGATAACTTCATGGGTCAGATGATGGAGGTAATGGATGACTGCGATTCCTTCATGGATCGCTACCACTGGTCCGGCGGCTGCATGTCCTGCAACGTGATGGACGGCCACTGGCTAATGTATGAGCATCCGCACTACAGAGGCAGAATGTGGTACTTCAGGCCTGGAGAGTACAGGAACTTCAGGGACTATGGCGGCATGAAGTTCATGAGCATGAGGCGCATCATGGACTCCTGGTATTAAAGAATACTTTCAATAAATTCATGCAATGAACTAATTAAACTGTTGACATTGTTTTATTTTTTGAAAACGACAAATCCTTTCACATGCAGTAAAAAGCCAAGTTGTACACTTGTAGCTTTAACATACGGCCGAGTGTGAAAAAGTCTTCAACAATTAAAAAAAAAACAAAAAAACTTGGGCTTCTTGTTGCAGAACTATGAATTAATCCACATCAGTATCAAGTTGAAAATGTGTGAAGTTTGTGAGTAAAACACTAATTTTGATGAATAATACACGAACAAAAGACATTATGGGACCTTGTTGTCTTTCTGCTTTTGTCGGTTGCAAAAGTCAACAACATTTAGTCTGTTCTAAAACTACATATATGATCAAACGATCAAACATATTTTAATCATATTCCCCTGTTGCTGTGAAACATCCAAATCGGCCCCAAGGTACACCTTATTTGTTCATTTCTAAATATGGTAGACTGGAAAAGCAATACCAGCAACCATACTAGGTGACATCTGTGTGGCGCAGTCTGTCATGTAAGAATCTAAAAAGGCTAAATATAAACATGAGGCTATTACAGTTTTGTGCACCTGGGCAAACTCCTTCAGTTTCTTTTAGTGGTGAAAATCCGAGTTCCTCAAGTCTGTATGATTGCAAAGGAGCGAAGAGAAAAAACCCCCCAAAAAACAGAATACTGTAAAACAAACATCACAACTATAAGTCCAATTCCAAGAAAGTTGGAGTACTGTGAAAAAACACAGTAGAACATAGAAATCACATCAAATGTTGACATTGAGACATTTGTCTCTATTATGAAAAATATTAGCTCATGTCCACTTAAATTGCTTCACAAAAAAAAAAAAAAAAAAAAAAAAAAATGGGATGGGCAATCACAGCTAATTTGGTCAACTAGAAACTGATCTGTGACATGATTGGGTTCAGAAATTGTATCTAGGCAGAGGTTCACCAAGCTTGAGGGAAAGGAAAACTGGCTGAACACATTATACAACTATTTCAAAGTGATATAAACTTGTGAAGACTTTAAATATCTCTCGGACATAATACCAGGAAAAAGATTCTTACAGTCTTGAGGAATCACTGTGCACCAGGGACAAGAACATCAATATTGATGGTCCATGACCTTTAAGCCTTCAGGCAGCACTGCGTTATAAACAGGCATGATTCTTTCATGTCACTGCATGGGCTCAGGAACACCTCAAGAAATCACTGTCTGTGTACAGTATATAGTTCGTGGCACCATCCATGAATACAAGTTAAAATCTCTCATACCACGAAGACGCCACATGTAAACATGTCATTTGTCAAGCCGTGCGTGACCCACCAGATTTGAGATGAGCTGCTAGTATGAAATTTGTTCTACTGTGAATAAAATATGGGTTAATGAGATTTTTAAATCGTTGCATTCTATTTTTATTTACATTTTACATGTCCTTAATTTGTTTCTTAGGGTTGTTAAAGAAATCAGATGAGTCCTTTTGTTGTAAATAAGCCATACATTTTCAACTTCCCTTGCAACTATTGTGGAATGACCTTAATATGAATAGAAAATGGCTTTTTTTAAGCCATCACCGTAAAAGCATTTTGGAGCAGAACGCAGATACATTGTAACAACATAAGCTGATTGTGATCAGGGAAAGTTCATCATCATCGTTCATTTTCTGTAACCGCTTAATCCTAATGAATATCACGGGGAGGCTGGCGCTCATTCCAGCCGACTCCGAGCTTGTGCAGAGTACAACCTGGACAGCTCGCCAGGCCATCACAAGGCAGAAACACGCTGAAGGCTATGAAGCCACACTTGTCAAAAGTCAGCAATGATTTTTTTTTTTTTTTTTTTTTACATGAACCTCACACCATTGACAATGAGAGACATGGCCGGCCTTTGATAACCTAGGTCGCTGCACTGGGGGGAAGGGACAGGGACAACTCGTTGAGAGTGGTGGGGCTTGAAACCCCCAACCGTGGGATCAGTGATCCAGCGCCTTTACCACCAGGCCACCACTACCTATTCTAGGGAAAGTAAATAATGGTAAACACCTTTCCATCAGCTGCCCACATCTGACCGCGCTGCCTCTAAATTAGCGGGCACTTTTATAAAAATGTCTGTAAAGTACATTTCCAAGGCCACATTAGACTAAATGCATCACCAGGTCAAAAGGCTAGATATGTCTCCAAATTACTAGAAAGAGGATTTTTATTTGATGAAAGGCTGTATAATCGAGGCTTTTTTTTTTATTAATTAATTTTTTTTTTAAGACCAAAAGGCTAAAAGACATTGCTGGATATTCAAGGTAAAAAGTAGTTTTCTGATCAACAAGGCTTTCAGGGCATTTGCCAATCATCTTATGATCTATGTGTGTAATTATATGTATATAAATGTGTAAAGAGCATTACGAACTGGATGCTTACTGACTTCCTCTTATTAAACTCTGATAACAGAGAAGTCCTCGGATCTCAGGCAGCGAGAAATAAGGTTTCTGATGATGTAATAAGTTTAGATGGTGTTTCAGAGTCATCATGTATAAGTGGTGGCAGTAAAGGACCTTTGAGTGATTATTGACACTGGTCTTTCATTTGAAGTTCGTGTAGATAATATTACTCGGGTGGCCTTCTTTCATCCCGGGAATGTTGATAGAATAAGAAATATGATGTCACTGCATGATGCGAAAAAACTTGTTCATGCTTTTCCTACTTCGAGATTAGATTATTGTGATGCGTTACTGTCTGGTTGTTCTAATAGGAGCATAAATAAGCTCCAGTTAGTCCAGAATGCAGCAGTGAGAGTCCTGACTAGAACCAGAAGACACGAGCAAGTCACCCCGACCTTATTTACACTGCACTGGCTCCCAGTTACATTTCACATTGAATATAAAAATACTACCTTTAACCTATAAAGCACTTAACGGTCTCACGCCACATTATCCGAGTGACCCGGTATGCCCCCTCAGATCACAAGGTGCAGGATGCTTAGTGATATCTTGAATAATGAAGACTATTTCAGGGGGCGGAGCGTACAAGTACAACCCCCCCCCCTCCCTTTGGTTATGGAATAACCTTCCAGTTAATTTTCAGGACTCAGACACAGCCTCTGTTTTTAATATGAGGATGAAAACTTACTTTAGTTTTTTAGTTAGTATTTAGTGAAAAGGCTTTTATTAGGGAAAGAGCAAATCTGGGGGTCTCAGGCATAGAGAGATTGAGAAAACTGTGATGTTGGGATGATGTCGCTCCCTCACTCTACATGCTCGCCCCGGTCCGTTTGACAGTGGGGTGGCTGATTGCCCAACGTCACAGGGAGCCCTTATGCCTGTCTTCCTTCTGGTTCTCTCTCTGTTTAGCTCTCTCTCTCTCTTTTAGCTCTTCTGCCTGCAGCAATAATAAATTCTCCTATTTCCTTTACCTCTCTCTCTCTCTCTCTCTCTCTCTCTCTCTCGCTTTCTCTCTTTAGTTTTGTTGAGGTACAGATTCTTCTTCTGGGATGCTGATGATTCTGATCCCTCTGCGTTCTTAGTCGTGTGGTCTGTCTTGCTGTGCTGATGCTGGCAGGAGTTATTATCCTGGAAGCCTTTCTTCTTGCTGATGAAGGCCTAAATGGACCCAGATGTGTACACAGACCATAGACTGGGAAGATGACCTTTCACTGCTGGTTACATAAACTGTTTTCCCACAATAATTTAGGACATACAATTATATAACCAACCAGACTACATTATGGACTGTCATGAATTTCACACACACAAACATACACACACACAAACATACACACACACACACACACACACACACACACACACACACACGCACACACACACACACACACACGCACACGCACACGCACACGCACACACACACACACACACACACACACACACACGCACACACACACAATGGTTAAATTCTTTTTTACTTTGTAAAGTCCTACTTTTACTGTGTAAAGCTGCTATGCGCCAATTTGAATTGTAAAAGGCGCCATACAAATAAAAACTGACTTGAAAAACTGAATATATATTTGGTTGGAATAATGTACAGATTCCAATTTATCTGACATTTTAAAAAAAGTTAAGAAATGTGTTTTACCTTTTCCTCTAGGCCATGAGTGTACAAGCTTATCCACAAAGGGCCGGTGTGGGTGCAGGTTTTCATTTCAACTAAGCAATAGCCACACCTTCCACCTGTTTGAGTCACCGATCATAAAAAAGAAAAGAAAAAAACCTCGATTGCTCATTAGTGTTTCAATTCTGAAATGGGGCCGTCTTGGTGAGATCACCTTGCTTTAAGACTTAACTGCTTGGTAGAAGTGAAAGCCTGCATGCACACCGGCCCTTTGCGGATAAGATTGGACACCCCTGCTCTAGGCAGAACCAAACGAGGGATAAATATCATATCAGACACAGCACATTCATTTCTTAGTACTGTAAACCTTCATGGTTTGGTAGACCTGTGAGATAAGCGACTTACAAGCAAACTTACAATTTGGCCATGTGTTGGGTGAATTTAAACTTAAATGCATCGCTGGTTCACTCATTACCTGTTTCGAAATAATATTTTCCACAAACACTGAAAGTAAGTTTGCTTTGAATTTTAATAATTCTGCTGATTCAAAGGGCGCCAGAGTGGTTAGCATGTCCGCCTCACAGTGATAAGATCCTGGATTTGAATCCCGTGCTTGCCGAGGGCATTTCTGTGTGGAGATTGCATGTTGTCCCTGTGCTTGCATGGATAGGTTTCCTCCTGTTTCCTTCCATAGTCCAAGGACGTGCACATCAGTCTAAAAGGATGTTCCAAATTGCCCATAGGTGTGAATGTGAGTGTGAATGGTTGCATGTGAGCACTGCAGTGGTCCAGCGAGTTGCTCAGGGTATACCCCTCCTTCACCCAATGTTGGTTGAAATAGACTCCAGTCTAATCTAATAGGATTAAGCACTTAGGCAAATGAGTGCGTGAATAATAGTGTTGACTGAATAGAAAAAATTAAAAGTAAAGGATACATACCTTGAGTGTTTTTCTTCGACTTGTGAGCCTTAACATGTCTACATTTACAATACAGGGATCCCTCACTTTCCGCAGTTAATTGGGACCGAGATCCCCCCAAGACTGCCGAATTCCGCGATGTAGGATCAACCCTCCCTGACTGATGTATACGTACATGCATATGCGTATATAATATCAATAAATGCATATTCAATGCTATAAATTCTTATAATAACAATTAAACATTCAAAAATAATGCATAAGATGTAAATAAAATATAAACACACACATACAGATGCACACCTCACATAGAAATGTAAGTAGTTTTGTTGGGCGGTTTTGGGTTGTTTTTTTGTTTGGGTTTTTAATTTTTATTTATTTATTTATTTATTTTTGCATAATTGGCCTTGTTCTGTTGCATTTTCCTTAACTTTCCCCCTATTCTTCCTTAATTTCCTTATTTTTTAATTTGATGAATCTTCTTCTTCTTCTTTTCCTTCCGTCTTTTCCCTTCAGGGGTCGCCACAGTGAATCATCTGCCTCCATCTCACCCTATCCTCTGCATCTTCTTCTCTTACACCAACGACCTTCATGTCCTCCTTCACCACATCCATGAATCGTCTCTTTGGTCTTCCTCTAGGCCTTCTGCCTGGTAGTTCCAGCCTCAGCATCCTATTACCAATATACTCACTATCCCTCCTCTGTACATGTCCAAACCATCTCAATCTAGCCTCTCTGACATTGTCTCCAAAACATCTAACATGTGCTGTCCCTCTGATGTGCTCATTCCTAATCCTTTCCATCCTCGTTACTCCCAAAGAGAACCTCAACATTTATTTAAAAAAAACAACAAAAAAAAACGCAATGCACTGAAGCCGCATGAATTGAAGTGCAAGGTTGTGAGGGATCTCCGTATATTAAATTACTCATCAAGGTTTATAATATCAGGAAAAGGCAAATCAAAAGACAGGCCGGAGTACCTTACCATATATGGAAGATGGTATAAGCTTGGGTAGGTGGAGTTAGATGGTGTATCATACATACATTATGTGTAGTTTCTGCGTGACAAAGGAAAGGTCAGGATTACGTCTTAATCCAGCTCACAAATTTTCAGCACACTCTTGTACGTCTTACAGAACTTCACTCACTCATTCATTTTCTGAACCGCTTAATCCTAATTAGGGTCACGGAAAGGCTGGTGCCCATCTCAGCTGACTCTGGGCAAGGGCAGAGTGCACCCTGGACAACTCGCCAGGCCATCACAGGGCAGAAATAAGTGGCTAAGCAGCTACTTTAGCGAAAGTCAGCAATGGTTCTTCATGAACCTCTCACAGTGAGACAGTGAGAGACATGGCCGGCCTTTGATAACCCAGGTAGCTGCACTGGAGGGACAGTAGTGCCTGGTTTTCTCACACCGGCTCAGTGCACGTCTTGGCTAATGGGAAAGTCTTGCCAAAAGAGGCAGTGCATAATGAGCCTATTCAGTAGAACCCTTTTATTTTACTTTCACGTATAATTACTCGTGCTTAGTCTCAACAATAAAGGTGCCAGTCATCAGTTCTGGTTCTAGCGTTACGCAGCACCTCCAGTGTCAAGTGTCCGACATTGTTTTTGAAGTCTATGCATAGAAATAAACGTCTTTCAACAGATTGATATCTCACGTTCTACAATGGCCTTACATGTATAAGACTTAACATGAAGTGAAACAGAATATTGATTCTGACTTGTTTATTTGTTAGTATCAGCTCTGTTTACAGATTTGAAGTGACACAGTAATGTTTATGTTAGCAGTGTCCAAATGATGTAGCCTGCTGTACAGCTACTGCAAGTCTATCAAGCACTCAAGGGTGAACCATATTGAAAAATATAATAGGGTCTTACACCATTAATGGAAATTATGTGTACTCTCGTGGATTTTAATTCTAGAGTAAATTCCATTGGTTTCAGTGCATGGAAAAAACACATGTTGGACGACAACCATTGGAATCAATGCTTGTTAAGTGAGTGATAATATAAAACATGTTTGGATAAATGGTTTCTATTGACTCGAATACATGTTGATACATGTACTTTATATTCTGTGCTACTTATACTGTGCAATTAATTTTATTTATTTAATGCCTTTGCTTCAGAAATGAGACTTGGCAGAGGTATTGTAATTTTTGACATTTGTTTAGCTGCCTGGCTGCTTTATTTGTCAGTGAAAAAAAAAAATATTCTGACGATAAGCATGTGAATGGGCAGTGGCGGCCTGGTTGTAGAGGTGCTGGATCACTGGTCCCAAGGTTGGAGGTTCAAGCCCCTCTCTTAAAAGGTTGCCACTGTCCCCCCAGTGCAGCTAACTGGGTTATCAAAGGCCGGCCATGTCTCTCACTGTTTATGGTGTGAGGTTCATGTAAAATAACAATTGCTGACTTTCGAGAAGAGTAGCTGCATAGCCATCAGCATGTTTTCCCCTCTGCGAATGGCCTGGTGAGCCATCCAGGGTGTACTCTGCTCTAACCCTGAGTCAGCTGGGATGGGCAACAGCATCCCTGCAACCCTAAGTAGGATTAAGCAGTTACAGAAAATGAATGAATTAATGAATTAATTAATGAAGCATGTGACTACCTTCACCAAACTTGGTGGGGCCATTATCTTACCTGAGTCCCAGATATCATCTGATTTTGGAATGTCAAGGTCAAAGATGAAGGTCAGAACAAGGTCACAACAATTTTGGACATGAATTGCTTGCACCTTTGAAGCAAGTGTAGATATGACTTTAAAAAGCAACACAAATCAAAAACCATGCTTGTACTTTAAATAATAATAAAAAAAAATCTTTATCTTTAAGTACATTTGAGTGACCTTGAAACCCGAGAAAGAGTTTTTGTAATAAATTTGGGAACATTTCCATATTGTAAAACATACCGTAAAATTAACACATAGGTAATTAAATTCAGTATACTGGGCCTGTTTGTCACATTATCTATGCAACATGACTGAATTACCTTGCATTCAATAAGTGCCCTTTTAGTTTTATTTGTATTCACAGGGAATTCTTGAAGTGAGCTCAGTTCCACTCCTGTTGTACAAACTATGATCTGATGATGGCTTTTCAGTAACAAATCCTGGTATGAGTAAATTTCACATGTTCATTTCTCTTCTTAGGCTGCATAGCCGTCAACGTGTTTCTGCCCTGCGATGGCCTGGCGAGCTGCCAAGGGTGTACACTGACCTCGCCCAGAGTCAGCTGAGATGGGTACCAGCCTTCCCGTGACCCTAACTCAGATTAAGTAGTTTTAAAAATGAATGAATTAATTTATTTTCTTGTTTAACATTCATACATAATAATATTAAGTTTATACACTAATAAGGAAGGCTACATAGCTGACTGGACTCTGGTTATACATACTTTAAACATACAGAACATATACCATATAACTTATTATTCATCAGTGTAAATAAATCAGATATTTTTTTAATCTTTGAATAAAACCTTTTTAATGTTTTACCATTTTTACAATATGACATAAAAAAACAAAAACAACAACAGAAAAACAAAAAGTCACAGGTGGCAAAATGAAACGGTTTAGTCTTTATAGTTCTCGCCACCACTAATCTTGACAGCTTTCCAAAATACATTATCTGGAATAGAGATTATTGTTACACTAACGAGCTCTGGAGAAGTACAGAATGTCGAATATACGAGTGCAGTAATAGCTATTCATGTCTCTGTGGACCCCATGACTGTGTTGCTTGGTCATATGTTTGCACAATAGGATTCGTAGAGTTTTAGGTCCTGGACAAGTATAAATGCAAAGCTGAGTACAGGTGGGATGTCAGTTCACTAGTTCAACTGTTTGAGCAATAAGCAAGTAATCATGGGCAAGGTAAGCACCACAAGACTTGATGTAATATAGTCTAAAATATATTTTACATAATAAAAGTAAATTATGAAGAACTGAATTGTTATACTATCAAACAACCCCAACAGGTAATCTTCTATGAGGACAGGAACTTCATGGGGCGCTCCTATGAGTGCACTGGTGATTGTTCAGACATGCACTCTTACATGAGTCGCTGCCACTCATGCAGGGTGGAAAGCGGCTGCTGGATGGTCTATGACCGCACCAACTTCATGGGAAGCCAGTATTTCATGAGGAGGGGCGAGTATGCTGACTACATGAACATGTGGGGCTGGGGCAACAACTGCATCAGGTCCTGCCGCATGATCCCCATGGTACGCAATCTCTGTAGATATTTCCTTTTTTAGATACACACTATATCCCAATAGGTATTTTTACCCAGAATGACCGTGCTCATCCTTTCCCCAAACAGTACAGGGGGTCGTACAGAATGAGGATCTATGAGAGAGATAACTTCATGGGTCAGATGATGGAGATGAATGATGACTGCGATTCCTTCATGGATCGCTACCACTGGTCCGGCGGCTGCATGTCCTGCAACGTGATGGACGGCCACTGGCTCATGTATGAGCATCCGCACTACAGAGGCAGGATGTGGTACTTCAGGCCCGGAGAGTACAGGAACTTCAGGGACTACGGTGGCATGAGGTTCATGAGCATGAGGCGCATCATGGACTCCTGGTATTAAAAGCAATTAAGTTTATTGATGTAACCATTGCAAATGGAAATAAAAGCTTTAACTTTCTCCAAAGCTGCATTTCAGTTATTTCTTTCAAATGTAAACAGTTTAAAATGGCTGGAGAGTAAATTGGCAAATACCGACAATACACACACACACACACACACACATATATATATATATGTATATACATTATATACGCACACACACACACACACACACACACACACACACACACACACACACATTGTATATATATATATATATATATATATATATATATATATATACAGTGGTACCTCACCTTACGAAATTAATCCATTCCAGAGCTTTTTTCGTAACCTGCCTTTTACATGTAAAACGTGTGATTCGTTCCAAGGCTCCCAATACTACCCCCTAAACCCTTTAAAAATTAGAAAAGCATACCTTTTAAAGACCTTCTTCTGCTTCAATATCATACCAATGGTCGACGGATTTGGCTCAGCTCAGTTGTTAGCCAATGGGAGGCCGGCGGGGCGGGATGTTTGATCGTCATTGATGCGCGAGCTGCTAATGCATTGTTTGAATGGTGCTTTAATGTCTGAATGGTGTGTTTGAATTTTTAAGATGGCGCTTTCATAACGTGAACTTGTTTCATATCCTGAGACAAAAATTTTAGGAAAATGCTTTTCATAACCTGCATTTTTCGTAAGGTGAGGTACATACATGCATATATATATATATATATATATATATATATATACACACACACACACACACACACACACACACACACACACACACACACACACACACAGGGATCCCTCACTACTTGGCGCTTCAATTTATGTGGCTTCAGTGCATTGCAGTTTTTAAAAAATATTCATCGAATTAAAAAAATAAGGAAATTAAGGAAAAATATCGGAAAAGTTCAGAAAAATCCAACAAAACAAAGCCAGTTATGCAAGAAAAAAAAAACCTAAACCAGCACAAAACAAAAAAACAACCCACAACTTCCCATCAAAACTATTTACATTTTTATGTGAGGTGTGCATCTGAGTGCGTGTACGTGCATCTGTGCACACACGTGTCAGTATGTGTGTGTATCTATATTTTATTTACATCCTATGCATTATTTTTGAATGTTTAATTTTTATTATAAGCATTTATAGCGCTGAATACGTATTTATTGCTTTTATATACACATTTACATGTACGTATACGTCAGTCCGGGGGGGTCGATCCTACTTCGCGGAAATCGGTGGTCATGGGGGGATCTCGGTCTCAATTAACTGCGGAAAGTGAGGGATTCTTGTGTGTGTGTATATATATATATATTGAAGTGTTATAAAATAAGTGCGTGACTGATATTTAATATATATATATATATATATATATATATATATATATATATATATATATTAAATATCAGTCACGCACTTATTTTATAACACTTCAATATCATCATTTTCAACCATTCAGAGTCACACTGATGGTAAATTTGGACCAAAACGGTTGATCTAATGTGCATGTCTTTGGACTGTGGGAGGAAACCAGACTACCCAGAGGAAAACCTCACAAGCACAGGAAGAACATACAAACCTCAGACATGCCTGCACCAGGGAACTACTTGCCGTGAAGGTGATGTGTTAACCACTACACCACCAGCCTCCCCATGAATTGTAATCTGAGTCTATTCCAGTAAACTCAGCAGCAATGACATCACATTTTAATGGCATGCTCGTAACTGTAATCACTCTTAATAGGATAACACTTACAAATAAGCATTGCTCATTTGGAAATATATTTAATAATGACTGACTCTATTATCACCTAGCACAGAGTAGCCTACCGCTGGTCATGGAGGAATCTGGTTCAAGTCATTTTAGTGCTTTTTCTGCTCTGTCACACCCACTTTCAACTCTTAAAGAGCTGTCAGCTGACTAATATTTAAAATGATTTAAATCAGGTATATTGGGAACAAATGTGCAACGCATCGGAGTTCTCCACGACCAGGGTTGAAAGTAATATTCATTCATTCATTTTCTAGTCCGCTTAGTCCTGATTGGGGTCACTGGGTCGACGGTATCCATGTCCGCTGAAAGTGGGTGGGGGCATGGTATACTCTGGACTGCTCAGACAGGCAATCGGAGGGCCAAAACTCACACAACCATTCACACTCACACTCAGACCGAGGACAGATTTAAAACAGCTAGTTAGCCTACTGTGCATGTTTCGGGACTTTGAAAGGAAACCGCAATACCTGGAGGAACTCACGCAAGCCCGGTGGGGGTGGGGGGTGGGGGGTGGGGGGCATGCAAACCCCACACAGAAACCAAACTAAACTCAGAAGTAAATTTGTGATTTTTTTTTTTTGTATTTGTGACTTGAATTGTGTTAAACTTCAAAATGTATAAAGCGAACACTGATGTATGATTCCCTGAGGGCATCGCTGAGTAAAATCAGAATGATGTTGGAATTTGTCCATTTTTTTTTTTTTTTTAATTTGATGAGAACTTGTTTATGTTGATATTTTTTTAAAAGAGCTTTTCGGGAAAAAAAAAAAAAAGGTAAATTGGGTAAATTAAATACATGCTCTTTAAGACCTTAAGGAATAATAAAGTTAGTTAAACTAACCTACCTGGGTCAGCCTAATGCTCTCAGGGTAGCCCAGTATCTTCAAAGGCAGATATGGACTGATAGTGATTCTGGTCCTCGTCAGCCACTGACCAGGCTGGGTTACTTCAATGAGTATGGGTTTCGGTGACTTCCGGTGGTCCCCCCCTGGCCTGGCGCCACCAGCAGCTATTGCCACCAGACCAGATGATCACTCTTCTGGTGGATTTTCAGTTCTCTGCCTTTCTGAGAATTTCTTGCATACAACATACTGTTCATTGGTTGCCTTCTATAACAAAGTTCCCAGATCCACCAGGCTGCCGTCATCAAATAATGTGATTATTCATTCATTTTCTGAACTGCTTAGTCCTAATTAGGGTTGTAGGGATGCTGGCGGCCATCTCAGCTGACCCTGAGAGAGGGCAGAGTACACCCTGGACAGCTCATCAGGTCATCGCATATACTTTAAAAGCTCTCATGGTCCTGGTTGCCAAAATGATTCTGCTGAAAACTCTCCGGGATGTAACACTTTTGCGCCACCGTCAATGGAATGCATGTTTTTTTTAGTTATTACTGATTGAAGTTAAGGTATAGTTTACTTAAATTATGGCAATGATTTACATTAGTGGTTGTATAAGGGCCTTGGTTTAATTTTTATGCACCAATATTGTCCACTAACCCTGGAGTGGATGTTTTAACGACTTGAAAATCATCCATTTTTTTAAAATTTAGTATTCCTGAAAAACATGTTTTCGTAAAAGAATACTCTGAAAATAATTTGATTTTTTTTTTTTTTTTTTTTTTTAACCCTGTGTTCCACTACGGTGTTTGTTTTCTACGTTTTATTTTGGAAATGTGATCCATGTATGAACAACGTATGCTTGCATGTATTTGCTTCTGCATCATGTCAATGTGTTTTTTGACTATTTCTATCCTTTTCGCATTTAATTTTTAAAATATACACAACCTCTAAATAATATTGTGAAAAAAAAAATCTTATTATTCTTGCTATTTTTTAATCTTATATATAATAATAAGCATAAACTCACGCACTCATTTGCCAAAGCATTTCATCCTGAGTTTCATTAGTGTCGCAGGAGGCTGGGGCCTATCTCAGCCAACACTGGAGGAAGCTCGGGTACACCCTGAACAGCTTGTCAGACTATTGCAATGACACACCCGCACAACAGTTCACACTCACACTCACACCTATGGGCAATTTGGAACAGCCAATTAGCTGAATGTGCATGAGTTTGAATTAAAGAAGGAAACCAGTATACCTACAGGAAACCCATATGAACCCAGTAAGACATTCAACGTCTTCACAGAAAAGCCAGAACCAAGCTCGGGACTCATACCCAGGAGCTTCTAGCTGTGAGGTGGACATGCTAACCACCACGCCGCTGTGTCGACCCAAATTAATAAACGAATGAAACTAATGATAAACATTGATGTATTGTAATGTGTTTTGGAGATTAATCAGTAAACGATGCAATAAAAAAGTGATGTCACTATATTGAAATAGTTAATAGTTTTGCTTGCATTTAAAATGTAAATGATGGCCCATATTGGGGGGAAGGAATCCCCCAGCACTTTTTTAAAGTAACAAAAAAAAAAGGCTATTGAGTCTTTAAAGAAAAAAAAAGAAAGAAAGAGAAACATTAAAAAGGTGAAACGTGGTGCTTTTGTATAAGTAATTCTAAAAATTCTAAAACCACCTATAGAAATGGAGCCCAAGCTTTTTTTCTTTTTTAACAACTGTGTTTAGTTGCCTGGTCAGGAGTTTGCATTATAAGTGTGCGTACCATGTGATCCTGACCTGGTATATAAGCAAAGGTTAAACCAGGCAGGATGCCAGTTCACTAGTTTGGAAACTGAACGAAGGTTATAATTATGGGAAAGGTAAATTTGTGTTTCGTGTGCAATTACTGGTAGGTTTACCCTGAAACTATTTAATTCTCAAACCTGTCACTCTTTCCTACCAGGTAATCTTCTATGAGGACAGGAACTTCATGGGGCGCTCCTATGAGTGCACCGGTGATTGTTCCGACATGCACTCTTACATGAGTCGCTGCCACTCCTGCAGGGTGGAAAGCGGCTGCTGGATGGTCTATGACCGCACCAACTTCATGGGAAGCCAGTATTTCATGAGGAGGGGCGAGTACGCCGACTACATGAGCATGTGGGGCTGGGGAAACAACTGCATCAGATCCTGCCGCATGATCCCAATGGTACGTAATCACTGTAGATAATTCATTTTTTAATTTTTTTTGGATACACACGAAATCCCAATGTGTGTTTTTACCCAAAATGACCATGTTCATCCTTTTCCCAAACAGTACAGGGGCTCGTACAGAATGAGGATCTACGAGAGGGATAACTTCATGGGTCAGATGATGGAGATGAATGATGACTGCGATTCCTTCATGGATCGCTACCACTGGTCCGGCGGCTGCATGTCCTGCAACGTGATGGACGGCCACTGGCTCATGTATGAGCATCCGCACTACAGAGGCAGGATGTGGTACTTCAGGCCTGGAGAGTACAGGAACTTCAGGGACTACGGTGGCATGAGGTTCATGAGCATGAGGCGCATCATGGACTCCTGGTATTAAAAGCCAACTGAGCTAAAGTGTCAAGCATTTTAAATAAAATGAAGAAATTCAAATTGTTTGAAGTGTTTTATTTTTTTCCTCCCAAGATATGAACTCTGAAATTTATCACAAGAAATGCATTTGCACAATTAAATGGAATTTAATTATATTTTTCAATTCACATTTTCAATGTACCTAACTTATACTGCCCCACTTACAAAAAATAGAAGAAACAAGAAGCTCGTGAACCAAAGATGGAACCATGCATTACATAAGCCATTTATTATTATTACATACACACACACACACACACACACACACACACACACACACACACACACACATATATATATATATAAAACGGTAAAAGGTTAAAATAAAATTTAAATCGTAAGTGCCTTGATAAAAAATTGTTCATGTAAATTAAAACATTGAAATATTTTCTGCCACACTACTTATACCATAACACTGTCCAACTTCTGGTTTTAAGTATTATTCTAAAAACAGTGTAGTTCTGCTAATGATGACCCCATATATCCCATAATATACACCACAGGTCAAATTCAGCCTTGACCGTATATTTTATGTGATATCTCCATATAATTAAATGTCAAAATTGTCATTGTTCTATACATCTATCCATCCATCCATCTATACATAAATATGTGACCCATTAAATCCTCCGACATTTCAAAGAAAAATGGATGAAACAGTTAATCAGAATGTGATTAAATTGTTATTTGCACACAGGAAACTTCATTCAATTAAGTTTTTATGCATCGTGTTTTAAAGACGACATCCTCCAAATACTGTCTTTCTCTATGCATGTCTCGTGGCAATTTCTGAAGGATGCCATGGCTTGATAGGTCATCTCAGGTGGAACAGCAGATATTTCTTTCTGAATAGAAATACTAAAAGCTTCAGAAGTTAAGGGTCAGTGAGTATACACTCGTGATTTAAGAAAGCCCACAGAAAAAATATTACAAGGGGCGAGGTCAGGCACGCCAGCCACCCAATATCGCCATGAAATAAAATAACCGGATCTGTAAACATTTCCCTCAGCACTTCCAATGATTTTGAGCTGAGTTTGCTGAAGCTCCATCTTACTGAAACCTCATAAGTTCTTCAAGCTCAAGGTGTGAAATTTGGGGTTGGAATGCCAAAAGACCTTGGCACTACCTCTTCTGTCTCACTAAATTTCATGTTAATAAATTTAAAACTTTGAAACGTGGGGGGTGCTTTGGGTCTCCCTGTATTTTTCTTATACTGTATAAGTATTTCCAAGATCCCTATCAGTCAGCTGGTTAGAGTCTGAATTAAGTTTAAATACAGTATTCCAAAAAAGTTGGGACACTATACAAATTGTGAATGAAAACTCAATGCAATGATGTGGAAGTGCCGAATTTCAATATTTTATTACACATAGATCACAGATGACAGATCAGAAGTTTAAACTGAGGAACTGTATCATTTAAGGGGGAAATATGGTGATTTTAAATTTCATGGTGTCAACAAATCTCAAAAAGTTGGGACAGGTAGCAAAGAGACACTGGAAAAGTCAATTGCACTTATGACGAACAGCTGGAAGACCATTCCCACTAATGAGGTCCATTGGCAACATGCCTAAGAATAAAAAGAGCTTCCTAGAGTGGCAGTGTCTCTCAGAAGCGAGGATGGGTAGAGGATCACCAACTGAAAAAAATGAAATTTAAAATGAATCTATTTTTCCCTTAAAATGATGCATTTTCTCAGTTTAAACTTTTGACCCTGTCAACTATGCTCTATTTAGAATAAAATGTGGAAATTAGGCACTTCCACATCATTGCATTCAGTTTTTATTCACAATTCGTATAGTGTCCCAACTTTTTTGGTATCCTGTTTGTATAAGTGTGAATAGTATTTTGTATTTGTGTTGGGATTGGATCCAACTCACCCATAATGCTCAGCAGTATAACATACTGTGCTGCCTATTTCTTCGGATAAATTTCTTTATTAGAACAGGCTTAACAGCATATTAATTTGTGTAAATGTCATATTTGACAAATTAAAATATACAAGGACTTCATGCAAATCACTTTTGTTACAAAAAGTTAATTAGAATTAGATACTGTAAAAATAAAACAAAAGAACGAAGGCTCCTGGACTTTTGGATAATAGCTTCTGCTTGTATTATATATTAATTGAGACTAGATTCTGTTCAGTATAATACTAAAACAAACTTTCTGCACTTTTTACAAACTCAAGTGTCCGTGTTGTATTTATAAATGAGTCGGCAAAACAAACACTGTTTTCTACACAGTGTATAGTTTAGCTTCAGAGGCCTGATTTTGCCCTTGTCATGGTTAAAATATTTGGATATAAGCTATAAAAATATTGCTTAAGGCTGTTTTTCTTATGGTCAAGATTTTCTTCACGTCATATTTAATAAAAGTCTTAAAGGTCAGATATTATACACATTGGTCACAGCACTGGAGCACCCAAGTATGATTCATAATCTAAAAACCGCACAATTCTTTTAGAAAACTGCTTCCTCACCTACCCCCGATTTTAAGTGCATGAGCTGGCTGGCCTGTTTGGCTTCCTCCTCTCATTTATAGTCTTTCAGCTTTTATGCACCTGATCTGCTGTGATTGGTTGCCTTTCAACTGCTGGGTGTGCTGGGAGGCCAAGAAGAATGGGCAGAGATAGTGCTGTGTATACGGGATAGTGTAGAAGGGCCAGCATGAGGGGACACAATAGCGTGTCCAAAGAATAAATTAAAAAATGTATTTCAATGTAATCACTGAAAACTCTGTGCTTACTGCCAGCTCTAACAGCCCAGAGGAAAAACAAACATGCCAGCCAACACTGTTTATTGGAATTGTGGCATCATTTGACGCAAATATTTAACGCTAACAACATTTATGGCTCAAAACAATGGAAATCATAAAACGGAAAGCTTAATATATTTTCCTTAAAGAGTATAAAGATGCCCTTACAGATCTGCACACACTCAAACATGTGCTCTGAGCTCAAGTGTGTTCATGATAATTTGTTAAAATACAGAATATTTTTTGCTTATGTCCCTGTGTCATATATACCAAAAGAATTATGAGCCTTGGGCATAGGGGATGTTTTTAAATTAAATAATGCCAACATCCAGTCACTAGAAATATATAAAAACTCAAAGACTGATGTAATAATTCAACATTTTATTTTAAAATGTGATTAGTCCAAAAGTTCTTTTAATACCAGGAGTCCATGATGCGCCTCATGCTCATGAACCTCATGCCACCGTAGTCCCTGAAGTTCCTGTACTCTCCAGGCCTGAAGTACCACATCCTGCCTCTGTAGTGCGGATGCTCATACATGAGCCAGTGGCCGTCCATCACGTTGCAGGACATGCAGCCGCCGGACCAGTGGTAGCGATCCATGAAGGAATCGCAGTCATCCATCAGCTCCATCATCTGACCCATGAAGTTATCCCTCTCGTAGATCCTCATTCTGTACGATCCCCTGTACTGTTTGGGGAAAGGATGAAAACGTTCAATCCAAAGGAAAGAAAAAAATCACCTATTGGATATAGTATGTATCTCAAAGATTACATATCTAATTGCGTACCATGGGGATCATGCGACAGGATCTGATGCAGTTGTTGCCCCAGTTCCACATGCTCATGTAGTCGGCGTACTCGCCCCTCCTCATGAAATACTGGTTTCCCATGAAGTTGGTGCGGTCGTAGACCATCCAGCAGCCGCTTTCCACCCTGCAGGAGTGGCAGCGACTCATGTAAGAGTGCATGTCGGAACAATCACCGGTGCACTCATAGGAGCGCCCCATGAAGTTCCTGTCCTCATAGAAGATTACCTGTTTGGGGTAATGAGTTTTAAAGTTAGCTGAGAAAATTATTTTTATCTTACCTTTTACCTTAAACTTTTTTTTTTTAGCTGTTACCTTTCCCATGGTCATGATGGCTGGTTTGTTTTTCCCAAGCTGTTTTCAGCTGTTGAACTGCCAGCCTGTCTGGTTTAACCCTTGCATTTATACCTGACCAGGACTAAACACTGAGCCTCCTATTGTGGGGGAAAAAAAGACTGACTAAGCAGCACAGCACAGCGTCCCATGGAGAGCGGAAAGTTGCCCAGTCTCCAGAAGTCTTTAGAATGTTTCACAAAGTCAATACAATGACAGTTTTTTTTTTTTTTTTTTTTTTTTACAAATCTATTAAAATGTGTACATTCAGGTATTTAATTGTTTTAGCAATCTGTTGAATGTAACTAATATCTTGTCCTTATCTATTGATGCAAAACCCACCTAACTCAGCCTATGTTAGGCATAACTGTTTGGATTTTGTATGTGCATTCAGCAAAGGTTTTTCACTTTATGATTTCTATATTTGTTCAATTAATTTTGTGTTAATGTTTAAAACATTTATATTGACTGTCACCAATAAAATTGAATCCAGTAGTAAACACTGTGTCCTTTTAATTTACAAGGAGTGTATCCTCCTCATGGGAAGTCCTTTGGGGTGTTCCCATCTAGAAGCTCTGGTTAAAAAAAAAACATTAATTGGTGGATCTAATCATGAATTCTTAATAAGTTGGGAGTGTATGGAGAAATTTTGGATGAAAGAGATTCCAAAATTTTGTGACAAATCGCTTTTAAAATAAATCTGCGGTACAACATATGTGGGGCCGGTTGTGTTGTGATTACAGTGCTGGGCTCATGATCAAGAGGTCATGGGTTTGAATTCCCCTGAGACCCCCACTGTGCAAAGATCCCTCGGAAAGGTCTTAACCATGAGTGGTCCCTCTGTCCAACCAGCAGTATAAACGGATATAAGGGAAAATACGGAGAAGGTAACTTGTGATGTACTAGCGTCCCATCCAGGAGGAGGTGAACTCCTGGTTGGAAACCAGTGATGAACTCAACAGGCTTTATCTTTTTGCGCACTGTAAACACATTCAAACAACAACTAAAAGTAAACTATATGCAGGATGTTAGGCTCCACTGGTGGGAGGACCTGTCGCAGGCACATCGTGGCAGACAGAGAGGTAGATGGACACGGAGTCCAGCTGCTGAGTGTGCTGCTAAGTGGTGTGCGTGTTAGGACTTCATGGCAAGTAACCATGACACGTAATCTATCCCAGAGTGCACTGCTCATGCAGAAATTGCGAGGGCATCAAAATTAAGAAGTAAGACTGATGTCCCATAATAGGAAACTCTGGAAATTGAAAAGTTTTTGTTTCTTAAATTTGTGTAGTTATTATTATTGTTACAAGGCCGCATGGTGGTGAACTGGTTTGAACACAGCAAGGAGGTCCTGGGTTCAATCCCCATGCTCAGGGTGTTTCTGTGTGGAGTTTACAATTGATCTCCACGCCTGCGGTGGGTTTTCTTTAGGCTACTATGGGTTTCTTTCCACAGTCCAAAAACATGCACAGTGGGCTGATTGGCTAGTCCAAATTAGACCTAGGTGTGACTGTAAATGGTTGTATGTGTGTTGGCCTGGCGAGCTGTTCAGAGTGAAATTTGTCCTCACTCAGAGTTCGTTGAGATGGGCAGTGGCTTACTTGTGACCCTACTTAGCATTTCAGCGGATTAGGAAATGAATGGACAGACTAATTAGTAGTAGTGGATGTGACAAGGTGGTAAATGCGTAATAGTTTCAACTTAAACAGATCATTTATTTTGAATAAATAATACAAATCATGAGGTAACACATCCAATAATGTTTTTGTAGTACAGGGATCCATCACAATACCGTCTGGAAGAAAGTATTCACCACAGCCATTTCCATCCTTTTTGCAAAATCTATCAACATCTGTCCCTCTGTGTTCTTGTCCTGGATACCAAACCTGCCCATCTGTTGCCTGCACCAACGTGTCCGTTGAAGTCTGCCCCAATGACCACTCTTTCACCTCTGGGGTTACTCTGCATCACTTCATCTAACTCACTCCAGAATCTCTCCTTCTCTTCTAGCGCACATCCTGCCTGTGGGGCATAAGCACTAACAACATTGAACACCACGCCTTCAATTTCCAACTTGAGACTCATCACTCTGTCTGACACTCTTTTCACTTCTAGAACATTCCTGACAAACCCCTCCTTCAAGATGACTCCAACTCCATTTCTCTTCCCATCCACACCATGATAAAACGGCTTAAACCTGCTCCTAAGCTTCTAGTCTTGCTACCTTTCCACCTGGTCTCCTGAACACACAGTATGTCCATCTTCCTCCTCTGCATCATGTCAGCCAGCTCTCTACCTTTTCCTGTCATAGTTCCAACATTCAAAGTCCCTTCTCTCAGTCCGAGACTCATGCCTTTCCTCGTCTCTCTCCGCCTATGGACACGCCTCCAACCTCTCCTTCTTCAACTTCGACCAACAGTAGTCCAATTTCCACCAGCACCCTGTTGGTTAACAGAACTGATGGTGACTGAGTTGGTTAACTCAGGCCTCGACCGATCTGGTATGAAATTTGTTTTTATCATTCGCATAACAATTTTGGCAGAAGTTTTACGCTGGATGCCCTTTCTGTAGCAACGCTCTGCATTTATTCGGGTTTGGGACTGGCGTCAGGGTGAACACTGGCTTGTGCCTCCTTCATGGCGGCATTACCCACAGACGGGCACCTCACATAAAAATGTAAGCAGTTTTGTTGGGGGGTTTTGGGTTGGGTTTTTTGTTTGTTTGTAGGTTTCTGTTTGTTTGTTTTTTGGCCTTGTTTTTGGCCTTGTTTTGCTTTTCCCCCTATTTTTTCTTAATTTCCTTATATTTTTATTTTTCAATGAATATTTTTGAAAAACCCGCGATGCACTGAAGCTGCAGAAACTGAAGCTCGAAGTAACAAGGGATCCCTCTATTGTTTTGTCTGCCATGCAGGTCAAAGATTTAAGATTTTAATTTAAATTTTAACTTCAACATACCCAACTTTTTTTGATTTGGAGTTCTAATAAAAATAAGACACTGACTCTAAAAGTTGTACTTATGACCTCAAAGCCCATTAGGGGAATTACAGAGCCTTCCTTGAGTTGAGAGCCAAGCACTGAACCTTTAGACAGTAGAAACCTTTTAAAATGTTCTACATGTGTATCTTTGATCCAGTTTTAATAGGAGAGGTGTACTTAAAGGTCTACTACCCTGGGCTCACATGCTTTAGGCTCTGTTGCATACATAGTTTAAGTCAACGCAATTGCTCCCTTCGGGAACCCTTTAATGCTGTCGTCTTCCAAGAACCATCATTGTCCTACCATATCAGGAAGCCCTGATCTTCAGTTGGTCTCTGAGAACCCTACAGTACAGCAAACATTTCTGATTGTCTGGCCAGGCTCTGTCTCAAGACCTGTGTCTTTGATCGTTGTACTTGTCTCAGCCTGCAGACGAAGCCATTTTTCAGTTCTAAAAAGGTAAGAAAGATAATTCTGGCACTTTTACACCCTCCCGCTGTCTTAGAAAAGGTAGACCTTTACATCCATATAGCTCTGTCATGTGCCACAGCTTCTAAAATTTGTCAAAATCACTGCCTCCTGCTTTATCAGTACTTCCTTATAGCTTGGTGAATGATTCCAATTCTTCAAAAGGCTTTGTTTTGATCCCTGTTGTTCAGTGTGTCTTCAGTAGCTTCTATTTTAACCTCTAATTTTCCTCCACTGTTGGTTTCAGTTTATGTTTTCCTTATGTTCATTCTCCTTCTGTCTCGTCTCCTTCGCACACCCACACCCCCCACCCCTCGCCAGCTCTGTCATGGACTCTGACCCTGGATTTCCCTCAGTCACTGTTAGGTCATTTTTTATCTTTGTTCTTGTTCCTATTCTTGGCTCTGTCTCTCTCTCTCTCTGATCTTGTGTCACTTTCACCTCAGCTACTTATCCTTTCCCAGTACAAAGCCAAGACTGTGGAAATTCCACACTGTCAGCCTTATGCTGTCAGTCTTCCACAGTGTCTATGAGAACCTTTAATAACAATATTATATTGGCCTGCTGTCTGCAACTATACCAGTGGCAGTTCTTCACTCAATAACCACTGTATAGAAACTTCACAATTATCATACAATCAGAATTAATGCTATTAATATTTATATTGGCAGTGGTGGGCTGGTGGTAAAGGTGCTGGATCAGTGATCCCAAGGTTGAGGGTTCAAGCCCCACTTTCAACATGTTGTTACTGCACCCCCACCCCCATCCCCTAGTGCAGCTAACTGGGTTATCAAAGGCCAGCCATGTCTCTCAATGTCAATGGTGAGAGGTTCATGTAAAAGAACCATTGCTGACTTTCGACAAGAGTAGCTGCATAGCCGTCAGTGTATTTCTGCCCTGCGATAGCCTGGCGAGCCATCCAGAGTGTTCTCCGCCCTCCCCCAGAGTCGGCTGGGATGGATGCCAGCCTCCCCCACGACCCTAATTAGGATTAAGCATTCATTAAGAAAATGAATGAATGGCGTTATATTGGTGCAGTACGGTGGTGTAGTGGTTCGCACTTCTACCTCACAGCAGTAGGGTCCTGGGTTCGAGTCTTTGACTTGGCCTGGGGCTTTCCATGTGGAGTCTGCATGTTCTCTCCATGCTTGTGTGGACTTCTTCAGTGGGATTTTAGTCGCTTCCTACCACGGACCAAAATCACGCACATACAACTAAGTCGATATTCTTGATTTCTCCTAGGTGTAAATGTAAAAGTTTGTGTTTGTATGTGTTTGTGTTGGCAAAGCAGTGGTCTGACAAGCTGTTCAGGGTGTATCCAGCCTTTAAAATGGGCTTCTGCCTCCCTGTGACTTTAAGAAAGGATAAAGTGGTTTGAAAAAATGATGATGATGATGATGATGTTTATGCTAGGAATTGGTCTAATAAGCTCATATTCAGGACAGTCGTGAGATAATGGTGAGAGAATTGAGCTTGGGACCAGAAGGTTTCTGGCTCAGTTGCTGAACTTGCAGCTGAAAAAAATGTGTGGTGGTTTGGGGCGTGAACAGCACGTCCCCATCCTTCACCTTCACACGTGAAGTGCCCATGAGCAAAGCACGTAGCACGTAGCACGTAGCTATACAAAAAAACATTTAGATTAGTTCCAGCCCTGTGGCATGGGTCTAATTATTATATTTGTGATTAAGTGCCTTGGAACAATATAGAATTTATTTATCAACTTAAAGGGTTAATTGAAAGCTAATGTCTAATCCTGTTGATTTGACATGTTGCTGGTTGGATTGTGTTCAGATTTTTAAAAGATCTATAATCTGGAATGTTATGCTCCTACTACTGCTACTACCACCACCACCTCAGCCACATCCAAGCCAACTCTCATTGGCTATACAATGCGATAATGAAAACCTGGTGGGTCACAACTCCTCAACCAAGATTTGCACGGTGACTATTGGTCCTTTTAAAGCCATATTTAAAGAGTGGAAATGAGTGAATTCCTCTTTTTCAAAAGGAGCATTGGAAGACAAGTCCTATCATGCAGCTCCCTGCATCTCTACTCAATATACACTAAATGCCACTTTATCGTACTTCATGTTTAATACCTGAAGTGCACCGGATCCTCTGCACTGTACACAAGTGATCAAGTCCATGTTCGAGATACACTGACACTACATTACTGATTGAAAACTTTACCATTATGATCATGTGACAGGACATGATGCAGTTGTTGCTTCAGTCCCGCAAGCTCATGGAGTTAGCATATCACATAATCATTCATGACATGCTGGTTTTTGCATGCAGAAAGACTTGCATGTTTATTTCGTAGGCTAGTCATATGACGAAGATCTCACCTGTAGGAAATTAGATGATGACTAAGGTTACATTATTTATTGGGTTATTTAGGGTATGAAATATGGACACCAGTTAGTACAACATGAGGACCTTAAAGAATCCAGATGTTGTTGTTGTTCCATGTATCTCTTACAATAATACTTCAATGTTTTCTAGCCATCCATTGGTTTTTACATTTACAGTATTTGGCAGAAACTCTTATCCAGAGCAACTTACAGTTCTCATTTTTTATACAACTTGAGTAATTGAGAGTGAAGGGCCTTGCTCAAGGGCCCAACAGTGGGGATTGAATGGCTGACCTTCAGATTAGCAACCTATGCCACCACTAAGCCACCAACTGCCCAAACTGTTTTTCCTGTATGGCAGGGGTCGGGATCCTATGGCTCGCCAGCCAGATGTGGCTCTTTTTATGACTGTATCTGGCTCTCAGATAAAACAGGTGGACTTTCTTAACAGAATAATGAATACATAATTTCAGTGTCATTTAAATAAAAATATTAAAAAAAGGCAACAAATAAACCAAAAACAGATGAATAAATCTCACGCATTTAAATCTATACATCTATTTTCAATGCCACGTCACTGAGGCGTGCATTTGCTTTCTGTACGCCAGTATGTGGGCCGGTCTGATACCTTGAAACTCTAATTTAATTGGATTATAACAACAGCCACAGACTGCGCGTGTTGTATTGGGGTAAAGAGGTAAATTTTCTCTTTTTTGATCAGCTCATTTGCACGAACCCAAGCACAGCTGGCAAGCAAAACACAAATGGACAGACATTGAAAAATTCAACCCGCAGTCCTGCTGATTGCCAAAACTCGGGACGCGCTTTCTGTCACATAAACACTGCAGCATGTGAGTCCTGTCGTATTGACCATGTTGGCTCTACATATGCATGTGAGCAGTCCTTCTCATACCTGAAAAACATCAAACTGCAGTTACGTTCAGTAGATGGAAGCCTAAACACCTGCATGAAGCTGAACTTCCCCATGTATCAACCAGACTACAAAGCCATCAGCAAAACCATGCAGAACCAGAATTCGCATTAATAGTAAGAAATATTTTTCTTATTAATAAATAAGTTCATTATGACAATGTCATTTAAAATAAGTTCAGAGTCTTATTATACTCTCAAATTGGTGTTCTTTTTCAATTCAGTTGTATTCATTATATTTTATATATATATATATATATATATATATATATATGTGTGTGTATATATATATATATATATATATATATATATATATATATATATATATATATGTGTGTGTGTGTATATATATATATATATAGGATTTTCTGAGTAGATACTTCCATAGGAGAGGGAGTGCTCAATACTTTTTGGTAGAGCAAATAACAATAAAAATAAAAGGACAGGACAAAGACTTTCTATTGAAACTCCATTTATCACTGATGTGAGTGATAAATGGAGTTTCAATAGAAAGTCTTTGTCCTTTGTCCTGTCCTTTTATTTATATATATATATATATATATATATATATATATATATATATATATATATATATATATATATATATATATATATATGTGTGTGTGTGTGTGTGTGTGTGTGTGTGTGTGTGTGTGTGTGTGTGTGTGTGTGTGTGTGGGTGTGTATATATATATATATATATATATATATATATATATATATATATATATGGGGCTCTCAGAGGATTAGATTTTAAAATATGTATTTTTTTTGTGTCTCTCTTAGTCAAAAAGGTTCCCGACCCCTGTTGTATGGCCTTAGACAATAGCTGACCCTCTGTGTATTTTCTGGTGATGTTGAATATGCTGCCATTTTGTTGCATAATCGAACCGATTTTCTGTCCCTTATACCTCCTAGAACACAAGGAAAAGGTCATAGCTGGGAAAAATGTAGGTGCTATTGGCATTGGTAAAGGTGAAATTGCACTTGCTTTTCAATTTGTAATCAAACATTATGCTACCTGCCACCTCTCAATATACCATATATTATTTATATTTTTAATTCATTAGGTTTAATGCATGGTTTCTCTATTGGTCGTTTTTTCTAAGAGGGGCAATATATGTTATATACAATACTTTGAAAATCTGAACTGAAACAATAGAATTAAATTTCATTTAATAATTGTGTAAATGTGTCTCGTAGTACATTTCAGAGTGCATATCTATGGAGGGAAAAAATAAAACACTTCAAACAATTGAAATTTCTTGATTTTATTTAAAATGTTTGTCACTCTTGCTTAAATGGCTTTAATACCAGGAGTCCATGATGCGCCTCATGCTCATGAACCTCATGCCACCGTAGTCCCTGAAGTTCCTGTACTCTCCAGGCCTGAAGTACCACATCCTGCCTCTGTAGTGCGGATGCTCATACATGAGCCAGTGGCCGTCCATCACGTTGCAGGACATGCAGCCGCCGGACCAGTGGTAGCGATCCATGAAGGAATCGCAGTCATCATTCATCTCCATCATCTGACCCATGAAGTTATCCCTCTCGTAGATCCTCATTCTGTACGATCCCCTATACTGTTTGGGGCAAGGATGAACACGGTCATTCTGATTTTATATATATATATATATATATAGTGTATATCCAAAAAAAAAAAAAAGGAAATATCTACAGTGATTGCGTACCATGGGGATCATGCGGCAGGATCTGATGCAGTTGTTTCCCCAGCCCCACATGCTCATGTAGTCGGCGTACTCGCCCCTCCTCATGAAATACTGGTTTCCCATGAAGTTGGTGCGGTCGTAGACCATCCAGCAGCCGCTTTCCACCCTGCAGGAGTGGCAGCGACTCATGTAAGAGTGCATGTCGGAACAATCACCGGTGCACTCATAGGAGCGCCCCATGAAGTTCCTGTCCTCATAGAAGATTACCTGTTCGGAAAATTACGATCACAATGACTTGACCAGTATTATAGCTATTTATTTTTAAATGATATGGTCCACTATTTACCTTGCCCATAGTAGTTTCGTTTGTTCAAACTGTTTCCAACTGGTGATCTGACATCCTGCCTGCTTAAACCCTTGTATTTATACCTGACCTGGACTAAAGAACACAGGAGGTCTATTGTACATACTCATGAGTAAGCAAAGGAGAACATTGGAGGCCTGCAGAGCTTTAGAGCCCAACCTATTTTTCTTTCAGCATGACAAACTCTAGAGAACATTTGATTCATCTCTATGGTTATACACCTTTTCTGTAGGACTTTTAACTTGTCATCCTTTAACAATGCTGTATCCAGTTTACTTTTATTAGTCCATTGCAGTTGTTTTCATCCACTTTCATAATTGCTGTTTGTCACTGAATGGATTTCTGTGACCTGCAATACTTCAGCAGTGTTACTGCAAATGTTCCTTCAGTCTAATACCTGTTTTTTTTTCTATAAATTTCTCAAATATCTTACAATTATGCATTTATTTTATTTAAAGTTAATTAGCGGCTTTGATTCCACACATTCTATATTATGAACAGTTGAGCATTATGAGACTTTAAATCTGATTTTAATCAAAATTTATGGGACAGATCCCATAACATAGATTTGCATCAAATCTTGAATAATTATCTGCATTTCGGATTATTTAAATCAGTGGTCCCCAAACTACGGCCCCCCGGGCCGGATGCGGCCCGCCCCCACATTTGGCCCAACCCCCTAAACAATACCAGAGACGCATTATGATTATTTATTTTTTTTAGTCTGGCCACACGATCAAGACTAATACGCACCCAGAACATAACATTTTACTCCATCCTTCTGACGTCTGTGCCCCCCCCCGCCACCCGAAACAAAAACCCTAGACTCTCCCCTGTCAAATAGAACGGAATAATGGTGAAAAGGTTATGGAAGAGAAAATTTGATTCAGAATGCAGGGTATTTAACCTGCAGTGGGCAAATGATTATTATTTTTGTTTGTTTAATGCAAAGAAAAGGTTGTTTGTATCATTAGTCAAGACACAGTGCTGGTATTCAAAGAATGCAATCTGCGTCGACACTCTGAAGCCCATCGCAAAGACGAGTATGATCGCTTGCAAGGCCAAATGCAAGTAAACAAACTCTCAAAGATAAAAAATGGACCGTTAGTTCAGGAGAATACATTTGTACGACAGGCTCAGTGGAATCAGACCTCGGGCCCCCATCAGAGAAGGAGACAGTTATGTGGCCCTCGCAGGAAAACGTTTGGGGACTGCTGATTTAAATTGTTCAAAAATGACTCCATATACCATACTGCATGATTTTGAGAATATATAACCCAATATTTTTGAAGACAAATCATATGTCAATGTTTTCCTTTTCACAACCATAATAGAAATGATGACTTTCAAAGGAACGAAATTTATATCGAATTCCTCGAGGTACTTGCTGTACATAATCCAAAAATAAAAGAAAACACTGAAAATATTATTTGATATCCATAAAATGTCATGTTTTATGGAATGGGAGAACTGTCAGTGAGTTGAGGAAGACAGATTTGTCTGGGGTTTTTTTTGGAGATAAATCAAAAGCTACAAAAAAGAACAAGTTTAGCATAATCGTGTTTGTGACAGCATTATTACAGAGGAAGCTTTTGGCGTGTTGAACATGACAGACCTCACGAGTTCTATTTTTGCGTGGAGAGTCCAGAGGATCACTTTTTAAAAAAGTATTTTACTACAGTTAATAATTTCTGGTTAAAAATGTAATCAGTGATGTAATCCGATACCACAAAAGTAACATAATTTGGATTACTTTTATACCAAATATGCAACTAAAAACAAAAGTCTAAAAAACATATCGCCTGCTCCGTGTATTGTTAGCGAGACATACTAGTAGAATATGTAGTACAGTGGTACCTCACCTTACAAAATTAATCCGTTCCAGACCCTTTTTCGTAACCTGGATTTTTCGTAAGTTGAACCGCATTTTACATGTAAAACGGGTGACTTTAAACATTATAAAAGCATATTTTTTAAGTTAGTTGCTTCATGTTGACCATGTCTTCTTAGCAGAGTTATAATCTGACAAAAGTTTATGCAAGATTAAAAGCCTGAGCCAAAAAACAAAGTTGCAATGAGCACACTCAAAAAACTCATGAAACAAGCTGCTTCTCAAGGGAGCTGCGTCATCCCTCCTAGCCAATGGGAGGCCAGCGGGGCGGGATGTTGGAAGATAGTCAATGGGAGAGCAGCTCGTGCATTGTTTAAAAGTTTGAATGGTGTGTTTGAATGTTTGAATGCTGCGTTTGGCGCGTTTCGTAAGGAGAACTTGTTTCGTATACAGAGACAAAAAAATTTGGAAAATGTTATTCGTAACCTGGATTTTTCATTTGCTAGGACTATCGTAAGCTGAAGTACCACTGTATATTATTTTACTTTGAAAAAAAAAGTTAATTGAAGACAATAAGAACACCAACAGTGTTTTTACTTCATTGACTGTACATCAACTGGATTGTTAAAATAAAACAAAAACAACGGAATGAAGGAAACTGAAAGCTAGCTTGCAGATTCCTAAGTAAGGGCGGCATGGTGGGATAGTGTTTAGCACGTCCACCTCACAGCAAGCAGTTCCTGGGTTCGATTCCCAGCCTGGATGTTTCTATGTATAGTTTGCATGTTCTCCCCGTGCTTGGGAGGGTTTCCTCCTACAGTCCGAAAAACAGTAGGTTAATTGGCTGCTCCAAATCTCCCCTAGGTGTGAATCGTTGTGTGCGTGTTGGTCCTGTGATGGCCTGGCGAAGCTGTCGAGGGTATACCCTGCCCAAAGACGGCTGAGATGGGTGCCGAACTGTCTGCAACCCTAATTAGGAGCAATCGTTTCAGAAAATGAATGAAGATTCCAAAAACAACGGAACAATGCCATTTACCAGGCTGAAATAAAATGAGGATCCAGATAAAAGTAATTGTTACATAATTAAATGTGTAAAAACGGCATGCTAATTTTTTAAAAACAAAATGTCGTGATCACTTTTTGGCAAATACAGACGCTCGCAAACTTAAGTTTTAGTTAGGTTCCAGACAGCCAAACGTAAGGTGAAAAAACCTAAGTTGTTACTGTATGTTCTAGTGACATATGACGTTCATACTGTACTATACATACATGCATACATACTATTACAGTATCTCATAAAACACCCCTCAATCAATTATTATAAACATAACATTGTAAAATAATGTCAAATACTGTATATCAAATAATATCAACATTGATTTCAAAAAAATAAATCCAAGCAAAATTATTTCAAATAGATAAATTTTAATCAAATTCAATCATTAAATATCAAATACAGTATCAAATATAACCTTTAACATGCTCTGTGATGCGATCTTTCTGCTTTTAAATGGTTCCGATGGTCGACGGAGCCATTTGGAAGAAACGTGCAGCATTCACATGTTTTTCACCAGCATCAATTTTCTTGATAATAGCCGTCTTCATTTCTAGCGAGATGGCTTGCCACTTTTTCTGATTACCACGATCAACTAGTAGGCCTACGCTTCTGACCAACCATATTTGCTTAGGGTTACAAAAGTCCACAAAACAGTGTAAATACAAAGATCACAGAGATGACTGCTTAACACAAGGGTAACTTGCAGTGAACTGGGAAGAAGGAGGGGCACGTTCAGTCTGTCGTTTGTAAACAATGGGCGCGGCGTCATTAAGTCATTGTGTCATTACGTCAGCGTACTACGTAGGTACGTCTCGTACTACAGAGAGCACGCTAAACTCAAAATTTGATATAATTGTTTTTTGTTTTTTTTTTATGTAAAATCGAAAAATACATACAACGAATGAATGTAAGTCAAGGAGTGTCTGTAGTTAAAAATATGCCCTACATTTCAGTAATATTTTTCAGTGGGAGGTATGCATTATTATATATGTATTTACTTCAATGGATTTGTGTGTTGTAGCAAACGTTGGTGGTTTGTCTGTTTACTTTTAGATGGTTGGTGAACGTAAACATTGAGTCTTTGAATGATGACAATATTTTACCACTGGAAGGGATAACTTGATGTGATGGTGTTCCCATTGTGTCATAATGAACTTTCAGCCAGGCTCAGAATGCAGGAGACAGTGCGGGATGACACGGAGTCCATTTATTATTCAAAGGGGAAGCGCTTAAGCAGAGGACAAACAGAGTAACTGCTGGTGACGAAGTAGAAACACAGAAAACTTTAAGCACTGGGGAACTACGGAGCGGGAACTGGAACCAGGAGCCAGAGGGAATACAGGAAAGTAGGGACGTGACGTGAGCGAATCTTCTGCCACCGAGGTGAACGCGCTGCTTGTCTTCATAGCATAGTAGATTAGGGATTGGGATCACGTGTGCGCGCTACAATCTGCCCACACTCCGCTGGAGCCTGCAGTGCTGGGGAGAAACAGTGTTAGAACAGATCCGCCAAAATCAAAGTCCACCAAAACCACAGACCATAACACCCTTTTGAAAGTTGAAAACAAAATCATAATGAACATGAGCCATTGTGATTAATACTGTCCAACTAAGGCTTTCCATATGATTGAAATGTGTTCATATTGTGGGTGTAGGTGTTTGTAGGGTTATCCTGTTTTAAAATTTTTCAAAATACAATCTAATAACTGTAATCTTTATTTTACAAAATGTACTAATACAGTGATCCCTCGCTACTCCGTGCTTCAGTTTCTGCGGCTTCAGTGCATCTCGGGTTCTTCAAAAATATTCATCGAAAAATAAAAAAATAAAGAAATTATGGAAAAATAGAGGAAAAGTTAAGGAAAATGCTATAAAACAAGGCCAATTATGCAAAAAAAAAAAACCCAAACAGACAAAAACAAAAAACAACCCAACCCCCCCCCAACAACACTACTTACATTTTTATGTGAGGTGCACATCTGTGTTTGTGTGCGCGCGCACGCGTGTCTGTATGGATGTTTAATTGTTATTGTAAGCATTTATAGCATTGAATATGTATTTATTGTGATTGTATACACATACACATGTATATATATGTCAGTCAGGGGGGCCAATCCTACTTCGGGGAAATTCTCGATCACAGGGGGTCTCGGTGCCCATTAACCGCGGAAAGTGAGGGATCCCTGTAATCTGATTGTTACCTTGTTTTGCATTCAGATTACATAACAATGTGAGATGTAATCCGTTACTGCCCAAGCAGTATCCAGTGCTATGGATGCAGTTCTTGCACTCATGCATATTTTCTTATTATACTCCTTTCTATAGTTGCACATATGAAGGTGATACGTACTTCCAAATTTTCTTAATTTTTGGATGAAGGCAGATGTGTCCTAAAAGACGTGTGAGTTCTTCAAAGTAAAACTACAGCCATACACTAGATTTTTAAAATAAATACAAAAGGACATCTTGATTATATTACAAGTCATGTGTGATGTAAATCTCAAAATAAATGAAATATACCAAAAACATGCAAGCGGGGCTTAAATAGGAAGTCATGTTTGAGGAGTGGAGGCTCAATAATAAATAAAATAAAGTCTGCACAGGTAAATGATGGCTTCACAGTCGAGAGGGAATAACTGCATGCGCTGTGCTTCAGTAAGTCCCAGCATATTCAAATAAGGTCGGAATATGTGGTAGCATTCTTTGCACTTTCCGAGCTTATCTCCATCCTGCCCACTCTCTCAGGAATGCAGGCAAATGAATAGCAGGCATTTGATTTAGAGCTGCTATGGTTCACCAAAAAGTTCTGTCCTAATTACACTCATATTTATTGATCACTGTTTTCCGCGAGCTGTAAATATGCAAATTTTTCACCAGATTTGTTCACAAGCTAAAAAGTGTATCAGTCAAGTAAAGAAGCAGACCCATATTTTTTTTTTGGTTTTGCTCCACTCAAAGTGCGTATTTTGTCGAAAAAGACTCAGGCCATGCTGCCAATGCTGGACACATGCCAGTGGAAGGAAGGTCGCGATGTCTTCCTTTTGATGTTCTTGTTGCTTAATCAATTAGCTCATATAATTCAAAAACTTGGTAAAAAAAAGGAAGAAACAAATTACTACAGATAAGAAGAAGCCTTTATTTCATTCACACCATTAATCAGGTATATTAGGGAAAAAAAATCAGCCAATAACAGTCAGTCAAGCAGCCGACAGTCAGAGAAACTCCACATAAAAACACCCACGTATTTATTCTGTTAATTGTGCTGAGTCAGCCTTCTTATTCCAAACCAATTTCCATTTATATTTGCACTTTTGCTATCTTGGTTCCTCCTACTTCAATTTGCATACTTTTCCAATTTCCCATTATGTTCTTGGGTGCCCCCTGTGCCTCTTCTAATTTGATGTCACCCAGCCTCTGGTGACATCATTTCTCTTCGTACTTTTTCCCGGTAATTTTTAAGTCTAATTTAATAAAATTGGGGATTCATTTACTAGTATATGCACCAATTTCCTCATCAACCTTATTTGGCTGTGAATTCTCATTCTGTGTAAACAGATGATTCTTTTGGCTCTGCAAATTTCTTACTGTTCACCTTAACCTCACATGCCTCTTCGTGCAGCTTGTATCTATGTGTAAGTATTTTGCTTTCTTCTGTTTTAATACAAGTTCATTCATTCATTCATTTTCTGTAACCGCTTAATCCTAATTAGCGTCGCAGGGAGGCTGGTGCCCATCCTATCAGATTCAGGCGAGGACAGAGTACACCCTGGACAGCTTACCATGCCATCACAGAGCAGAAACACGCTGCTACTCTTGTTGAAAGTCAACAATGTTTTTTTTTTTTTTTTTTTCATGAACCTCACACCAAGGGGCAGTGGTGGTCTAGTGGTATAGGGCACTGGATCGCTGATCTAAAGGTTGGGGGTTCGAGTCCCACTCTGCACAAGGTTGTCACTGCCCCCCCCCCCCCAGTGGAGCCAACTGGGTTATCAAAGGCCGGCCATGTCTCTCACTGTCTATGGTGTGAGGCATGTAAAAGAACCATTGCTGACTTTCGACAAGAGTAGGCTGCAAAGTCGTCAGCGTGTTTCCGCCCTGCGATGGCCTGGCGAGCTGTCCAGGGTGTACTCTGCCCTCGCCCGAAGTTGGCTGGGATGGGCGCCAGCCTCCCCGTGACCCAAGTTAGGATTAAGCGGGTACAGAAAATGAACTGAACTGAACTGAACCTCACACCATAAGAGTGAGAGACATGGCCGGCCTTTGATAACCCGGTTAGCTGCACTGGAAGAGGACAAGTTTTCATGTTTTATTTTTCCTTCTTATAAGTAAGTCTTTCTATGGTTACACTGCTAAATAGTTTTTTTTATGCATTCTCGAAGGTAAGATAAAGGTAAACTCCTTTGGGCTTTTTCTCCCATAGTGGCTCATCAGGTCGGTGCTTATCCCCGGTTTCCATAACCTGAAGCAACCAGAAGTTCGACTCCTCCTGGATGGAACGCTAGTCCATAGCAGGTTACCTTCCCCGTACATTTTTACAGCTACCCGTTAATACTGCTGGGTGAACAGAGGCACACTTGTGGTTAAGACCTTGCCCAAGGGTCTTAGTGCAGTGGGGGTCTAACTGGGATTTGAACACACAATCTCCTGATCATGAGCGCAGCACTCTAACCACAACGCCACTGGCCCCACATTCTAGTAGAGTGTCATTAATATAAATTATCACAATCTTGGCCACAGTATTCTGATGGTCCAGAGTTGTGTAGTACTAGCTGCTTTTTGCTGATGTCATGGTGACCATTCTTCCTAGTCTGATGGATGTCCTGGGATTCAAACTTTTGAAGCATTCCATCATATTCTGCTCATGCACAAGATTATAGTTGATTACATAGTCACAGGACATGCACATTAATTTTTCTTATTTTCTCTCTGTTTTAGCTCCGTCAGCCTGCTGTGACATTTTTATGAGGAGAAGAAGTGGCACATACCATCATCATCCACCTCACATATTCTGTACTATCTGCTGACCTTCATGATTTCCTCAGAGTCCAGCCCCCACCTCCTGTTATCCACAAACGGTCCATTCAGTCTCAACCAGAGACTTGTTGCCAGTCCACCCAGACTAACGGATTTACTTCTAATGGCTAATCCACTGCTTCATCTTCTCCTCCGGCCTCCCCTTATATTCCTTTGCCTTCCCCTAACTTTTCTTCTCCAGATCCTTCACCATAGTCTATCATTATTGATTGACATATTAATTATTCTGATTCACCCACTGATTATTTGCCAACCTCACCTGTAGAGCCCGAGCCTCCTTCTTCCTCGACTGGTGATGGCTGTTATTGCTTTAGACAGGCTGAGTGATATGTAATTTCGAAATCATTTAATAAACCTTTCTTTTCTTGGTTTTAGTCTCAGTGGGATTATTTCCTTCAGCAAACTAGTTTAAATCTAAACATTAATAAATATGGTTTTTAAGAAATTGTATAACGTTCGCACTTCTATTAATCATAATTAATCATTAGCTGATATCGAAAAGATTCGCCCTGAATTACTGCCATTGTTAAGCAAAGTATTGAAAAAAACAAACAAAAACAAACAAATCAAAGCGTATACAAACTTAAACAGCGTTGGCGTTTTTTCCCCTCGAAAACCTTCCTCTGTGGAGTATGAATTACAGACTTAAGTCAAATGCAGAATATGTTTTTTTTTTTTTTTTGTACTTGCATGGGAGATTTGTGCCTGCAAGGGAACCATTCAGTATATGCATGGCAACCTGGTTGTACTGCGACTGGGTACAGTCCATGCTAGGTTTTTTCAAAGGCAACAAGCCTTAACAACTACTGTACCATGCTCTGAGACTATCAAAAAACTTCAGCACAGACGCATGGTCTTTCAGAGTCAAGAACTATAACACTGATTCTCAGTGTGAAGATCTGGCTGGACGGGCAGCGGTCAGGACATGAATAGAAAACTACACTGAGATAAACGTTGAAAGCGGCAAGGTGGGTGTCTGGAGTGCTTATTGGACTTGTGAAGGCAACATAAATGTACTAATATGAGATTGTGTTTGGTGGCAATATTTTAAAAGTTTGACAGATATATTTGCCGTTTGACTTTTTTTGAGTTGCACAGTCAAACATTTCTGCATGGCTGTTACATTACAAATACTTAGTGCATCTAATGAGGAGTTTTTTAGTGATTCAAACAAAAAGAAAAGAAGCTCACTATTTTGAAAATAAAAATTATACACAATGAATAAATTTTTTTCAAGTGAGTTTATTGTCACATCCTTACACATTTAACTAATACCAGGAGTCCATGATGCGCCTCATGCTCATGAACCTCATGCCACCGTAGTCTCTGAAGTTCCTGTACTCTCCAGGCCTGAAGTACCACATCCTGCCTCTGTAGTGCGGATGCTCATACATGAGCCAGTGGCCGTCCATCACGTTGCAGGACATGCAGCCGCCGGACCAGTGGTAGCGATCCATGAAAGAATCGCAGTCATCATTCATCTCCATCATCTGACCCATGAAGTTATCCCTCTCGTAGATCCTCATTCTGTACGAGCCCCTGTACTGTTTGTGGAAATGATGAGCACGGTCATTTTAAAGAAAAATTTACCTATTGGGATATAGTGTGCATCCCGGAAAAAAAAAAAAAAAAAAAAAAAAAAAAGAAATATCTACAGTGATATCTAATTGCGTACCATGGGGATCATGCGGCAGGACCTGATGCAGTTGTTGCCCCAGCCCCACATGCTCATGTAGTCGGCGTACTCGCCCCTCCTCATGAAATACTGGTTTCCCATGAAGTTGGTGCGGTCATAGACCATCCAGCAGCCGCTTTCCACCCTGCAGGAGTGGCAGCGACTCATGTAAGAGTGCATGTCGGAACAATCACCGGTGCACTCATAGGAGCGCCCCATGAAGTTCCTGTCCTCATAGAAGATTACCTGTTAAGGTGATGAATTATAACATTAGCTGTGTCAATTATTTTTATCCTTTTACTTTTAACAAATGCTTTTTTAGAGGTTACCTTTCCCATGGTCATATGATGCCTGGTTTGGTTCGATAGGTTGTTTCCAACTGTTGAACTAATATCCTCTGAGCTTGAAGTCTTGTATTTATACCTGACCAGTAATAAAGGATCTGAATGTACTTTTTTAAAAAAGAAAAAGGCAGAACAAAACAAAACAACAACAACACAAAAAAAAAAAACACCTGACTAGGCAACACAACACAGAGGCCCATAAAGAGCAGAAGAGATTCCATTATATTTCCCCATTTTCAGCTGAAAAAGAGAAAGGTTTCCATTGGTGGTACAATAGATCTATAGATATGTCAGTTTTGTTTGCCTTTACATGCTACAGACATCCATTTTAATTTAAAATGTACTTTTTCCTTTCTTTGCTTTTTTTTTTTTTTTTTCCACACAAAAATCCATTTTACTTTTAAATCTATTTTGGGTGCTCAGGGTTTTTTCCTCTTTTACTCGAATGTTAATTCCAGTTTTGAAACACCCATGAAGAGATAATGACATGACTTTTGCACGTTTTTTGGCATTGTGCAGAAAACCTATTTACCCCTTACTATAATATTGAGTTTTGTTCACTGCTAGTGTTTCACCAAACGACATGCCTATCACTGTACTTTCATTTATTAATGATTTCATTTGCATTATGCCATGCACTACAAATTGAAAGGGGCTTTAAAGGAATGACTTCCATCTGATTACCAAAAAATTGATGACTGCATGTTTATCATAGGGACGTACCATGGCATCATACATATGCTTTATGGCATGATGGACCGGCACGGTGGCGTAGTGATTAGCATGTCTGCCTCACAGCAAGAAGGCCTGGGTTCGATTCCTGGCCTGGGTGTTTCTGTGTGGAGTTTGCATGTTCTCCCCATGCTTCCATGGGTTTCCTCCGGGTGCTCCGGTTTCCTCCCACAGTCCAAAAGCATACTTTGAGTTTAGCGTGCTCTCTGTAGTACGAGACGTAGTACCTATGAAGTACGCTGACGTAATACGCTACTTACGCATGACGCTGCGTCCATTGTTTACAAACGACTGACTGAACGTGCCCCTCCTTTTTCCCAGTTCAGCACATGTTACCCTTGTGTGAAGATGTTGTCTCTGTGATCTTTGTGTTTACACTGTTTTGCGGACTTTTGTAACCCTAAGCAAATATGGTTGGTCAGAAGCGTACACCTATTTGTGATAGTGGTAATCAGAAAAAGCAGCAAGCCATCTCGTGAGAAACGAAGATGGCTATTATCAAAAAAATCGATGCTGGTGAAAACCATGTGGCTGTTGCACATTTCTTCCAAATGGCTCCGTCGACCATCGGAACCATTTACAAGCAGAAAGATCACATCATAGAGAATGTTACAGGTTATATTTGATATTGTATTTGATATTTGATGAGTGAATTTGATTAAAATTTATCTATTTGAAATTATTTTGCTTGAATTTAATTTATTTGAAATTAATGTTGATATTATTTGATAACCCAGCTAACTGGGTTATCAAAGGCGGGCCATGTCTGTCACTGTCTATGGTGAGAGGCATGTAAAAGAACCATTGCTGACTTTCGTAAAGAGTAGGCTGCAAAGTCGTCAGCGTGTTTCTGTCCCTTGCTAAAAAAGGGTTGTGACAGGAAGGGCATCCGATGTAAAAACTTCTGCCAAATTAAACGTGCGAATCAGATGATTCGCTGTGGCGACTCCTGAGTAAAAGGGAAAAAGCCGAAAGGAAGACAGACATTATTTGATATATTTGATATTATTTTACAATGCTATGTTTATAATAATTAATTTAGGGGTGTTTTATGAGATACTGTAATGGTATTTATGGATGTGTAGTACAGTATGAGCATCATATGTCACTGGAACATACAGTAACAAATTATGCTTTTTTTCACCTTACGTTCGGCCGTCCAGAACCAAACAAAAACGTAAGCCGGAGAGCGTCGGTATGTATGTATTTATGTTTATATATATGTATGTGTATATATATATATATATATATATCAATTATAGCATGAAGGATTATTATATAATAGTAATGATGTTAGCATTAACGTTAATTATATATATAGGTCTTGATGTGTGTTATAACAGTTTATTACAGGCCATTTTAAAATAAAACCATGTGAGAGCTGTCTTTATTACCTACGAATTCACAATTTCATAAAAACAAGACATTAAAATGCTTCTTCTATACAGAACACATATTTATTGAACCATTTTTGCTTCGAGGAAATGGCGCTGTTTGTGTTTAAATCACATCTGTTCAGATGGTAATAAAACAGTAATAATGGAAAGTGAAAGCTGTGAGAATTGAAAGGGGGGAAAAATGAAGCATGATAAGTCACCAATTTGTAGTTTTTATATTTCGATATATAAAACCTTTATTTGTAGCTGTTGAAGCGCAGTAAGGTGGTACATGTGAATCATGTATGCCATGTCTATAACTTGCTCTTTGTGGGATGACGATGTCCGATCCTGGCACACAAGTTTTTTTTTGTTTTTTTTACTTGAGGTTCTTAAATGGTATCTGTAGTGAATGTGTATGACTAACTCATATGGCTGACATAAGCAGGTCCATCAGGCAACGTCAGTCCTTGCCTTTTTGCCAGGTATGTGCGAGTGCTAAAACACCACTACTACCACGAGGCGTGTTAAACGACACGTTTCAGTCTTCATTCGCTGCTTCAGCCCTGCTAGTGATGTGAATTGTCTTGTTTTGTACTATTAGCTGGGCTGTGTATAGCAGACACCAGTCTAAGATAGCACATTAGCCAGTGCTGAGCTACGTGTCGCTTGGAAAATAACAGAGTGCAAAGCATAATGCTGCACGACCACCAGTGCAAAAATCGGGGAAAACACAACATAACATAGACGAAGGCCGTACTCTGGAAATGCTTCCGTTAGGACACAATCCAGTAATCTGTGAAGACCACTTCAACCTGACTTGCTATCGGTGTGACCTCCTGGCAGAACTACTTGGCACAAAGTCCAAGCTTTTATATCTAAAAGCGGACGCTGTTCCTCTGGAATTCCTTCATAAAAAGTAAAAGTGTGATAACGGATGGGAACAGCGACTCACCAAAAACCAAAAGGAACCGGTAGGAGGTACGAGCATTCAGTATGCGGGGAGTTTTATCAACTAATATATCGCTCACTGCTTGCAGACGTGTGGCAATGAGCTAAGTTCAACAACGAGCAAAGCTTGGCGCTTATCTCAGCCAAAACTGGACAAAGGTGGGGTACACCCTGAACAGCTCACCTGACAATCAAAGGGTCACAACACACACAAAACCATTCAGACCCACATCAAGCGTCAATTTGGAACAGTGATTTAGCCTAATGAAACCAAAGTGCTGGGCGGAAACCCATGCAAACATGAGAACATGCAGAGTCCTCAGAGAAATGGCCCTGCCTGGGACTTGGACCACAGATCTTCTTGCAAAGAGGTGGATGTGCCGCCCACAGTATTGTTTTTTTTTTTTTTTTTTTTTTTTTTTTTTTACAGTCTTTGCATTTATTACAGTATCAAAATTAAAAAAATTCAAACCAGGATTTCCAGACTAAGTGCCATTGATTTTTAAAGTTCCTGCAAGTGGAACCTGTCTTGTTTAAACCTGACGTCTTAAGTGAAGCAACGTCCTACATATCTGGATAAAAAAAAAAAAAAAAAAAAAAAAAAAAAAACATCTGTGAACACATTACACATTTCACATCACATTTCAGATGTTCTACATGATATTTATTTCAGTTTTAACCAGATTCTCATCTGTCTGTATGTTTATATTTACTGATAATCTTTGTTTATTTTGTCTCACTATGGGTAGCGTTTTCATCGTCCATTGACAGTAAACAGCCCAGAGCAGCCTGTAAGCCGAATTCAAGTGAGCTGGATGACAACAAATCAGCTATTCCAGAAAGATGGAGACGACTGTTTGTACAGTTGTATGTGGAGAGACAGCCACGTATGTCAACTTCAGGATGCAGTCATGGATGTCTGCAAGACAAACCACTGCTGTATAAGTGTGAGTATATTCATCTCTCTCTCTCTCTCTCTCTCTCTCTCTCTCTTTCTTTCTGTGTGTGTGTGTGTGTGTGTGTGTGTGTGTGTGTGTGTGTGTGTGTGTGTGTGTGTGTGTGTGTACGGATGCATGTGTAGGGGTTAATCAGGGCATCCTGACAAAGAAAAAAAAAAAAAAAAAAAAAAAAAAAAAACCCTTGATGGAGGCTCCTTAGATGTGAGACCAATTTTTCCACTCACTGTATAATGACCAAGGTCAAGCGTTAAATGAGTTAAGCTGTTCCCCGAGCAGCACTTGTTTCCCCTGGAGGTGGTCTGACAGTGCGTTTTAATACACTCATCTGTCTTCATGTGGAGACACACAAGTGTTAAGAGCGGATGAAAGGCAGCAGTCAGCGACTTAAAGATAATCATTGCATTCCCTCGGGAACTGCTAGAGAAGAACCTGCTCCTGCCAGGACTCAATAAAGGGTCTGTGTGTGTGTGTGTGTGTGTGTGTGTGTGTGTGTGTGTGTGTGAGAGAGAGAGAGAGAGAGAGGGGGGGGGGGTTCAAAAGATCCAGCGATGGCTGCTTGTTGCAAACACATCACAGTTGATCCCTCTGTCAATTTGTGACCCTCCTCTATGGATTGTTAAAGCAAAGCATGCTTAATGTCTGAGGAAGGTGTGTGTGTGTGTGTGTGTGTGTGTGTGTGTGTGTGTGTGTGTGTGTGTGTGTGTGTGTGTGTGTGTTTCTTATGAGAGATTTTTACCAGTAAACATGACTAAATTGTGTTTATGTATCTAAAGCTTGAGTAAAAGAGGGATTTTTTTTCATCTGTTTGCTCCTGTGTGTTTCAGATCAACTTCTATTTTTTTTAATGGAAAAATAATGCACCAAAACACCAGCACAACTCTGACCGCCTCCACCTCCGCCTCCGCCTCCAGAAACTTGGGCACAACATACAATATATTGGATAGGAATAAAAATAGCATGATAGCAAACAAAAGTTTTATTTTAATGCCGTGCAAGAGGATGAAATACGGCTTACATAATATCAGAAAACAGTCCAAAACTGTGTTTTATTTTTAATGTGAAGCACGACAGCTGTGGGATTTAAAACTGTCCTTTGTTTTATATAATACGGACTCGAAGGACAGGGAAGAAAACATAAGTTTCCACAAATAATCTCCATCCGGGCGTCTCTTAAAAGACTGATTTTTTTTTTTAATCCTTTATTCCTTTAATATTAATCTGAGAATAGCGTATTATAGGGCGTGTTCATCTGTGTATCTGAGACACGACTCTACAGAAGGAGCATCCGCAGTGGAATATGTTTTGTGTTACACAAGAATGTCATCATGCAAAGCACCTTTCTGTGTCTTGAAATAGATCACAGCATCCTCAGCTCGGAGGTGAATATGGTTTGCAGCATGAAGTTCACAGTACGATTAAAATAACCATAATAGGATGCAAGTGATAGCATGTTTGTGATATATAGCATTAAAATAGTCGTATTGCCCTGAAATTGCAGCGTTTCATGAATTCTTTATGCTCGCCCAAGTCCTGCTCTGACAGTTTGTGAAGAAAAAAGAAATGTAATCCTGATTATGTCTGGAAAGCAACACGACTTAATTTATGTCATGCTTTTTTTTTGTCGCAAGTTCCTTATGCGAGAGTTCCTTATGCAAAAGTTCCTTATGCGAAAGTTCCTTATGCGAAAGTTCCTTATGCGAAAGTTCCCTATGCGAAAGTGCCTTATGCGAAAGTTCCTTATGCGAAAGTTCCTTATGCGAAAGTTCCTTATGCAAAAGTTCCTTATGCGAAAGTTCCTTATGCGAAAGTTCCTTATGGACGACTGTGATTCTGCTGCTCCTTTTACTCAGACTGTGGCGTAATCATAATCATGAACTACTCCTGACTGGCTCGGAAAGATCCGTTTCGGTCGTGAGTGTCCTGCCTTGACATGGATAAACTGTACGTCACAATAGCGTCATTTCTCAAAGGTGAAACCTGTTTTGTTGTCATTGAATTATTGAGATTTATGCAAATAAGGGTCTTGGACTTTAATTTTCTTTCCAGACATTTTTTATACTGAATTATATTTGGAGAATCCAATTTTTCAAATGGGGCAGTGGTGTCTGATCACTGATCCTAAGGTTGGCGGTTCAAGCCCCACTTCCAAAAGGTGGTCACCGTCCCCCCTAGAGTGAAGTTAACTGGGCCATCAAAGGCCGGCCATGTCGTTCACTGTCTATGGTGGGAGGTTGTAAAAGAACCATTGTTGACTTTCGACAAGAGTAGCCGAAGTGTGTTTCCGCCCTGCGATGGCCTGGTGAGCAGTCCAGGATGTACTCTGCTCTTGCCCGGAGTCAGCTGGAATGGGCACCAGCCTCTCCGAGACCCTAATTAGGATTAAGCAGCTACTAACAAAACAAGTTAATTCTAGCAATTTTCTCTTTTTTCCCCCTGCATCAAATACATTGAAGTAAACACATGTTTGTTGAACAAAACAAAAAAAAAAATGTTTTTTTGCTCTCAACCTTGACTCTGATTCACTTTCAGCTTCACTTGGTCTTAAACTCTATGAAAGTCTATTTTGACTTGATTGAATTTTTTTCCTCTTTCTAGTCCTGCACCTGCCTTGGCTTTGAAAGAAGCTTTTGCAAAACAATCTTTTTAAACTGGAAGGACTTGGGACCGTAAAAAGCAGGATAGCTTATTTCCCCTGATTATTCCATTGTTGCTGCAAAATATTACGAGATAAAAATGTCCAACAAAATATAACAGACAGTTATTTGGGTCACACTCCATCCCTCTGAAATGTTTTTTTTATTTATTTATTTTTCATCAAAATCTGCTCATAGATACTAAAACATCAACAAAAACAACAACAACAACAACAAAAAAAAACATAACCTTGTTGACTGGAGTGATTAGAAACTTTCATTGACATTTAATTTTATACAAAATTTCGCAAATTTATATTTGCACTAGCTATAGATTTTTATCAAACCCTATGTTACCCTTTGCCCCAGTTTAATAATGATCATTACCGCTACCGCTATGTTCTGTTTTGCTGGAATTTGTTTGTTTGCAAAGAACTTTCTGCAAAAAGTTATAAACAGATTTCTCTGAAATTTTCAGGGAAGGTCTAGAATGGGTTAAGGAACCAATGCTTATTTTGATCAGGGGAACGCAACAGAGAAACTGTCATGCCTAGGTAAAGGTTTGCACTCTCTGAGTGTTTATAGTAAAAAATTGCCTTTTCTTACATTTTCTACTTAAACTTTACCTACATTTATTGACACATTCATGAAAATAGTAAATTAGATCTAAAAAGCAATTATATTTGTTTTGAATTTGACCCAATAAAGGGTGTGCCCACCACTGACTGGGTAATATGTGAGAAGGGGCGTGTCTACATTTTTATCACTATGGAACAAATCACATCGCTTGTCAGATGGTACTTCCTTTGTTTCTAGTTTAATGGTTCTAGTTCTGAGGTGTTATTTATTTCAGTTTGTTTCATTTCTGGCCCAAGATCAACAGTTTTTATTCCATGTTCCCTGTGATTATTTTCTGTTTTTAACTTCTGCCTGCTTGTTTTGTGACCTTTGAATGGATCAATCTCTATTAACCCTTTAATCTTTGGCATTACAGTTAAAACTCAGCTGAAATTTCAGGCAACTAATTTCTATCGTCGCTAAAATTTCATTCATTCATTCATTTTCTGAATAGTTTGGGATTCAAACCCAGGACCTTCTTGCTGTGAAGCAAACATGCTAACCACTACGCCACCGTGCCACCTGTAGGTAAAATTTCATAGAGACATACACAGCGGCGTTTGTTATTTTAGTTTTAATTTATGCACAGTTATTATATTTTTAAGGTTATATTTGCGAAGGAATATGGTCCGACTTTTCTACCTGTTATCTGTACAGTCAATGTAAATAAATTGCTTTAAGTCATCTTATGTCTTTTAATAACTGAAAGATTTCAATGTTTTGCCAGTAGAAATAGATTGCACAGAGATTTCTAAAATCCGTCACATATTAATGACTTGCAGAACTTATTAGTAACTTATCCAGAACCTATCAAAAACTTACAGTTAACATATGTCAAACTTATCTCCTGTGTATAATAACGTATGTAGACGTAAATGATGTGTTCCATACGACCACAGAACTTTAACTGAAGGTCTCTCTAACTGACAGCTACCATATTTTGGGCGTATTGGCAGCGTTTAGAACAGAGGTCGGCAACCCGAGACTCCGGAGCTGCATGTGGCTCTTTCATCCCTCTGCTATGGTTCCTGTGGCTTATATTGCCGCCAGCTAAATGACTCATTTTGACGTCCGGTAAGCAAGTAATGTATAAATCTAAGAAGAAAAAAGTTTCTGGCAAAAAAATAAAAAATAAAAAGGATGTTTAATGCATCCTTCACAGATTATTTTTGCTTTCACTGCAGACAAGCCGGTTTACCAGAATGCTGAATATAGATAGGTCCAGGTCCAAAGAGGACCTCTTTGCTTAGGTTGCTGCCCCCGCGACCCGATCCTGGACTTAGCGGAAGATGATGATGATGATGATAATTAATATAGCTATGTGGTGAAAAAACTCCCACCCCCACCCATCACATATTGCCGATGTAGCCAACGTATGCCAATGAATGAGAAAGTTGCAGAGAATGCTGGCGTATGTCGAGTAAGTCATTAGTAAGTTTTTGTGTAAGTTACCAGCATGGTGATATAAGTCATAGTACGGTGAGGTCGTGCAAAAATTTTGTGCATGTACAAAATTTTTGTGGGATCCTAGTGCATGAGTCATACGTTCTGCATCCGCTGGCTTTAAGTTGTAGGTACGTTATGCAAATGTTCCCACACATTATTTGTGTTACTCATTAGTTGGATATTATGTCTGGCATACCTAGAACTTACATATAACTTCTGCATCCCTGACTATCGATCCGATATTATATAACCTCATAGCAGCAGCATATTCACTGTCATTAATAAGGACAAACAAAAAATGGTCACTTTATATGTTAACATCTATTTCAGTGTGCCGTCATTCCTTAATTTCCTTAATTTCAACTAATGTTAACAACTGTATACGTTCAGGGTGCCAATATAAAAATATCATCATTCATCTATTTTCTGAAACACTTAACCCTAATTAGGGGACTCAGGGAAACTGGCACCCATCTCAGCCAACTCTGGGCAAGGGAAGAGTACACCCAGGACGGCTCGCCAGGCCATCGCAGGACAGAAACAGGCTGTCAAGTGCGTGGCCTACTCTTGACGTGAGTCAGAAATGGTTCCTTTACATGCATCTCACTATAGCAGTGCTTCTCAATTATTTTCTGTGGTGCCCCCTCTAGGAAGAAACCCCCCCCCCCCACACACACACACACATTGCCCCTCAAGCGAGTATGAAGAGTGTTATTTGTCTATCACATTGTTATTAGTACACCTATGCATAACATTGTGTCTTTGAAATTTATCTTTGATATGTATGAAAAAGAAAGAAATAAAGTTCAACTTACAGTAAAGAAAACCTTCATTAACATTGTTTTGAATCTTCAACAAAAACTATTTAAAGTGCACCAATGTGCCTGAAATAAAAAAACAACAACACATCCTTATTTAAACTTATTCAACTTATTTATGTCTGAATATCTCCGTATCTCTCCACCTTTCTCTTCGTTCCGGTTAGAAATTTTTCCAAGTTGTTTCTTGAGGGGTTGCTTACTGCAACTTCATATCATTTGTTCGTGCGAAAAACTGCTACACCATAGCACGACAATGAGAGCGCCACTGCCAACTACTGGAGTGGAGGTGCAATTACACTTAATTCTTGTACACTATTCCAGAAAAGCATGTTCCCCAGGGTCATACGCACGAACCTCGACCCCGACCCCCCCCCCCCCCCCCAGCATCATATCTCCCCAATATTTGAGAAGCATTGCCCCAATCCATCCATCTATTTGCTGAACTGCTCATACTCATCTTACTAGGGTGGTAGAGAGGCTGTAGCCTATCTTTGCCAGTACATCACAGGCACACCTTGAGACAATTTGGAACATCTTAACTTGTAGGCCACCCCCCCCCACCCCCAGCATCATATCGTGCCCTCCAAGGGGGGGTGCGGCGCACTATTTGAGAAGCATTGCACTACAGACAGTGAGAGACATAGCTGGCCTTTGAGAACCCAGTTATCTGCACTGGGAGGGGGGGTGGGGGTGGCAGTGACAACGTGGTGATAGTGGGGTTGAAATCACAATCTTAGGATCAGTAATCCAACACCATACCACTGGGCCACCACTGACCCATTTTAAAACATATTTTCAAAATAATTGCTCATTAAATTATTTCTTTTACCCTGTTAATATGATTTCTGCACATGAATTTTACAGCACAGCCTCTCCATATCAGGGTTGTAAGATATCACTTTTTTTCACGCAGGATTGCAAGCTTTCATCTAACAGAGGTGTGATTGTATACTTTTGATGTAGTTCATCATGGAAAAAAAGCTGTTGACACAAGTATGTGGACTGAAAGATCCAGAGGACTCCAAATGCATACTTTGAGTCGGAATGGTATTCATTGTATAGAACACAAAGAGGGGAAGTGAAGCAGTGTTTCCCCTTTGTACATCTCTGGCAAACAATGTCATCTTGTGCTCAAATGCTAAAAATTCCTCCAGCATCTGCAGCGCTGTGCTTCCTTTACCTTTTGCCTTCCAGAAAAGTTTTTATGTGCCCCAGGCACATAGCTAACAGTTTCAGCACCTAAAATGTGGACAGCCACCAAACTCTGTCATGCAGCAGTACTTCATTCTATAATGAACAGAACTTTGTATTGGAAATGCCTTTCATTCATTCATTTTCTGTAACCGCTTAATCCTAATTAGGGTCACAGGGAGGCTAGCACCCATCCCAGCCGACTCTAGAGTACACCCTGGACAGCTCACCAGGCCATCACAGGACGGAAACACACTGACAGCTATGCAGCTTCTCTTGTCGAAAGTCAACAATGGTTGTTTTACATGAACCTCCCACCATAGACAGTGAGAGACATGGCCGGCCTTTGACACCCCAGTTAGCTGCACTGGGAAGGACAGCCGTGACAACCCGTCGAGAGTGGGGCTTGAACCCCCAACCTTGGGGTCAGTGATCCAGCACCTTTACCACCAGGCCACCACTGCCCATGCCTTTCAGTGTTTGCTTTCTAATTTAATTGCCAATTCTAATTTCCCAGCATATACTGAGCATGTTAGTAAACCAGTTCAGTCAGCAGCGAAAGCAAACGAATCTGTCAATGACATCGCCAATGTTATTTTTTCTTCAGAAACTTTTTTCTCCGTAGATTCCACTTCTCACTAACCGTGGGTCAAAAAGAGTCTTGCCTTGACTTATCTGGCAGCAAGATAAGCCACAGCAGAGGGATGAAAGAGCCGCATACGGCTCCGTCGCCGCAGGTTCTTGAGTTCTACCGTAAATGCTGCCTACACGCTGCGCACTCATTGGTGTCAGTTATATGTAGGTTCAAAGTACACTAGACATTATATTCATCTTATGTGTAATCTACGAATAACATGTGTGAATGATCACATAACTTATCTACAACTTATACTAGCAGATCTCACAGATTTAATGCATACACAATATATATATATATATATATATATATATATATATATATATATATATATATATTTTTATTTTTTTTTTTTTTTTTCTATGAACCTCCACACTAAGACATATACCAGGGTGCTGCAACTAACACAAAACTTACCCATAATTCACTACATCCTGGACGGCTCACCAGCTCATCACAGGCCAGAAACACACTGACGGCTGTGCAGCCACTCTTGAAGAAAAATCAGCAATGGTTCTTCTACATGAACCTCCACCTTAGACAGTGAGAGACATGGTCGGCCTTTGATAACCCAAATAGCTGCACTGGGGAGACAGTGACAACCCGTTGAGAGCGAACCCACAACCTTAGGATTAGTGATCCAGCACCTTACCACCAGGTCACCACTGCCCCCAACAAGGGCCTGTGTGAATAAGTAATCGCCCCCTAAAACTTAATAGCTGGTTGAATCACCTTTTGCAGCAATAACTGCAGTCAAGCGCTTGTGATAAGAGGAAATGAGTCTTTCACATCGCTGTGATGGGATTTTGGTCCACTGTTCTCTGCAGAAATGTTTAAGATCAATGAGATTGGATGATTTTCAGGCACGAGCAGCTTTTTTAAGGTCATATAACAGCATCTCAATAGGGTTCAGGTCGAGACTTCAACTAGGCCACTCCAACACCCTCATTTTGTTTTTTTTTAGCCATTCAGAAGTGGACTTGCTGGTGTTCTTCGGATCATTGTCCTGCTGCAGAACCCAGGTGTGCTTTAGCTTGAGGTCTCAAACTGATGGACGAACAATCTTCACCAGGATTAATTGGTAGCGAGCAGAATTCATGGTTCAATCAATCATGACAAGTCGCCCAGGTCCTGAAGCAGCAAAGCAGTCCCAGATCATCACACTTCCACCACCGTGTTTCACTGTTGGTACAATGTTCTTTTTATCAAATGCAGTGTTCCTTTTGCGCCAGATGTAACGGGATTCATTTCTCTCAAAAACTTCAACTTTAGTTTAGTCAGTCCAGAGGACATTTTCCCAAAAGCTTTGTGGATGATCAAGATGATTCTTGGCAAAAGTGAGCCATGCCTTGATATTCTTTTTTGTCAACACTGGCTTTTGCCTTGGAACTCGTAGATGGATGCCATTTTGTCTCGTGTCTTTCTGATGGTGGAGTCATGAACATTGACATGTCTTGTAGTTGTTTAGAAGTGGTTTTTGGATCCTTTGTGACTTTGTGAGAAGGGTCAATGCTGTGCCATGCCTTCTCCATTTATGGATAATGGTTCTGACAGTGGTCTGCTGGAGTCCCAAAGATTTACCAATGGCTTTGTGTCCTTTCCCGGACGGACTGAGACATCTCAATAATCTTCTTTCTTGTTCGCTCTTGAAGCTCACTGGGTCGCGGCATGATGATGTGTGTTCGGTATGGCTGACCTCACCTTGTCAGACATGTTTTATGTTCGGGATCTCCTGATTGGAAATGTCTGGCAGCAATCAGGCCTGGGTGTGGCCATGAAATTGAACTCAGTTTTCCCCAATAATAGGATTAGTCACAATTACCTCACCTTTTAACACAGGGGCAATTAGTTTTTCACAGAGCTTCATGTTCTTGGTTAGGATTTTTCTCTGAACAAATAAAATCATAACAGGAAAACTGCTTTTTTTTTTTTTTTTTTTGGAATACTTGGGTTATCTTTGTGTAATGTTTAAATTTGTTTGATGATCTGAAAAAGTTAAGTGTGGCAAAGGTGCAAAAAAGTAAAAAGTCAGTAAGGGGGCAAAAACTTTTGCACAGCACTGTATTTATATGTATATTATATAATTACCGCCAAATGTGTATTCTGGATCAGCTCCAGTTGAAATTTGTTTTTTCACTCCACTGTCTGAACCTGAACATACGGAGCAGATTTCAGTCAAATTGGATATGGTTTGACAAAGATATGAGATTTTTTATTTATTTATTTATTTATTTTCCTTTTATAAGATATTTTGGGACGTCAATAGTGAGGAGATTCTTACTGAAATGTATTACCCATCCATCATAAAAATTTAAAATGTAACTGTGAAGAACTTTGGATGGGAATTTGCTAACAGACAGACAAACGGAGACACACAGAAAAAAACAAAAACAAAAAAAAAAAAACCCAAGAAACAATGCTGATGAAAGCATAACCTCCTTGGAAGAGGAAAAACAATCCCCATCATGTCCTTTGGGGGGAGGGGGGGGGGTACTCTGTATATTTCAATATAGCGTCGCGGGTCAGGGAGGGATCCACATTTATTCATACTGGAGCCGGTTATTTCATATTTCATTTCCCTCCGCTTCGTCTCCAGTTCATCTTGAAATTCTTCATATTCCATAGAGATTTTTTTCAATGTTAGCACTTCAAACAGTTTTTTTTTGTTGTTTTTTTTTTTTTTTTTTTTTTTATGAAATGTACACCGTTCAGTCTTAAACATGGTCTTGTAAGTACATTTTGGGATGTATGTCTGTCACATGACAAACATTTAGAGGTCTCTCACCAAACAGCAGTCTGAAACTGAGCCAGGATGATGGGAGAAGTGTTTCCTCATTCTGACAGCAGATCCCTGATTCGAAGTGATGTATACTCGGATATGTGTGTGTGTGTGTGTGTGTGTGTGTGTGTGTGTGTGTGTGTGTGTGTGTGTGTGTGTGTGTGTGTGTGTTTGTGTGTGTGCGTGTGTTATGATAGCTGTGTACTAAAAAAGAGGCTTCTGTGAAGTGTGCAAGCGTGTGTAGCGTTTGAGGTTCTGATCGTGCTGCTCAAAGCCATCTCAGATGGAGAGGAGGTGTGCTTTTTCTCTTTCAGGTGAATCCTGTCAGGCTTATGCCAGATATAATTGGTCTTTCACATTCAGCTCAGACACACACACACACACACACACACACACACACATACACAGACAAAAGTTTTTTTTTAACTTGTCTCAACTTTGTAAATTATTTTCCCAAATTATACCATGTTTAAACATATAACCTTTTATGTTATTGTGATCCAAATCCCACAAACAACAATATATATATATATATATATATATATATATATATATATATATATATATATATATATATATATATATATATATATATATATATATATATATATATATATATATATATATATATATATATATATATATATATATATATATATATATATATATATATATATATATATATATATATATATATATATATATATATATATATATATATATATATACATATTCTTCTATAATCACCTGAAGAGAGAGGATGGTTTCACCACCCCTCGAAACAGATCTGTAGTGATAAATGGAGTTTCAATAGAAAGTCTTTGTCCTGTCCTTTTGTTTATATATATATATATATATATACACACATATATACATTTCCATCTATATTTTATAGATAACTATCAAACACAACTTTGTTTTTTTTCATGCTCTACGGATTTTTAAATTAACTTTAAGGGCCATGCAATTCCCAAACTCGCTCCTTATTATGTGCGAACGTTTAACCTTCGTCTCGTGGAGAGAGTTCGAAGCGGCGCACACTCCACCGTGTCACAGCTGTCTTGATTTGTAACCTGATTTACAGTGCTCTAACTCCCAGCCAATCTCTGCCATATTGCTAAATCAATACGGCCGTTGACAAATGTTCCTGCTGACAAACGAGGCACCGGAAATCGACTGAAAACATTCAGCCAGGCCCCTACTTAACTATCCATTTATACAGAACTGTGTGAGGATATTTTCACAGAGTCCAGCGCCTAGAATCTCATTCAATTACGGCACGAGCCCCAACCTCCGCCTCCCTCATCCATTCAGAATGAGGACACATGTCAGCAAACGTTACGAACCTTGTTTTTTTTTTACTTATGAAACTCATAAATTGCCAGCGTGCTACACTTAGATGATGAGAAACATAGGAGAGGTGGTTCGAAACTGAGTCAGGACAAAGGGAGAGGAAGCTATGCATTATATATAAGTTTTATTCAAGCATAAAAGCTCATAAACGTATACCCTTATCGCGAGGAAGTGATATGGAGAGAAAAAAAATAAAGGCTTTTGAAGTGCTAATGTGTTTTGATGGATTTTTGGATTGTTTTCTTAAAGGGTTCTTATAGCTTTAAAACATATAATTATACTGCATATCATTCTATAAATTATAAATCCATACATGATAAGATTTTCTCAAATGGATCTAAAATGTAAATGCTTAATATAAAATACTTTTAATGTGCAATGCTGATGTCTACAAGAGAGCATCTTATCCCAAAATAAAAGTACTGCTAGCAAACCACTAGTGTGGCTAGTACCAGGTCAATTGTGGCTTAGTGGAGAAACCCATGAGTTACAGACTCAATTGGTACCGGTCCGCAGATGAAATAATTCATTATTTCCGTTTTATTTATTATCCAAGTCTGAACGAACTTTAATTTTGAAATGTCTTTTATTTTGAAAAATGACTGTATTCTCTCGGTTATATGTCGGGACATGGTGCTGGTGCTGGTGCATTATCACCTGTATTTTTTTTAAAGAAAAGTTCAAGCTCTACTTCCCAACCAACTTTATTTCAGTTGTTGAAAAATAACATTCAAGGAGTGCTTATTATTATTATTATTATTATTATTATTATTATTATTATTATTATTATTAATAATAATAATAATAATAATAATAATAATAATAACAATATTTTATATAAATGCTATATTTACAATACAAACAATGTATGACCCCCACTGCCCCACCCCGGTCCGCAGTAAATTTGTCATACGTTGACCGGTCCATGGTGATAAAAAGGTTGGGGACCACTGTTGTAGGGCACTGGTTCAATCACTACTGTCACCACAGTTTGGCCCTTGAGTAAGGCCCTTAACCCTCAATTGCTCAATTGTATTAAAAAAAGATAATTGTCAGTTGCTCTGGATAAGAGTGTCTGCTAAATGCTGTAAATGTACCAGTGTCTTTGGTCTAGAATTAATCAGAGGCGCGATTATTGCTAGCTGAAAATTTTACCCAATCCCAGGAATGAATAAATTAAATCATGTAATGGTCAGAAATATTTTTTTTAGAGTTAAAAAGAAGGGGCTTTTTTGACCCCAAAAGTGGATTTATTGGGCTGCTAAAGAGAACAGGGATTTCACAAACCAGCTCGCTTTTAGCTAATCTGCAATTTTGTTTAGTGTTTTGTCTTAAGAATGTATACATTGATCCCTCACTACTTTGAGCTTTGGTTTCTGCTGCTTCAATTTTTTGCTTATTTTTAAAAAAATATTCATCGAAAAATAAAAATATAAGGAAATAAAGGAAAAATAGGGGAAGAATTAAGAAAAATGCAACAAAATAAGATCACACAGTTATGCAAAAAAGCCTCAAACAAACAAAAACAAACAACAAACAAACAAAAAAAAAAACAATCCAACCCCCCGCCCCAACAGAACTACTTACAGTTTTATGTGAGGTGTGCATCTGCGCATGCATCTGCGTGTGCGCGTGCGTCTCTATTATGTGTATTTATATTTTATTTACACCTAATGCAGTGCTTCTCAATTATTTTCTATGGCGCCCCCCCTAGGAAGAAAAAATCTTTCACACCCCTCGAGGGACTATAAATAGTATTATTTGTCTATAAAATTGTTGTTAGTACACCTCTGCATAACATTGTGTCTTTATTAACATTAAAAATAAAAAAGAAAGTAATATAGTTCAACTTACGATCAAGAAAAACTTCAATAACATTGTTTTTTTAATCTGTAATAGAAAAGATTTAAATTGAACCAATGTGCATGAAATTAAAAAATACATCCTTATTTAAACTCATTCAACTTATTTATGTCTTAATATCTCCGTCTCTCTCCACCTTTCTCTTCGTTCCTCTTAGAAATTCTTCCGTGTTGTTTCTTGAGGGGTTGCTTACTGCATTTCATATCGTTTGCTTGTGCGAAAAACGGCGACACCATAGTGCGAAAATGAGACTGCCTCTGCTAACTAGTGGAGTGGAGGTGCAATTACACTTAATTCTCATACACGATTCCAGAAAAGCATGTTCCCCAGGGTCAAACGCACTCCACCTGGCACCATCACTCACCCACCCCACCCCCCGGGGGGGGGCATTATACCCCCACTATTTGAGAAGATTGACCTAATGTATTATTTTTGAATGTTTAATTGTTATTATAAGCATTCATAGCATTGAATATGTATTTATTGATATTATATACACATACACATGTACGTATACGTCAGTCAGGGTGGGTCGATCCTACATTGTGGAAATTGGCAGTCGCAGGGGGTCTCGGTCCCCATTAACCGCAGAAAGTGAGGGATCTATATATATATATATATATATATATATATATATATATATATATATATATATATATATATATATATGTGTGTGTGTGTGTGTGTGTATGTGTGTGTATGTGTGTGAGAGAGAGAGTAGTAAGAAGTCAATTCAATAAATAATTATTTAATTAAAAAAAAACCATTAATTTAAAGTTACCACCCCTCTTTCAAATTTGTTTTTCTTTTTTAATTGTACACAAGTTAAAAATGAAGAAAACTAATGGTCACTGCTCACACTGAGTTCCTGTGATAAATATTCGATTTTCTCAATCGTATTCAGGCGCTTTCCTTTAGCAGTGCTTGGAAAAGAAGTGATGTCGCTCACATAACTGTTCAGCCAGCAGAAGAAATTAGACGAGTGAAATTTTTTGACATCAACAGTGTGGAGGCTGGAGGACTGATGGTGATCCTGAAGAGAACTGAAATGCTGAAAGACAGATTCTCCATTGGAGGGATATATCTCACTGCAGGTGCATTTAAAACCATAAAGTACTGCATATCGAAATGGAGAATGCTGGTGCTGATAGAATTTGACCGAGCACTGACACAACATATGGTGCATTTCCGAAGAAATACAGCACACATTAATATTCATCGATATAAGATCCATTGACTTTAGTTTCTTTATCATCATCATAATGTACAGAAAGTAGTCTCACATTCATTCTGGCTCAATGTGGATGCAAATTGGTTGGACAGGGACAATATCAGGTGCTAGTCAGGTGTTTCTACTGGGCTTTTTGCACTTCAGCTGACTGGCTGAGTCAGCTGATCCCCAGTTTCTGTAGGACGAAGTGACTATAAGTTTAACATCTCCTGGATGGGATGCAAATCCATCTTTGCTCAGGAGTCTTCACATGATGGAGGTCTACCAGGGATTTGAACCCATGACCTTTTGATCATGAGCCCATCACCCTCACCCCTATCCTGACCTTCTGCACCATTACCATGCTTCTTGTCATCATCACAAATTTTTGTCTCCGAATCGCACCATAGTTCATGTAACACTTATCAGGCATAACCTAGAAGTATATGAGCAGTGATGCTTAATATGGATGCATTCAGTCATCTGTAGCCGGGAGTCCATGTGAGCTAATTGGCTGAGCTTTCACAGGAGGGAGGGACAGCATAAGCTAACTTTCCGGTCGTTCACAGCAATCGCTAGCCAATCATAGCATCTCTGAGGTCGTTCATATGAGGAGGTGGATTGCAGTTTACCTCCGAGTGTATTAAACCCCAATATTCATGCAGTGCAGTTCAAAAAGAGGTGGGTGGCTAGCATTGCATGGCATGGGGGGGGGGGGGGGAATACTTTGCCCATCCCTGGTTGGTGGTGGTCGTGGGATAGGAAAGACGATACCTGATAAGCTGGAATTGGATACGAGTAAATTAGGGAGAAAAATGTGGAAAAATAAAAAAGGATATATTTACGAAACTGATTTTTGATAAATAAATGATCATGACACAGTGGCATAATGATTAGCATGTTTGCCTCACAACAAGAAGGTACTGAGCGTGAGTCTGGGGCTTGGCGAGAGCATTTCTGTATGGCGATTGAATGTTCTTTGAAGTGGGTTTTCTCTGGGTACTACAGTTTCCTCCTACAGTCCAAAGACATGCACATTAGCACATTAGGCTAATTAGTTGTTTCAAAATGTCTCTCGGTATGAATGTGTGATTATAGAGGTGTCTGTGTGTGTGTGTGTGTGTGTGTGTGTGTGTGTGTGTGTGTGTGAGCCCTGTGATGCTATTGCAAGCCGTTCAGGGTGGACTCCGTCCAGTGTTGAGTGAGTTAGGCTCCAGCCTCCCCTTAACAAGATGATAAATAGATGACTGTGTGATAACATCTAATTACAGCAATGTCCATCATTCTTTACCTTCATATTCCTGTCTAATTTCTACATCCAGGCTTTCTAAGTGCTGGTAATTTCAGAATTTTTATTAGAATTTTTTTTTAAGCCTTGCCTTTGTCCCTTCACACACCACTTCTGGACACATTCACTGCTCAATGTTTGTGCTGTGTGTTTCTGCTTGTCCTATCCTGGGACCAGTACAGTGGTACCTCACCTTACGAAATTAATTTGTTCCAGAAGTGGTTTCGTAACCTGATTTTTTCGTAAGTTGAGTTGCATTTTACATGTGAAAGGCCTGATTCGTTCCAAGGCCCCCAATACTACCCCCTAAACCAGGGCTCGGAAACCTTTTTGACTAAGAGAGCCAAAAAAAAGACATATCTTAAAATGTAATCCTCTGAGAGCCATATATATATATATATATATATATATATATATATATATATATATATATATATATATATATATATATATATATATATCAGGGGTCGGAAACCTATGGCTCGCGAGCCAGATGTGGCTGTTTTGATGACTGCATTTGGCTCTCAGATAAAACAGGTGGGCTTTCTTAACAGAATAAGGAATACATCATTTCACTGTCATTTAAATAAAAATACAAAAAAAGCCATCAAGTAAAACAAAAACAGATGAATAAATCTCGCGCATTTAAATCCATACATCTATTTTTAATGTCACGTCACTGTTTCGCACAGTGGCGAGCCAATCCTTTCTGTACGCCAGCATGTGGGCGGGTCCTATACCTTGCAACTCTAATTGTATTGGATTATAACAGCAGCCACAGACTGTGCGTGGTGTTTTTGGGTAAAGAGGTTAATTTCCCTCGTTTTGATCAGCTCATTTCCACGAAGCCAAGCACAGCTGGCAAGCAAACACAAATGGACAGACATGGAAAAACTTCAACCCGCAGAGCAGCTGATTGCCAAAACTTGGGACGCGCTTCCTGTCACATAAACACTGTCATGTGTGAGTCCAATAAAATTAGAGTTTCAAGGTATCGGACACACCCACACAGAAAGGATTGGCTCTCCGCTTCGTGCCACAGTGACGTGGCATTGAAAATAGATGAGTCGATTTAAATGCGTGAGATTTATTCATCTTTTTTTGTTTTATTTGATGGCTTTTTTATTTATAATGACAGTGAAATTATGTATTCGTTATTCTGTTAAAAAAGCCCACCTGATTAATCTGAGAGCCAGATACAGTCATCTAAAGAGCCACATCTGGCGCGCGAGCCATAGGTTCCTGACCCCTGCCCCAAACCCTTTAAAATTATAAAAGCATACCTTTTTCAAGCACTATGATCGGAAGTGCTAATCTTCCACTGCTAACCAAGCGCCAGAGTCATCGTTCAGCCGTTCCTTACCTGCCGCGTCTCCACTTGGATTTATTGTTATCCAGGGTGCGGCTAGCATTGAGCTACCATAGCATATTAGCTCAGGATAGGAGACAAGCGTGCTCAGTTCTAAATGTCCAAGGACTGTGCTCTCATAGCTGTAATAGGGTGGCACGGTCATAGACAAGCGTAGGGCAAAAAAGCAAACGAACAAAAACAACATTTAAAACAAAGAAACAACTTGACTCCAAGAACGCCACAACGTCGTCCTCTAGTAAGTGCCATCTTGACAATTTAAGGCCTCCTTCTGCTTCAATATCATATCGATGGTAGACAGGTTTCGGCCATATTCTTTTGCAATATCACTCAACCGCATGCCATGAGACCGCTTCTTCTTTTCACTCGCACTGGGAATCAATTTCTTGGGGCCCATGATGAATGACAAAAAATAAAGTTGCAATGAGCACACTCGAAAAACTCACGAAACAACAGTAACTCTGTCCTTTATGCGTGTTAGAACTCCATGACAAACAATGGGTCAAAGGCACACGAAAAGCATCATGGGTATTATGGAGATGCAGCTCTCTCCTAGCCAATGGGAGGCCAGCAGGGCAAGTGTTGGGAGATAGCCAATGGGAGAGCAACTCTATCGCACCAATTTCAAAACAAAAGCCGAGTGCGCATTGTTTGAATTTTTGAGATGTTGAAATGTTTTTTTTTCCGTATCCAGAGATGGAAATTTTAGGTAAATGCGTTTCGTAACTTGTATTTTCCGTCTGTTGGGTCTTTCGTAAGGTGAGGTACAATTGTACTGACAAAGTCTGGATGTGATGGTGAACAATCCTAAGCCTAAAAAACCTTATCATATTGTGTGTTTTGAGATGCTTTTATTCATATCATGGCTACGAAGAGTTATTTTTGAGTAAACTTTTTTTGCGGCTCACTGGGTTATCAAAGCCCGGCCATGTCTCTCTCTGTCTATGGTGGGAGGTTCATGTAAAAGAACCAAAAGAACCGTCAGTGTGTTTCTGCCCTACGATAGGCTAGCGAGCTGTCTAGGGTTTACTCTGCCCTTGCCCCGAGTCGGCTGAGATGGGCATCGACCTCCCTGCAACCCTAATAAGGATTAAGTGGTTCAGAAAATAAATGAATGACATATAAAATTAAATCCTTTTTAGAATGAGTTCAGGCTGTGACTTTCACATTTGTATCAAACTCACATCTTTTCTTTTTCTCTTGATCGCTCCCTCCTTCCTTCTGCTTTCCTTCTGGACAAAGCTGTGTTCACAAATATTATATCCTCAAAAACAAAATGTTGCACCAGTTAGTTCCAGGCCAGAAGGAAAAGACTTGAGGTTTGGAGTCTTTTTCATGAAAGTACTGCTTACCTTCTTTCTTCATCTCTTACCTCAGACAGAGCACTCTGCTCACACACACACACACACACACACACACACACCATGTCCGTGCCCTTATAAGCCCTCACTGTGCTCTGTTCTGACATTTGAAATATTCATGCGGTTCTGTGACTTACGGCGGGGTGGCTAATTGGGTTGCACCTACATATCACACCATTTACATCAGCATGCATGTGTGCGTCTGTTGTTTCTCTCCGCTAAGAAGAGCATTTGTCATGTTAGCGATTAGAGTGGGTACAGAATACGTTGTTAGTTAGTATGTGCATGATTAAGTGTGTCTGTGTGTGTGTGTGTGTGTGTGTGTGTGTGTGTGTGTGTGTGATGCAAGGATGTAGGTTGATACATCTGTGTCTTTGCCTGAGCAGTGAGCCATAGCAGATATTTCATTACTTACCCATGTTCACACACGCTACACGATCCCCCAACACACACACACACACACACACACACACACACACACACAGTTCTAAAACAGGCTTTACTGGGTCTTCCATCAATACAAAATAGAGCTCAGGCTATTTTTAGCTCTATTAAGTGTGTTTATAATATAGCTCAGTATTTCCACCTACAAGAGCAGCACAGTGGTGTAGCAGTTCACATATCCGCCTCACAGCAAGAAGGTCCTGGGTTCAGTGAGGACAGTTGCATGTTAAGAGTGCTTGTATGGGGTTTCTTAATGTACTCATTAGGTTAATTGGCCGTTCCAAATTGTCCCTGGATGTGAGTGTGAATGGATCTCTGTGTGTGTGTGTGTGTGTGTGTGTGTGTGTGTGTGTGTGTGTGTGTGTGTGTGTGTGTGTGTGTGTGTGTGTTGCCCTACAGCGGACTGGTGAGCTGTTCAGTCTCCCAACATCCTTAGTAGGATTTTGGAAAATGTATAAATGAATGAATGACTGCGATGGCCTGGAGTGTAGCCTGCCTTTGCCAGAGGCGGCTGAGATGGGTGCCAGCCTCCTCGTGACCCTAAATATGATTAAATTGGTCAGAAAACAAACAAGTGAATGGATGGATGAATGAATGAGCTTAGAACAGTAATAGATCCTGTCCACGCTTCTCCAAAGTTTATGAATTGTCCTTGTTGGTGTCGTGTACTTGTCACAAAGTTGTTCTGTATCTTTGACTTTGAACTTTGAGATGTGTAAGCTTTGACTATCTGAAATATGTCTTCAGAAGGTTGATTGGATAAACAAACAAATGTTTAACCAATGATCTGCTTGTGGTATGCATCATGTCTTTTGGAAGGATGCCTGTGCTGGTCATGTGACTAAAATCAAAGCTATCCTTTACTTTTTGCATGCATCAGAAGCCTTGCGTACCATCATGGTGTTAGGACATGTACAGTCTGACCTTACATTCATTATTGCCATGAGATGTTGGTGGAATAATGTCTGCTGAAGCTGATATCGCTGTGAGATGAAAATATAATGGATCACAGACAGATTTGGTTCCTGAAAGCTTAAAAGCATCATCAAGCTTATTCTCTTACTCAGCATTTATCACTTCTCTAGTGTTGCTGTAACTGACATCCAACTGCTCCAGCTGTTACATCCAAAGTTGCCAATCATTGACCGCCATGTTCAGTACTGTAAATGCAGGGCCGTTGGCATAGTATGTAGTGGTTAGGCTCTTGATCAGGAGGTCATGGGTTCAAATAGCCAGCTATGTCCCCCTAAGCTAGGTCTTTGCCACAGGTGTGGCTCTGTCCACCCAGCAGTATTAATAGGTGCCAGTAAAAATTACCGGGAGGGTCATGTGTGATGGACGAACATTTGAACTCCTAGTCACTTCACGCTGCAGAAACCGAGGTCAAGCGCCGGCCTAATGAGCGACTAGGCTCGGGTGTAAAAGCCCAACAGACTAACCTTACGTTACAGTACTGTAAAAACGTATTAAGCGCTCTACACTACAGTAATTTAGAGCTCATGGAAATTGTACGAAAAAACGGAACTTTCCAATAGATCTGACGCCAGGATCTGATAAGATAATTAGAAGTTCAACTTCATCTTCAAGTTAGATAAAGAATGCGTGTGTCCAGGTACCCATCGCAAAAGTTCAGTGAATGTGTATTCGCTCCACTGGTCATTGGCCCAGACATTGGGAGACTTATGCCTATTTCAGCCAACTCAGGGCAAAGGTGGGGTACACCCTGAACAGCTCGCCAGAACATTGCATGGCCAAGACACATACCAGACATCTAGTACTGATTTGGAACAACCAATTAGCCCACTGTGCATCCGTTTGGACTTTAGGAGGACACTAGAAACCAGAGGAAATCGAAGTCCATACATAAACACCCCGAGCCAAGGAATCATACTGAACCGAACCCAGGACCTTCTTGCTGTGAAGCAGACGTGCTAACCACTAATTAAATATATTGGTACATTAGAGTACAGTAGGCCCGTTTTTTCGTGGGGGTTGATTCCGGCACTTCCTGTGGATCAAAAAATTCCGCGAGTTATTTACCCAGAAGTAAAGCCCTATGTATGATATTACATGAGCTGAGTAATAATGCAATAAAATGTAGTAATGATTAAATAAAAAAATAATAATTTTGTACTGTGATAATATGTAAGGTAAGGTAAAGGTAAAGTCTGTTGGGTTTTTACACCCGAGCCTTGTGGCTCATCAGGCCGGTGCTTATCTCCGGTTTCCATAGCGTGAAGCGACCAGAAGTTCAACTGCCCCTGGATGGGACACTAGTCCATCGCTGGTTACCTTCCCAGTATATTTATATATATATTCATTCACTGCATAATAGCACCCTACTGCAGCATAACGTTTTCCTTCCTGTATCATATCAAGCAGTTCTTTTTCCCATAGTGTCATTACCTTTTTCCTGATGCTAAGGCTCCTTACCAGAAGCCAGAGAAGATGCACGGCGTTTGGATGGCATCATAGAGCTTAACTGATAATTAAAAACACACAAAAAAAAATGCACATTGACAACTTGTGAGCGAATGAGAAAAAATGGGCGTATACTAGTACATCATCTCAACCAATCAGCAGGGGGAGGGAGAAACAAAAGCTCTCAACCATTGGTTAAATTTGAATCACGTACCAGTTACTTCCGGGTTTTTCGGCAATCCTCGAGTATGCGGGGGCGCGAGTGCAAAACTGCGAATGGTCAAGGGCCTACTGTAATTAAAATCTTTTAATCCTTTATAAACGATATCATTTTATCATTGATTCGGTGAAACTATATTAACTATATGCATTATTTACTCTGGATTGGGAAACACGATGCCTGAGAATGATTTATGTAAAATACTGTCTGTGTGATTCAATGCAGCCGTTGGGGGGGGGGGCCCTACAAACCAGTGTCTCTCCCTCACACCGGTCCCAAGCCCGGATAAATACAGAGGGTTGTGTCAGGAAGGGCATCCGACGTAAAACCAATGCCAAACTTTATCATGCAAATCACAAACATTACCTCCATACCAGATCGGTCAAGGCCCGAGTTAACAACGACCGCCATCAGTGCTGTTAACCAACAGGGTGCTGATGGAAATTGGACTACTGTTGGTCGAAGAAGGAGAGGCGGGAGGCGTGTCCATAGGCAGAAAGAGAAGAGGAAAGGCATGAGTCTAGGACTGAGAGAAGGGACTTTGAATGTTGGAACTATGAGAGGAAAAGGTAGAGAGCTGGCTGACATGATGCAGAGGAGGAAGGTGGACATACTGTGTGTTCAGGAGACCAGGTGGAAAGGTAGCAAGGCTAGAAGCTTAGGAGCAGGTTTAAACTGTTTTATCATGGTGTGGATGGGAAGAGAAATGGAGTCGGAGTCATCTTGAAGGAGGGGTTTGTCAGGAATGTTCTAGAAGTGAAAAGAGTGTCAGACAGAGCGATGAGTCTCAAGTTAGAAATTGAAGGCGTGGTGTTCAATGTTGTTAGTGTTTATGCCCCACAGGCAGGATGTGAGCTAGAAGAGAAGGAGAGATTCTGGAGTGAGTTAGATGAAGTGATGCAGAGTAACCCCAGAGGTGAAAGAGTGGTCATTGGTGCAAACTTCAATGGACATGTTGGTGTAGGCAACAGAGGGGACGAGGAAGTGATGGGCAGGTTTGGTATCCAGGACAGGAACACAGAAGGACAGATGTTGATAGATTTTGCAAAAAGGATGTAAATGGCTGTGGTAAACACTTTCTTCTAGATGAGACAGGAGCACAGGCTGACTTATAAAAGCGGCGGTAGGAGCACACAGGTAGACTACATCTTGTGTAGATGATGCAGTTTGAAGGAAGTCAGTGACTGCAAAGTAGTAGCGGGTGCGAGTGTTGCTAAACAGCATAGGATGGTGGTGTGCAGGATGGCGCTGATGGTGAGGAAAGTGACAAATTCAAAGGCAGAGCAGAAGACAAAGTGGTGGAAGCTGAAAAAAGGAAGAGGGTCGTCTTGTCTTCAAGGAGGAGTTGAAACAGGCTTTGGGTGGTCAGGAAATGCTTTCAGATGACTGGACAACCACAGCAAATGTGATCAGGGAGACAGGTAGGACAGTACTTGGTGTGTCCTCTGGAAGGAAAGTAGATAAGGAGACATGGTGGTGAAATGAGGAAGTGCAGGAGTGTGTACAAAAGAACAGGTTAGCTAATAAGAAGTGGGACATTGAGAGGACCAAAGAGAGTAACCAGGAGTACAGGGAGACGCAGCGTAAGGCGAAGGTCGCGGTGTCAAAGGCCAAACAGGGGGCGTATGATGACTTGTATGATAGGTTGGACAGTAAGGAGGGAGAAAATGATCTACACAGGTTGGCACAGCAAAGAGATAGAGATGGGAAGGACATGCAGCAAGTTAGAGTGATAAAGGACAGAGAGGGAAATATATTGACTGATGACAGAAGTGTGCTGGGAAGATGGAAAGAGTACTTTGAAGAGCTGATGAATGAGGAAAATGAGAGAAAAAAAGAGTAGAAGAGGTGACTGTTGAGGGCCAGGAAGTAGCAAAGATTAGTAAGGGGGAAGTGAGGAGGGCATTGAAGAGGATGAAGAGTGGAAATGCAGTTGGTCCTGATGATATACCTGTGGCGGTATGGAGGTGTCTAGGCGAGGTAGCAGTACATTTTCTGACGAGAACATTCAACAAGGTCTTATAGAGTGAGCAGATGCTGGAGGAATGGAGGAGAAGTGTGCTGGTGCCCATTTTTAAGAACAAGGGAGACGTGCAGAGTTGTGGCAACTACAGAGGGATAAAGTTGATGAGCCATACGATGAAGTTATGGGAAAGAAGTCTGGAGTGGCAGAGAAGTATGTTAGAGTGGTGCAGGACATGTATGAGAGATGTAAGACAGTGGTGAGGTGTGCTGTCGGCGTGACCGAAGAATTCAAGGTGGAGGTGGGACTGCATCAAAGGTCAACTCTTAGCCTCTTCTTGTTTGCGATGGTGATGGACAGGCTGACAGACGAGGTTAGACAGGAATCTCCATGAACTATGATGTTTGCAGATGACATTGTGATCTGTAGTGAGAGCAGAGAACAAGTGCAGGAAAATCTAGAGAGGTGGAGGTATGCCATGGAAAGGAGGGGAATGAAGGTTCGCCTCAGTAAATCAGAATACATGTGTGTGAATGAGAAGGACCCAGGAGGAACGGTGATGTTACAGGGAGCAGAGATAACGAAGGTGGAGGATTTTAAGTACTTAGGGTCAGCAATCCAGAGAAGTGGAGAGTGTGGAAAAGAGGTGAAGAAGCGTGTGCAGGCAGGTTGGAATGGCTGGAGAAAAGTGTCCGGAGTGATGTGCAATAGGAGAGTATCAGCAAGAATGAAAGGAAAAGTGTACAAGACGGTGATGAGGCCAGCGATGTTGTTTGGTTTAGAAACAGTGGCGCTGAGGAAAAGACAGGAGGCAGAGCTGGAGGTAGCAGAGATGAAAATGTTGAGGTTCTCTCTGGGAGTAACAAGGATGGATAGGATCAGAAATGAGTACATCAGAGGGACAGGCCATGTAAGATGTTTTGGAGACAAAGTCAGAGAGGCTAGATTGAGATGGTTTGGACATGTACAGAGGAGCGATAGTGAATATATTGGGAGTAGGATCGTGAGGTTGGAACTACCAAGCAGAAGGCCTAGAGGAAGACCAAAGAAATTTATGGATGTGGTGAAGGAAGACATGAAGGTCGTTGGAGTATGAGAAGATACAGAGGACAGGGTGAGATGGAGGCAGATGATTTGCTGTGGCGACCCCTGAAGTGAACAGCCGAAAGGAAAGTGTGATGCATGATTAATGTATCCGATTCGCCAAAAATAATTTTCCAAATGAATCTGAATCGTCATTATTTCATGCTGCATTATTTAAGGAGGGTACGTCAGTGGCTAATTATTACCATTTTCTTCTGACAGTAATGAGTGGCTAGTTCAAGAAATTGCTTGCTTTAATTTGAATCTTATTTACAGCTAAAAAGCAAATCACGACAGCGTAATAATAACAACACTCAGAAATAATTCTGAATGTAATTTGCGCTTTTATGGAGCTGTCAGATGTTTCAGACATCAGCATGACAGGAAGAGAAGATGGGTAAATCTATTACCTGTCAGGATGAGTCATTTACACCAGCACAGATGAATGTGAGCACACACACACACACACACACACACACACACACACACACACACACACACATACTTTTTGTTTTTCACTCAGGAAAAGAATTGCAGAGCTCTGTCAGAATGTACCAGGCTGGTGGGGGTTCCATGTTGAGCATTGCATCATGGATAAACTGGAGCTGGTACTACTTTTATAGCTTATATTTATTTTTACTGTGTGTGGGGGTATCTGGGATTCCCTCTACTATTTCGAGCAGTTTTTACTACTTCCTCAATTGTTTCCGCCATTCTCACAGCTATGTCTACGTTTTCTGAACTCACTCAATTATTTCTGCCAGATTCTGTTCCTCCATCAGCTGTTTCTGCCATTTCTGCCACTCCCCTGCCTATTTACAGATGATTCCTCTCGTCCATTGGCTTTCCCCGGTGGTTGCCACTACTTCCATGGCAATTTCCGGCAGTTTCCGCTACTCCCTCAGCTATCTCTGGTGGTTTCCACTACTCTGTCGGCTATTTTTTGCAGTTTCCGCTACTCCCCCTGCTGTTTCTGGTAGTTTCTTACATACTCATCTGTTTCCAGTTGTTTGCACTACTACCTCATCTATTGCTGTTGGTTTCCAACATTTCCTCAGCTATTGTGGTAGCGATATCTGAAACGGTTTCCCCTGCCATCAAGTTTCCCAACGGTTTCCCAAGTAGTGCCATATTGCTTCTCAGGATCACTGTTCTTTATTAATTCATGACTTTGCAAAGGACAGCATGGTAGCGTAGTGGTTAGCACATCTGTGTCACAGCAAGAAGGCCCGGGTTGTTTCCTAGTCTGGGCCTTGCTGTGTGGGGTTTGCATGTTCAACCCATGCTTGCGTGGGTTTCCTCAGGGTATTTTGGTTTCCTCCAACAGTCCAAAAACATGTACAGTAAGCTAAATGGCTGTTCCAAATCCCCCATAGGTTAGCCGATAGAGTAGCAGAAACCACCAGAAATAGCCGAGAGACAAGAGGAATAGGGGGCAATGGTGGTCGAGTGGTATAGGGTGCTGGATCGCTGATCCTAAGGTCTTGGGGCTTAAGTCCCACTCTCCACAAGGTTGTCACTGCCCCCCCCCCCACAGTGCAGCTAACTGGGTTATCAAAGGCCGGCCATGTCTCTCACTGTCTATGGTGTGAGGTTCATGTAAAAGAACCATTGCTGACTTTCAACAAGAGTAGGCTGCAAAGTTGTCAGCGTGTTTCCGCCCTGCGATGGCCTGCCGAGCCGTCCAGGGTGTACTCTGCCCTCGCACGGAGTCTGCTGGGATGGGCACCAGCCTCCCCACGACCCTTATTAGGATTAAACAGTTACAGAAAATGAACTGAACAAGAGGAATAGGTGTAAGTGGGAGGATGAATGGTTGTGTGAGTGTTGGCCGTGTGATGGTCTGGCAAACTGTCCAAGGTGTACCCCGCCCTTGGCCAGAGACAGCTGAGATGGGCGCCAGCCTCGCCGTGACCCTAATTAGGACTAAGCAGTTCAGAAAAACAAAAGAATGAATAAGTATTAAGTGAATGGGTTACTTTTTCCTATTGAAATATTTTCTTTGATGCCCACTGTATACTGCATTTGTACACAGTAACACAAAGTCTTATTACTGTATTATGCAGTGGTTCATGGTTTGGTTAAATACAAAAACCGGTTCTACACCAGTATGGCGCCCAGTGCATCCAAGGCTGTTTTTTCGGGAGAAAAAAATACCATAAATAGCCAAGGGAGTCCCGAATGATTTTCTTTAAGTCTGGTTTCGGTAAGTGGGTCATGGCACTCTTCCAAACCAGCGCTTTGTATGAAGGTAGCGTTTACAGTTCTGTATAATTGGATACACAAAAGCAAATCCTGTGTCTATTGAACATTTTTACATATCGCCGTTTGAAAGAATACAACCATAGCATTTGTGCTCAAATAATTATCCCACGCATTTAAGTGCGTTTTCTCAGGATAACCACAAAGAATTTCCAAAATGTAAATGATTACAGCATACTCAGCAAGTTTGAGTACATCCTTACATCTCTTAATTTAACAATGCCCAGCCTCTCTTGCTCTCTCTCTCTCTCTCTCTCTCTCTCTCTCTCTCTCTCTCTCTCTCTCTCTCTCTCTCTCTCTGTCTAGCTCTTTCTCGCTCTCTGTACTATAAGAGGGATGATGACTCCACTTAAACATAATTACTGAATTACTGCTCAGCTACTCGGCTTGAAAACACAAGCAGACCCTCTTATTCTGTTAAAAAAACTCACACACACATACAATATGTAAATTGAATATAACTCATCGATAGTAAGCTCTTAAAATTCAGTCTTTCAGCATTTTTGACTCATGAGAGTCCTCATATGAAGCATACTCATCATGGTTTTTTATTTTTATTTTAAAGAAGAATAAATAAATAAAGCTTCACACCTTGTGACTGTATTTCGTAAAATCTGTGGCATTAGTCAGGCATGTACATACTGGCGGTCATGCTGGGCCCATCATTGCCTCGGATTCGTTTTCCTGCTTGGATTTCTGTTGGTGTACCAGATCCACCTTAAAGATATATATATATATATATATATATATATATATATATATATATATATATATATATATATATATATATATATATATATATATATATTAGAGCCCTGCATGGGGCTGGTTACAGCCCGCAACCCACGGGCCCCCGCGGGCACAAATTTAAAGTCAGACTTTTTAGTTTTGAGGGCGGGGCGGGTCAATTTGAAACTTATGTGAGGTGGGGCGGGTTGAGAATGATCCAAGTTTTGCGGGGCAGGCTGCGGGCTAAGTCACGGATTTATGCGGGCCGTCCAGAAAAGAAAGAGAACTCTCCGTTCTGCTGGTGATTCACATCAGTGCAGGCTGAGTTCTAAACGAGTTCAACGGTGCTCTTCCCGGAAGTCCGTATAACCCACAGTAAGTACACTACTTTTGGTTTTGAACGCCTCACATATTGAGGTTTTGCACGTGACGTCACAGGGTCACGTCACTTTTGTTTATCTGCCATATTGGACGGCATGATCGGGACGGCACTCGCTCATTCAACATTGCTAAACATTTAAAATAAGTAATAGTGGTTCAACATTACCCAACTGGATGTTCTTTGTCGGTAACTAACTTCCCCAGAGTGATACAAAATAACCAGTGAGTATGGTTATATCGTGTCGTGCTGTTGGCTGTGCAAATAGACAGAGGAGTAAGATATTTAGATATGTATATATATATATATATATATATATATATATATATATATATATATATATATATATATATATATATTTTTTTTTTTTTTTTTTTTTTTTTAATTTATTTATTTATTTATTTATTTTTTTTTGATGTGGAGATGCTTTTCTGCTTGACATGGATGTAAACAGTGGTGATATAAATTACTATAGTATATCCTTCCTGATAGCTTTTCGTTTGAACTTTTCTATCAAGAAGGTATTTCCAACCACAAAACTGTCAATCACTGCTTTGTGTGTGTGTGTGTGTGTGTGTGTGTGTGTGTGTGTGTGTGTGTGTGTGTGTGTGTGTGTGTGTGTGTGTGTGTGTGTGTTCATAAATCTTAGCAACCTATGATGGTTTACATATCAACTGATGCTCTTGACCCATTCTGTGTCTGCAAGACTGGCTGCTAAGATGACTGGGAATGTGCAGGTGTATAGATGTTCCTCAGTGCTCCTCGATAACAGGTATAACTCTTAATAGTTATAACTCGTCAGGAAGATGGAGCCTATCTCAGCCAACACTGTGTGAAAGCTGGGTACACCCTGAAAAGCTCGCCAGACTATTGCTGGGCAACACACACAACCATTTACACTCACACACACCTTGAGACCATTTGGAACCGCCAGTTAGCCTAATGTGAATTTTTTTTTTGTCTCTGGGATGGAACTGGAACCCAGAAAAAAAAAAAAAAAAAAAAAAAAAAAAAAAAAAAAAAAAACACCTGGGCACTGAGAAAATACGCAAACAATGCACAAAACGCTGGAGACTAGGACTTGAACCTCGGACCGTCTTGCTATAAGGCAGCAGAGATGCTAACGACAACGCCACTGTGCTGCCCACAAATATATATGTGCTCTAGTATTAGAAAAAGTTTTATCAATTTTGGTTGAGAGCGAGAGAGAGAGAGAGAGAGAGAGAGAGAGAGAGAGAGAGAGAGAGAGAGAGAGAGAGAGAGAGATCATCAGGTGGAATTTATAAACAGAGGCTCTTTCCATGGGTCTCTTTATCCTTCTATTCATCACCTCCACCAGGTGGAAGGGGATCGGTCATGTGTGTTTGTCTATCTGTGTTCCTCTGACCACAATAACTTAAAAAACTAATGAAAGGAATTCCACAAAATTTTAAACAGACGTGTGTCTTGACCCATCAAAGAGCTAGTTAAATTTTGGCCGTGACCCGGCTCTGGATCCGGGATGCTTTCAAGTTGTTGTTGCACAATAGGGCAAAGAAGCAGAAATCACACCAAATGTACAGTGGTCGGCAAAAATACCAACTTCATTCATTTTCTGAACCACTTAATCCTAATTAGGGTCACAGGCAGGCTGGCGCCCATCACAGACATCTCTCGGCAAGGGGAGAGTACACCCTGGACAGGTCAGTAATGGTTCTTTTACATGAACCTCTCATCACAGACAGTGTGATACATGGCCGGCCTTTGATAACCCAGTTAGCTGCTCTGTGTGTGTGTGTGTGTGTGGGTGTGTGTGTGTGTGGGGGGGGGGGGGGGGCAGTGACAACCGTTGACAGTGGGGCTTGAACCCTCCATCCTTAGGTTCGGTAATCTTACCACTGGGCCAGCATTGACTACAGAGCAACTTATAACAGCTAATTAACAGCATGTGCAAGCCTTTCGACTGCAGGAAGCAACCAGAGCACCTCTCAGAAACCCACACAAGCACTCGGAGAACATGTAGTTTATTCTGGGATATATTTCGAAACGTTTAATAGGGATGTCCCATTTTAATCGTTTTTTTTTCTTCTTCTTCTTCTTCTTCTTTGCACTCTACATAATTTTATCTTCATGTTTTGAAAATTGGCAAAAAAAAAAAGTGTCTTCTAGTCCATTTGTGTAAATTTGTGTAAAAACATATTTTGTACTAAATCAACACAATTTGTAGTTATACCACAACATTCCCCTCATAAATCAGAGCTAATCTTTTAATCCACAGCCCGGCAGAATATTTAAATGCTATGTGAGGGGGAAAAAAGGAGTGTAAAACAGGCGAGTGCGTTGGGTTTCTTGGTTATTAGGTGGGTGGTATTAATAACCCAGGGCTCAGTGTCTCTTGCAGGGTTGTGGTGCTTGTCCTATTGACGTGTCATGAGAGCTCCACTGTGCTTCTGCATGTTCACTGATGCCTAAGGCTTTTAAGAGTAAGCTTATTTGGGCTTCTTCCAAAAATCCCACCCTGGGTTTCCTGTTACTTCGACTTTCATTGATTATTACTTCACCATAGTTGGTATCTTTCTCTGTCTCGTTTTTTTTTTTCTCCTTTCACTCAGTCTTTACTGCTCTCCTCGCTTTGGCATTCCCAGTCTTTTTCTGGCGGATCACTCACATACTGGTTAATGCATCAACCTGACAGTAAGGAGTTCCCGAGTTTGAATCCTGGGCTCAGCGAGAGTGTTTCTCTATGGAATTTGCATGTTCTTCTCATGCTTGTGTGTTTCCTCCAGATACTCCAGTTTCCTCCCACAGGAAAAAGACGTACAAGTTAAGATGTTCCAAATTGTCCCAAGGCATGATTCTGTATGGACGTGTGTGTGTGTGTGTGTGTGTGTGTGTGTGTGTGTGTGTGTGTGTGTGTGTGTGTGTGTGTGTGTGTGTGTGTGCATGCGCTGCCTGTGTTGTACTGGCAGAGATAGGCTACAGTCTCTCTATCACCCTAGTAAGATGAGTATGAGCAGTTTAGCAAACAGATGTATGGATTGGGGCAGTGCATCTCAAATAGTGGGGTGTACCCCCTTGGGTATGATGCTAGAGGGGAGTACATATGACCCTGGGGAACATGCTTTTCTGGAATAGTGTACAAGAATTAAGTGTAATTGCACCTCCAGCCCAGAGATTGGCAGTGGTGCTGTCATTGTCACACTATGGTGTAACGGTTTTTGCATGAGCAACAATATGAAGTTGCAGTAAACAACCCCTCAAGGAACAACACGGAAAAATTTCTAAAAGGTGAAGAGAGATGGAGATATTACGACATAAGTAAAATGAGTATAAATATGGATGTTTTTTTTTTTTTTTTAAATTTCAGGCACATTGGTGCACTTTAAATCTTTTCTGTTAAAGATTAAAAAACAATGTTAGTGAAGTTTTTCTTCCCCCCCAGTGCGGCTAACTGGGTTATCAAAGGCGGGCCATGTCTCTCACTGTCTATAGTGTGAGGACTGTAAAAGGACCATTGCTGACTTTCGTAAAGAGTAGCTGCAAAGCCGTCAGCGTGTTTCTGTCCCTTGCTAAAAAGGGTTGTGACAGGAAGGGCATCCGACGTAAAAACCTCTGCCAAATCAAACGTGCGAATCAAGATGATTCGCTGTGGCGACTCCCGAGTAAAAGGGAAAAAGCCGAAAGGAAGACAGACAGTGAAGTTTTTCTTCATTGTAAGATGAAATATATATATATATTATTTATTTATTTATTTTTTGTTTTTAATGTTATTAAAGATCTACTATTATGCAGACGTGTACTAATAACAATTTTATAGACAAATAATACTATTTATAGTCGCTTGCGGTTCGGTGTGGGGGCGTGAAATGTTTTTTTCTTCCTAGAGGGGGCGCCACAGAAAATATTTGAGAAGCACTGGATTGGGGTGATGCAATGCTGTAGTGATTAGCACATCCATCCCAGAGCAAGAAGATCCTGGGTTCGAATCCTGGGGACGGATGTTTCTGTGTGTAGTTTGCATGTTCTATCCATGCTTGCATTGGTTTTCCGCTGAGTTCTCCAGTGTACTCCCTGTTCCGATTTGCCCCTAGATGTGAGTGTGAATGTTTGTGTTTGTGCATCCACCCTGGGATGGACTGACTGGATAGCGTACGCCCCCTCCCCCAGAATTAAGTACAGTTCTTTAGCAACAGATTGATGGATGGGCCAGGACGTTGACATGATGATTAGTGCATCCCTCCATCTCACAGCAAGAAGGTGCCGGATTCATGTCCCGGTCTCCAGGGTTTTTCTGTATGGAGTTTGCATGTTGTCTCCATGCTTAAACGAGTTTCCTTCCAGAGTCCAAAAACATGCACATTAGGCTAATTGGCTGTTCCAAATTGCCCCAGGTGTGTGTGTGTGTGTGGGTGGGTGGTGGTGGGGGGGGTGTTGGGTGTTGGCCTTGAATAGTTTGGGAAGCTGTTCAGACTGCACACGATCTTTGCCCTGTATCGGCTGCGATAGACTCCAGCCTCACCACCCCAGCCAATAATATTAAGTGGTTGGTAAATGAGTGTGAGTGTGAGAGAGAGAGAGAGAGAGTACTAGTAAAGGTGTTGTGAACGCGGAAGACTACTGCCAGCTTTAAATCAAATCAACATCAACATAACTGTGTGATGTACTGGAAAATTCTATAAGGAGACGTTTTTGGAACTGTCAGCACTTGGGATAGGAGTATGATTTCTGAAAAGAAGAATATGTGTTGGTGATGGAGCTACTCTTTGTAAATGCTCAAACATAAGCAATTACAGGAAGTAAATTGCTTTATAGACGATGTATGCTGTATAAGAGTAGGAATACACTCTGGGATGAGGTGTTATTGAAAAATAATTAACTTTATGGTGTTGACTTGACTCTGCTTTGTGTTGGGAGACATCATACTGGTCTTACAACAATGATTTTCCTGCGATAGCATGCGCCATGGTGTTGTTATCCCTCATCATTCTTCATGCTCTGGTGATGTGTTGTTCTTTTTTTTAAATTATTATTCCTGACACCATTTCCCTTTTACAGTAAATGCTATCTAATTGCTGCCAAATTAGATGGAAGACGTGTACAGCGTGGGCGTGAAATGAAACCCAAGGACCTGTACCCCCATTCATAATTACATGATAAATGTAGGTGAAAAAAGGGGTAAGCAAAGGATATTAGTGTGTGTGTGTGTGTGTGTGTGTGTGTGTGTGTGTGTGTGTCCACTCTGCAGGAGGGAGGTTAGCTTGAGGTCAGAGCCAGAGAAGACTGCTGAAGGACTCCTTTGACTTCAACCTTCGCACCCTGTGGATGAATATGTGCTTATTATGGGGTGTTTATTCATTTGATGCATCTATATGCCACACACACACACACACACACACACACACACACACACACACACACACACACACACACACACACACACACACACTATTCAGTGGTATTGAATTCATCTACAAGGCAGATAATGTTTACAAAGCAAAGCATGCACATTATACAGATTTACAGAAACAGTCGGCCCCCTTCTTACGAAAACCCCTGAATATGAAAAATCTAGGTTACGAAAAACATTTTCCTAAATTTTTGTCTTCTGTATACGAAACAACCTCTTCTTACAAAAAGCGCTAAACGTGCCATTCAAACATTCAAACAATGCGTGAGTCGCTCTCTCATTGGTTGTCTCCCAACATTCCGCCTGCTAGCCTCTCATTGGCTTCCCATTGGCCAGGAGGGAGCTGAATCTCCATAGTACTGTACCTGTAATGCTTGTTTGTCCCACGCGTAAAGGAGAGATGTACTGTTGGTTCGTGAGTTTTTTTGAGAGTGCTCATTGCAGCTTATTTTTCGTTTTTTAAGTTGTTTAATTCAGTAAATGTTCAATAAATGTGGCGCGCTCCGCTGAATGTGGGCAAAAATCGGCTCATCCGGACCTCCGATCCCTCAATCAAACAGGTGAACGTTGAGTACTAAACAAGTATTCAAAGCACACTTACCTGCTTCACAGATCGGAAGTGGGCAAGTGTGGGCAGCTCGCGACCGACACCGGAGCCCCTGAGACGCTGCGCGGCTCATCCGGACCTCCGATCCCTCAAGCAAACAAGTGAATGTTGAATACTAAACAAGTGTTCAAAGCGCGCTTGCCTGCTTGACAGATCAGCGGTCTGGAGAAACCGGGTTCCGCCCCAAAAGCTCCGGTGTCAGCCGTGACGCCACCTGCACTTGGCAGAGCGCGTCACAAATGTTTAATAATGTTTAATATTGTTTGGCTTGGTTAATAAAAAAATTGGTTAATAAAAAATGTTTAATAATGGTTTAATTAATAAATATGTTAATAAAATGGTTTAATATGTTAATAAAATGTTTAAATGGTTTAATATATATATATTTTTTTTACATTTAACACATATTTCATACATATGTCATATAAAATTGTTGTACTTTTACAATTTGTAAAGGGTTTATGGGGTAGTCTTGGGAGCCTTGGAACGAATCATCCGTTTTACATGTAAAATGCGCCTCTACTTACGAAAACTCCAGGTTACGAAAAAGGCTCTGGAACGGATTAATTTAGTAAGAAGGAGGCCGACTGTATATTTGAATCTTGATCACATTTTATTCAAATGATAACAACATTTTATTTCTATACGACACTCCCATTCAACTGCACGAATAGCTAAATATGTATGAAAATTAGAAATCATGCCCTACATCTGCCCCCAGTGCAGCTAACTGGGTTATCAAAGGCCAGTGATGTCTCTCACTGTCTATGGTGAGAGGTTCATGTAAAAGAACCATTGCTGACTTGTATCAAGTGTAGGTTGCATCGTGTATTAGAGAGACCAGTGGTGGCCTGGTGGTAAAGGTGCTGGCTCACTGAACTTAAGGTTGGAGGTTCAAGCCCCACTCTCATCTGGTTGTCAGCTCCCGTCAGTGCAGCTAACTGGTTTATCAGAAGCTGGCCATGTCTCTCACTGTCTGTGGCGTGAGCTTCATGTGAAAGAACCATTGCTGACTTTCGAAAAGAGGAGCTGCATAACCATCAGCGTGTTTCTGCCCTGTGATGCCCTGGTGAGCTGTCCAGGGTGTGCTCTGCATTTGCCCAGTGTTGGCTGAGATGGGTGCCAGACTCCCTGCGACCCTAATTAGGATTAAGCGGTTCATAAAATGAATGAGAGGTTGACCCTACATCTGGTTCTTAGCTTCTTAATCATGATGCTTCATCAGTCAGCTGATTGATTTTATTCTTCAGGCTAAAGTATAACTAGCATTTACATTTCTAACAGTTTCCTGCTAATGCTAAGCTAATAACCGGCATAATATGGATTAAAAAATGATAGCAAGTGTATATTAATCAGTTCACTTGTTATAATAATTTCTCTTTATTAAATGCTCCAGCACTGCTTTATTAAAAATTAAATTACTGCTCATTTTATAATTAAGTGTTTCCAGACATGCTTAAGTCGTTTCTCAAAACTAAAGGCTCTATATTTAACAATATAAAGAGATAAGATTCAAATATTTGAAGAGTTCATTAATAAATATCAAATCTAGTTCTCAAGATATATTTTTATTATAATTCCTGTACATCTGTAATGAGATTATACTAATGGAATTATTCATTCATTATCTGAACCGCTTAATCCTAATTAGAGTCACAGGGAGGCTGGCGGCCACCTCAGCCAACTCTGGCTGAGGACAAAGTACACCCCGGACAACTCGCCAAGCCATCGCAGCTTTGCTACTCCTTTCAAAAGTCAGCAATGGTTCTTTCACATGAACATCTCACCACAGACAGTGAGAGACATGGCCGGCCTTTGATAACCCTGTGAGCTGCACGGGGGTGGGGGCTGGGGGGGGGGGTTGGGGGGGTCAGCGGTGACACCCGGTTGATAGTGACAGCAGTTAGCTTTGCACGTCATGAACACTTCCCTTTTTGTAGCGTCATAGCTACTACCAGTATACACAGTTATATCATATATATATATATATATATATATATATATATAGCATTAGATTAGCCAATCAGAATGCAGAGTTACCCATATTCAGTGTGTGTATATATATATATATATATATATATATATATATATATATATATATATATATATATATATATATATATATATATATATACAAAGCTAGTTTTTGGATGCATTATGAAAGATTTGTCCACTTTTATCAGCATGATGTGAAGGAATATTGTTGGATTTCATATAAATTATGATGCAGTAAATGCTGCAGTAACTATATATGAATCAAAGATTATATTCTAATATTAATATACAGTGATCCCACTCTACTTTGTGCTTCAGTTTCTGCGGCTTCGTGGTGCATCGTGGGTTTGTCAAAAATATTCATCGAAAAAAAAAAAAGGAAATTAAGGAAAAATAGGGGGGAAGTTAAGGAAAATCCGACAAAACAAGGCCAATTTTACAAAACCCGCAATAAAACGACTTATATTTTTCTGCGAGGTGCGCATCTGAGTGCGTGCACCCGCATCTCAGTGTGTGCGCGCGCATGCACGCGTCTGTATGTGTGTATATTTTATTTACATATCATTCTTGATTAATGAATGTTTAATTGTTATTATAAGCATTTATAGCGTTGAATATGTATTTATAGATATTACATACACATAAACATATACGTATATGTCAGTCGGGGGGGGGGGTCAATCCTACTTCGTGGAAATTGGCGGCCTTGGGGGAGGGGGTAGTAGTTAGGGTGCTGGGCTCATGATCAGGAGGTCATGGCTTCGAATCCCAGTTAGACCCCCACTGTGCTCAGACCACTGGCAAGGTCCTAACCACAAGTGTGCCTCTGTCCACCAAGCAGTATAAATGGATACCAGTAAAAATACTGGGAAGGTAACCAAGATGGACTAGCGCCCCCATCTAGGATGAACTCCTAATGACTTCACCCTACAGAAACCGCGAATAAACACCGGCCTGATGAGCCACTAGGCTCGGTGTAAAAATCCAACAGATTCATTCAATATAACACGAAACTGAATAATAATAAATTGTGTATATATATTTTAATATCTCATCTGGAGCATTGGATATAGTGTAACTTTACAAATAATTTAAGTTACATAAATAATCTTCAGACTTTTTTCAAAGGAACTGAATGTTGTCAGTTATTTTTAAAAAAAGAATTCCTGTTTTGTTCAGATGAAATGTACTTCAGAGCTCCTGTGATAAGTTTTCGGAGTGTTTTCAGAACTTTGGTTGCACAAAATGTACGTTCTGTGAAGGAAAAATAAAAACACACCAACAAAGTTCTTTTGGTCTCTTCAAATTTCATGTGCACAGAGGTCACAGAGAGTGTTGCCACAGTAGGAATAAGAGATTTTAGAAAATCTCTATCAAAGCCAGATTTGGAACTTAATCAAAGGATGTCAATAAAAAAAACCCAGAATGAAAATCGAAAGCCCAGAGCAGGCATTGCGTTATTTTCCCCCCATCTTAAAGCAAATGGATGTTGAAGAAAGAGTGAATATTTATTCAGCTACTAAAATATTTATTAGTGTCTAAACATTGGAGATTTGACTGAGCTGACTGGTCCTACGTTATGCACACTATAGCAGAAACAGTATCATTTCCTGACATGGATATGGCTTGATAAAAGTTCTTGGGATGCAAGATGCCAGACAGCATTGTACATTTTGTTGATTGTCTAACAATCAGCTGCCAGTCAACCCAACCTGACACTGAAATACCACAGTCGGCATTTCAAGACACCGAACCAACTGAAAACTTTGATAGACGAAAGCTTTTTCAAGAAGAACATGGTTTCTTAACTAATACACAATAATCTGAATGTTGCCCCTTTTGTATATGATGTTGTGCATAAGACATGTGGACCCATGAGATGTAGATTGTCGTGTTTATCAAAATGATTTGTATATTATTCATTACTATAAATACTACAAAATTTTCCACTGGGTAATATTAAGGCAACAGATTGCAAGTAAACACATATATGCTATACAGTATACGCTTTGAGCCAAGTAGCGCGCGCATACACACACACACACACACACACACACACACACACACACATATATCTATATATAGAGAGCACTTGGCCCAAAGCGCGGAGCTTATCTGAACTGCCTTTGTCATGGTTAAAATATAGAAAACAATCTATAAAATTCTCATTATAGTTTTCTTTATACTTTTGTGAGGTATGTTCTTCAACCCCTAATGTCAATACAATGCATATGCACATTGCACAAATATTGCAGTCAGCTATCAATGAAGTCTTCAGCAGTGGTACTTGTGAAAAGTCTTAATTCACTAAACTGACTTTTTCAGTAAGTTGATTTTTAAATTTTATTTTTAATTCCTATTTTGACATATTTGGGGTCGTTTTAAACCTGGGCATGCCCTGTATAAATGTATGGGGGGGGGGAGATAGCTAGCTAGCTAGCTAGCTAGCTAGACAGATGGACAGACAGACAGACGGACGGACAGACAGACAGACAGACAGACAAACAGATAGATAGATAGATAGATAGATAGATAGATAGATAGATAGATAGATAGATAGATAGACAGACAGACAGACAGACAGACAGACAGACTCATTCACTCATGTCCCCATCACATGTGTCTTGATATCTTCACTATTGTGCCAACTGTTGTATGATTGGCCCATTGTAGAACCTCTATGTTGGTCAATTTGTACCACCAGGGAATAGAACTGCTAAAATGGATAAATGCCAGGCGTGTCCACACACCGGTGGGCCTGCACATCGCACCTCTGGGGCTCATGCTGTGCCAAAATCACCTGCAATTCAGCCTAGAGCCACAAGGTGTCCAGTTACTCTGTGTTGTCGCGAAGAGGCATTGCAGGAGTCTTAATGGTGGAGAGGCTATGTACTGGCAGAAGGAGGCTTACGCACTCGGCTCCTTCTTTTTTCTCCTCATGACTAGCCAGTGGCAGTAGCTCGAAGCTACTGTACTAGGTGCTTCACACCATCCTGTGGCAGTAACCACCAACACACCAGATGGATGGATGGATAGACAGTCAGACAAATAGATAGATAGATAGATAGATAGATAGATAGATAGATAGATAGATAGATAGATAGATAGATAGATAGATAGATTGATTGATTTAATTCAGTTTTATTTCTATAGCACTTTTTACAGGTGACATTGTCACAAAGCAGCTCTACGCATTCATTCATTCATTCATTTTCTGAACTGCTCAATCCTAATTAGGGTCACGGATAGGCTGGCACCCATCTCAGCCGATTCGTAGAGTACACCCTGAACAGCCGCCAGGCCATCGCAGGGCAGAAATATGCTAACAGCTATGCAACCTTCTCTTGAAAAAAAAAAATCAGCAATGGTCCCTTTACATGCCTCACACTATCGACATTGAGAGACGAGGCTGGCCTGTGATAACCCAGTTTGCCACACTGGTGGCAGCTTTACACAATAAAAGTACAGTGGTACCTCACCTTACGAAATTAATCCGTTCCAGAGCTTTTTTCGTAACCTGCATTTTTGGTAAGTTGAACCGCATTTTACATGTAAAATGCGTGATTTGTTCCAAGGCTCCCAATACTACCCCTAAACCCTTTAAAAATTATAAAAGCATATCTTTTAAAGACCTCCTTCTGCTTCAATATCGTACCAATGGTAGATGAGTTTGGCCATATTCCTTTGTGATATCACTCAAGCCCGTTTCGTCTTCTCACGTATGTGTGTGTGTGTGTGCACGTGTGTTGACCATGTCTTCTTAGCAGAGTTATAATCTTACAAATGTTTATAGAAGGTTAAAAGCCTGAGTCAAGAAATAAAGCATAAACAACAGTAACTCTGTCCTTTACACGAAAAGCATCATGGTGGATTCAGCTCTATAATGGGACAGCACATGTTAGATGTTTTGGAGACAAAGTCAGAGAGGCTAGATTGAGATGGTTTGGACATGTACAGAGGAGGGATAGTGAGTATATTGGTCGTAGGATGCTGAGGTTGGAACTACCAGGCAAAAGGCCCAGAGGAAGACCAAAGAGAAGATTTATGGATGCGGTGAAGGCGGACATGAAGATCGTTGGAGTAAGAGTAGAAGATGCAGAGGATAGGGAGAGATGGAGGCAGATCATTTGCTGTGGCGACCCCTGAAGGGAACAGCCGAAAGGAAAAGAAGAAGAAGAAGAATAGGCAATGGGAGGTAGATGCGTCATTCCTCCTAGGCAATGGGATCACTGTCCAAGATGGCGTCAGATGGACCTGTCCAAGATGACACTTGAGTGAAGGCGATATATAGGATAGCTCAGTTGTTAGCCAATGGGAGGCCAGCAGGGTGGGATGTTTGAATGTCATTGATGGGAGAGCATCTCGTGCATTGTTTGAATGGCGCGTTTTAATGTTTGAATGGCGCATTTGAATTTTTAAGATGGCGCTTTTGTAATGTGAACTTGTTTCGTATCCTGAGACAAAAATTTTAGAAAAATGCTTTTCACAACCTGCATTTTTTGTTTGGTGAGACTTTCGTAAGGTAAGCCACCACTGTAATTTAAAAGTTAATTTAAACATTTTCTATAACCCCTCCATATTCCTAATGAGCAAGTCTACAATGATAGAGCAAGGAGAAACTCCCTTGGTTGGCACGAAGAAGAAATGTTGAGAAGAACCAGGCCCAAAAGGGAAACCCATCTTCATTTGGATGGAATCATAAAAATACGAAGCATGTAATAGAAATTTCATCACAGTTCCAAATGTAGTCCAGTTGGTTAAAGCACAATTGTAAGTACGAAATAATTGTGGGATAAGTGTTGACATCGCCAGCAGTGAAAAGTTATCTTCACAGTGTCTGAGTGCACATCTAAGTCCATATAGTTTTCCAACAGCAGGAACGAGGGGCCTCCATGATGAGAGCTCTAGAAGGCAACAACACACCAAAACAGATCATGTGAATCAAGAAGCACAAGGATCAGAAAGAGCAGAATCTCCAGCATCCCAGAAGAAGCATGTGTACCTCAGGAAAAATACAGGGAGAGTAGGGGATGGGGAGAGAAAGCGAGAAGCTCATAGGTGTGCTCATAAGAGTGCAATGGTACACAAATAATGTATTAGTGCTGGGTTCAAGCAGGGACTCTGGCATGACTATCTCTAACAGCATAATTAAAAAGAGAGAACCAAAAGGAAGGCAGATATGAGAGCACCCTGTGACCTTGGGACAATCAGCCACTCCACTATCAATGGACCTGGATGAGCATGTATGGTGAGGGAGCGACAGCTTCCCAACATCACAGTTTACCAAACTCTCTCTGCCTGAGACCCTCAGATCTGCTCCTTTAGATGAAAAAAGCCTTTTAACTGAATGCCAGACTCAACAATTAGGATTTCAGCCTGGTCTTAAAAACAGAGACGCTGCCTGAGTCCCAAACATTAACCAGAAGGTTATTCCATAAATGTGGTACTTTGTAAGAGAAAGCTCCGCCCTCAACAGTAGTCTTCTTTGTTCAAGGTACTGTATGACTAAGCAGCCTGAATCTTTGATCCGAGGGGGCGTGCTGGATCATAAATAACAAAAAGTAAATAAATAAAGTTGTATAATTTGTACATAATTTTAATATAATTTGTATAAATATTGTAGTATAAAAAGTCAGTTTGATTGATGGCCTGCATTTGCTTTATATTACTAGCCAGCAGGCGCAGTGGTGGCCTGGTGGTAAAGGTGCTGGATCACTGATCCTAAGGTTAGGAGTTGAAGCCCTACTCTCCATGGGTTGTCACTGTCCCCCCAGTGCACTAACTGAGTTATCAAAGGTAGGCCATGTTTCTCACTGTGTATTGGGGGGGGGGGGGGGGGTTCACGTAAAAGAACCGTTGCTGACTTTCGTCAAGCGTGTTTCTGCCCTGCGATGGCCTGGCAAGCTGTCCAGGGTGTACTCTGCCTTCGCTTGGAGTTGGCTGGGATGGGTATCAGCCTTTCTGTGACCCTAATTATGCTTAAGCGTTACAGAAAATGAAAAAAAAAATTGACAGTAAGAACAATTACTATTTAGGGATGCATAGTAGAAACACTTGGCCCAACTGTTATAACCTTGACTGAAGCGTTTCTCTTCATGTGAGTACAGAGTAAAACCGTCTTTATCATTCTCAGTCGGCTCCAAAAGTCAGTGTTTCTTTTCCGTGATCAAAGATCACTTTGAGGACTGCTGAATCCTTGTCGAGTGGATTACAGAAGAATAATTGATTCATGTGACTAGACATCAGCGATTACTTATTAATGACTCTCAAAATGCATGGACAAATGAGTAATAGAGCAACTTTGGTTATATTAGTGTAATAAATTTTGACAGCAACATTAAAAGACACGTTCATATTAAATGTAACTCAAAAATACCTTAAATGTAAAGCAACGGTAGAATTTCAGAGTAACCATGTGTTCCCCGACCAGGCACTATACTCTCAAATGGAAAATGTTTTCAGGGTTATGGGAATAGAAAAGCCACTTCTCTACAATTCATTCATTCATTTTCTGAACCGCTTAATCGTTAATAGGGTCGCGGGTGTAGCATATCCTATGACATATGCAGTACTTTTATGTACGTTTCTGTAATTGACACATGATGTGTTGTTACAACATGCCTACTACTTTACACCACTTGTGCACATGACCTGATGACGTCATTAAAATACGATTTGAACCCGCTGTGGTCGTCTGCTTCAACTGATATGTGACAGCAGGGAAGCTGGCGCCCATCTCAGCTGACTCTGGGCAAGGGCGGGGTAGCCAATTAACCTACTATGCACGTCTTTGGACTGTGGGAGGAAACACACACACAAGCATGGGGAGGACATGCCAAACACCCTTCTCTACAATTCCATCCATCTATCCATTGGTCGATCCATGGGTCCATCCATCAGAATCATGAAGGAAGCTGGAGCCCATCCTTGTTAAATTTGAGTGTATGGTGGGATGCACCACAGTGAAGGGTTGATTCAATAAGATCTATAAGATTTTCTATGACCCTGGTGCCATGCATTAACTTTCCTGACTATAAAATCAATGGTACGAAGCCTGGAACCTCTCCAGTAGTGCCATATGGAAAGAAGCAGGTTCCACAGTACTGTAAAGTTATTAACTTGAGGTAAGCATTTCCTATTGGAATCATGTTTTTCAATTACTAATAACTGCTAACAAGCGGAGACTGAATTGAATATCTTGGCCAAGAGATGGTGATCATCAGTGGAAGCTTCAGTCTGAAAAACCATTGAGGATGTTCAAAGTGATGGTACAATGGAGCAGGGGATGGATGGATAAATCAGTGCTGTGCAGTCCAAAGATATGCTATTTTTATATGCTAGGCTATTATATTTTATTATTTTTACACCCGAGCCTAGCGGCTCATCAGGATAGTGTTTATCCCCGGTTTCCATAGCGTGAAGCTACCAAGAGTTCAACTCCTCCTGGATTGGATGCTAGTCTATCACAGGTTACCTTCCCAGTATATTTTTACTGGTACCCATTTATATTGCTGGGTGGACAGAGGCACACTTATGGTTAAGACCTTGCCCAGGAGTCTGAGCACAGTGGGGGTCTAAACTGGGATTTGAACACACAACCTCCCGATAATGAGCCCAGCACCCTAACCACAACGACACTGGCCCCACTACATACTAGGCTATTTAGTTGTTCCAAATTGCCCATAGTTGTGTGTGTGTGTGTGTGTGTGTGTGTGTGTGTGTGTGTGTGTGTGTGTGTGTGTGTGTTGGTCCAACAATGAACTTGTGAGCTGTTCAGAGTACACTGCCCAGAGTTGGCTGAGATAGGCTTCAGCATCCTCACAACCATAGCAGAATAAAACGGTTTGTAAAATGAATGAAAAACTATCGGAGAAACGTGTAAAAATTGTTTGGTGGGTCACTTTGTTATATTAGACTTCCAGCTCAGGTTACTTGTAAAATGTTCTCTAAAAGAAATGTAAGAACTTAACACAGAGAAGAAAGATACCTGGTACCCGACTGTGTTATAATTACAATCTGTCATATCTATTTTTGGGGTTCTGTTGAGAAAGTTCTGCAAACGTATCCTCAGCTGTACAGCTGTTTCCTCAATCCAGGTTCACAAAAGCCTCCTTTTGATTGGCGTATTACTTACAAAATAAATAAGATCTACCAAATCTTTTTGTTTAAAAATGATAAAAACGTGAAAAACGAGGCTTTCCGAAGAGGATCGACTTTTTTCATCACCTTTTGAGCAGCCAGATATCAAATTCAATTCATATTTTAACAAAAATGTCACCCTGCAGGTTGAACACGATTTCATCGAATGTCAGCTGACGAGCTGAAAGGACGAGCTCGAGGAGATTCGATCACCAGAACATGAATTGTACTTCATGTTGCATCGCTGATGCGGTTAAGTGAACAGACTCGTGGCTTTTGCATTTCGGATATCTGAGAATGCGAGCGGACACACGCTCACACTTGTGGGATATTGATGAGTATAAGTGGATATGCATTGGTTTTTCATTAGACAGTCTGTACGAGTGACACTTGTGACCTTCCAGATGAGACGCTGTGACCTTTCTTTCTACCC
>CM045746.1:22744465-22769465 GCA_024760905.1 Plotosus lineatus
TTGTTATTATAAGCATTTGTAGCATTGAATATGTATTTATTGATATTATATACACATATACTTGTACGTATACGTCAGTCAGGGGAGGGGGGGGGGGGGTTTGGGGGGGGTGATCCTACTTTGCGGTTTTCGATGGTCTTGTGGGGATTTCGGTCCCCATTAACCGCGGAAAGTGAGGGATTCCTTTACAGCTATTTTCATGACATATGATGCAAAATTCTCTTGTGTTTCTTGCAATAAACAAATTCTGAAGATTTCACATGTGCCAACTTATGACTAATTGTTTATATATATATATATTTACCTGTAATATATATATATATTACAGGTAAATGAAATGACTGTGGATAGAAGATCTTGCAAAAATAATCCTGATGTATTCTGCTACACATGCGACGAATACACCATTGTACTCAACAGGAATCAAGTCAAAAGTTTCATAAAGCGTACTTACCATTCTGATTTTGGTATTAAACTTGGTGAACAGGATAAAGCTTGGGCGCCACACTTGGTATGCAAGTCATTCACTGAATATCTGCGTCAGTGGACAAAAGGCAAGAAGACTTGTCTGAAGTTTGGAATTCCCATGTCACTGACTGCTACTTCTACGCTATTGATGTGACTGAGATCAACAGAAAGAACCGAAGCAGCCTCAAGTATCCTGATCTTGAATCAGCACGTCGTCCTGTAGCTCCTTGTAATGAAATTCCAGTGCCTGTCTTTGGAATACTTCATGACATGAGTGATGAAGATTCCTCCAGTGTTCTATAAGATGAAGAAGAAGAAGAAGAAGCGGTTCTTAACGATGATGCTCCACATACTTTTCCCCAAAAGGAGATTAATGATCTAGTTCGTGATCTCAGCTTGTCAAAAGCTATTGACATCCAGACTGAAGGAAAAGAACCGCCTCTCTGGCAGTCCTCATATCACCTTTAATCGCAACGGACATCAAGAGTTCCTCAAGTATGAAGCGGTGAAGTATGTGCTGGAGAAAATTTCTTATGATCAGCATGAGTGACTCATTTGTGTCAACCTGAAGATGGTGGACTTTTTTTGTTGGGACAACAGTCCGGCTTCACCACGTACCCATGCCTTCTGTGCATGTGGGACAGTAGGGACACTGCTCAGCATGACACAAAGAAGGACTGGCCTGTGTGGAAGGAACTGGTGCCTTGGAGAGCAAGGAACATCATCAACAATTGTCCGGTAGACAGAGGCAAGATACTGTTCCCACCGCTGCACATCAAGCTCAGTTTGCTTATACAGTTCACCAAAGCTCTAGACAAGGATGGTGGTTGCTTTACTTACTTGTGCGATGCCTTTCCAGGATTAACAATAGAGAAGTTCAAAGCTGGCATCATTGATGGTCCTCAAATCCGTCAGTTCATCAGAGACCTTGAGTTTAAAAACTCAACGAATGAAGTGGAACTGGAAGCATGGAAGGTTTTTGTACTGGTGAGGAACCTTCTTAGCAACAACAAGGCCAGGAACTGCGCAGAACTTGCCACCAATATGCTAACTGCTTTCAGAAACCTTGAATGCAACGTGAGCATCAAAATGCGTCACTTATTCTCACACATGGTTCGTTTTCCTGAGAATCTGGGATCAATGAGTGATGAGCAGGGGGAAAGATTCCATCAGGACATTAAGGAGATGGAGACCAGGTATCAGGGACTCTGGGATGGAGTCATGATAGCTGATTACTGCTGGGCTCTGAAAAGAGAAACAACGCTGCTGCTGAGCATTCGAGGGGTTCGAAGAAACAAAAGAACAAAAAAAAATTCATGCCCTGAATTTTGCACAATGAGGATGTAACGTTGAATTTACAGGTACCCACCGTTATCAATGTCTATTATTCAATTTACAGAAATTGAAGTTTGTAACATTTAATCATATGGTGTGAGGCATGTAAAAGAACCATTGCCGACTTTCAACAAGAGTAGGCTGCAAAGCCGTCAGCGTGTTTCCGCCCTGCGATGGCCTGGCGAGCTGTCCAGGGTGTACTCTGCCCTCGCCCTGAGTTGGCTGGGATGGGCACCAGCCTCCCCGCGACCCTAATTAGGATGAAGCGGTTACAGAAAATGAACTGAACTGAACATTTAATCATTACATTCTGTTATGAAACCTTTTTTATGAGAAATATTAACAAAAATCAACTGATAATGTCACAAAAATGGAATCAATTTAGTCAGATCCCCAGTGCAGCCAACTGAGTTATCAATAGGCCGGCCATGTCTCTCACTGTCTATGGTGTGAGGTTCACGTAAAAGAACCATTGCTGATATTCAACAAGAGTAGCTATATAGCCATCAGTGTGTTTATGCCCTGCGATGGACTGGTGAGCTGTCCAGGGTGTACTCTGTAGTCGCCCAGAGTTGGCTGGGATGGGCGCCAGCCTCCCCACGACCCTAATTAGATTTAAGCACTTACAGAAAATGAACTGAACTGAATAATTACATTCTGTTATATTTTTTTTCTCCAAAAACCTTTTGTTATGAAAGATATTGACAAAAATCAACTGATAATGTCACAAAAACAGAATCAGTTTAGTCAGATCCCCAGTGAAGCCAAATGGGTTATCAAAGGCCGGCCATGTCTCTTGCTGTCTACAGTGGGAGGTTCATGTAAAAGAACCATTGCTGACTTTCGACAAGTGTAGCTGCATAGCCGTCAGCGTGTTTCAGCCCTGCGATGGCCTGGCGAGCCGTCCAGGGTGTACTCTACCCTCGCTCGGAGTCGTCTGGGATGGACGCAAGCATCATTGCAACTCTAATTAGGATTAAGCATAACAGAAAATGAATGAATGAATGAATGAATTAATTTAGACAGAAGGTGAGATTTTCAAAATCAAATTAGCATAAAAACCCGATGTGATTGAGAAAAACGGACTACTTTTTTTTTTTTTGATTCAGCAATGCAAAATGGTCCGAATTAATCTGAAAAATCATATTATTATTATTATTATTATTATTATTATTATTATTATTATTATTCATGATAACAAGCTGGAATTTTAATTAAATAGTGCTGTGTATAATCTCTTGCCAGGCCTTGCTTTCTCGTGCATTCACACAATCACAGGTGCAGCAAGAACAAGGGACTTCATCGTTTAAACCTAAGTATTTTTCCTAGGCACACAGGCTGTAGCAAGACAAGTACAGTACATACTTATACAATCACACCAACACTCCTGTAGAAACACTCCAACATTTCCCAGCGGCCTATTTTTATACCGACAAGTTTATGAATCATTTACATGTTAGATATTTAGAACTGTTTTGACTGCCTACACACACACACACACACACACACACACACACACACACACACACACGTGCATGCACGTATGCATGCGTGCGTGCACACACATGCACGCACAGACCAACCCACATACAATTCTTCTATTACTGTGCTTTGTTGTTGTTCAGAAAGATGTATCATGCAACATTACACCTCAAAATTGTCTAAAATAGTTAGAAACTCGGTTACAGATTTAGAAGGAACTGCAAATCTCACTTACTCTTACAGTTATTGAATAGTTTTTCTTGGTGGAATTAAGCGAAAGTAATATAAATAGTAAATGTAATAGTAACATCGCAATTACTTCCAGATGTAGAGTATAATACCGATTATTATTATAATGCACTACACAGGAACGGTGGGATCTGATTGGTCTGTTAAAATAAGGTAAAGTCCTTTGGGCTTTTTACACCCGAGCCATAATTGCTCATCAGGCCTGTGCTTATACCCAGTTCCCATAACGTGAAGCAACTATGAGTTCAACTCCTCCTGGATGGGATGCTAGTCCATCGCAGGTTACCTTCCCAGTATATTTGTACTGGTACCCATTTATACTGCTGGGTGAACAGAGGCACATTTGTGGTTAAGACCTTGCCCAGGGGTCGTAGCACATTGGGGATCTAACTGGGATTTTTAACACACAACCTCCCGATCATGAGCGCAGCACCCTAACCACTACACCACCGGACCCAATTGGTCTGTTATCTTGGGATTAAAAAGCGTTAGGCCGCACAGTAGCTTGATGGTTAGCACATTTGCTTCACAGCAAGAAGGCCCTGGGTTCGATTCCAACCCAGTTAGCTGCACTGGGGGGGCAGCAGTGACAACCTGTTGTTAGTGGGGCTTGAACCCCTGATGTTGGCTTCAGTTATCCAGCACCCAACCACAGAGCCACCACTGCCCATGTGAAAGGTATGATTAAATTAATTTTTCAGAAATAAATCAGAAAAGAAAACCTATAAAACTTTAGTGTGCATGTTTTGTTTATTTTTCCGTGTATCTAGGGAAACAGCTATACACATCAGGCTAAGTGTAGGATAATAAAACAATAATCTTATTCAATATTAGTTCTGAGAGTCTCAGGCCACCACATATTGGATGCATTTCAGGCAGCCGTAGCCTAATGTTTAGAGATGCAGCTTTGGGACCGAAAGGCCACTGGTCCGATTCCAAAACCAGCAGGAAATGTCTGTGAGTGGAGGAGTGAGCTGCACCTTCCCTTCTTCCACCTTCATGGAGGGAACACTCTTGAGCAAGGCACCTCAAAACCATGTGTTCTCCAGGCAACCCCAGTGTGCGTGTGTGTGTGTGTGTGTGTGTGTGTGTGTGTGTGTGTGTGTGTGTGTGTGTGTGTGTGTTCACTTCTGATTGGTTAAATGCGGAAGCAATAATATCCCTTGTGGGATTATTACATAAAACCAAAATCAAAAAATTAAAAAATAAATAGTGTTCATCATGGAGCAGTACAGACAATCAAAGAAATATAGCAATCTGTTTGAATAATGCATGTTAATGATAACAAACATAAATGATTAGTATTTTTAATGTTAATGTTTATGCTCCCCCAGTGCAACTAACTGGGTTATCAAAGGCTGGCCATGTCTCTCACTGTCTATGGTGTGAGATTCATGTAAAAGAACCATTGCTGACTTTGGGCAAGAGTAGCTGCAAAGCCGTCAGCGTGTTTCTGCCCTTGCGATGGCCTGGCGAGCCGTACATGGTGTACTCTACCCTCGCGCGGAATCGGATGGGATGGGCGCCAGCCTCCTCATGACTCTAATTAGGATTAAGCGGGTACAGATAATGAATGAATGAATGAATGAATGAATGAATGAATAAGTGAATGTTTATGCTGTTTACCTGCACAATTTAATCCACTAAGTGCTTTAGCACACTTTGCTTCAACGCTGCAGCTTATATTCATGAGCTCACTCAGGTGTGCTGGAGCATAGAAATTACAAAGTGTCCAAAAATAAGAGGAGAAACAGAGAGCGAGAGAGAGAGCGAGAGAAAGAGAGAGAGAGAGAGAGAGAGAGAGAGAACATGACGGAGGGGAGAGAGGGAGAAAGAACGAGTGTGTGTGAGAGAGAGAGAGAGAGAGAGAGAGAGAGAGAGAGAGAGAGAAAGGAAGAGAGAACAAGAGAGAAGGGGAGAAGGAGAATGAACAAGTGAGAGAGTGAGAGAGAGGGACAGAGAGAGAGGGGGTGTGTGTGAGAGAAAGAGAGAGAGAGAGAGAGAGAGAGAGAGAGAGAGAGAGAGAGAGAGAGAGAGAGTCGACAGGATGATACAAATCTCTGAATGTTCTGCAAACTAGCTTTTGTAACAGTGTCCAACAAATATGGGTTGTACCTGATTGGTGAAAACGTTCTTCTTCTTCTTCTTCTTCTTCTTCTTTTCCTTTCAGGGGTCGCCACAGCAAATGAACTGTCTCCATCTCACCCTATCCTCTGCATCTTCTGCTCTTACTCCAACTACCTTCATGTCCTCCTTCACCACATCCATAAATCTCTTTGGTCTTCCTCTAGGCCTTCTGCCTGATAGTTCCAACGTCAGCATCCTACTACCAATATATTCACTATCCCTCCTCTGTACATGTCCAAACCATCTCAATCTAGCCTCTCTGACTTTGTGTCCAAAACCTCTTATATGTGCTGTCCCTCTGATGTGCTTATTCCTGATCCTATCCATCGTCATTATTCCCAAAGAGAACCTCAACATTTTAATCTCTGCTACCTCCAGCTCTACCTCCTGTCTTTTCCCCAGCGCCACTGTTTCTAAACCATCACTGGCCTCATCACTGTCTTGTACATTTTTCCTTTCATTCTTGCTGATACTCTCCTATTGTACATCACACCGGACACTTTTCTCCAACCATTCCAACCTGCCTGCACACGCTTCTTCACCTCTTTTCCACACTCTCCATTGCTCTGGATTGTTGAGCCTAAGTACTTAAAATCCTCCACCTTCCTTATCTCTGCTCCCTGTAACATCACCGTTCCTCTTGGGTTCTTGTTGTTCACACATATGTATTCTGTTTTACTGAGGCTAACCTTCATTCCTCTCCTTTCCAGGGCATACCTCCACCTCTCTAGATTTTCCTCCACTTGTTCTCTGCTCTCACTACAGATCACAATGTCATCTGCAAACATCATAGTTCATGGGGAATCTTGTCTCACCTTGTCTGTCAGCCTGGCCATCACCATAGCAAACAAGAAAGGGCTCAGAGCTGACCCTTGATGCAGTCTCACCTCCACCTTGAACTCTTCTGTCACACCGACAGCACACCTCACCACTGTCTTACATCTCTCATACATGTCCTGCACCACTTTATCATACTTCTCTGCCACTTCAGACTTCCTCATGCAATACCACAATTCCTCGCTCGGCACCCTGTCATATGCTTTCTCCAGATCCACAAAGGCACAATGCCGCTCCCTCTGACCTTCTCTGTACTTCTCTATTAACATCCTCAATGGAAACACTGCATCTGTGGTGCTCTTTCTTGGCATGAAATCAAACTGTTGTTCACATATGCAAACCTCTGCCCTTAGTCTAGCTTCCACTATTCTTTCCCATAATTTCACCGTATCATCAACTTCATCCCTCTGTAGTTTCTAGAACTCTGCACGTCTCCCTTATTCTTAAAATTGGGCACCAGGACACTTCTCCATTCCTCCGGCATCTGCCTTCTCTCTAAGACCTTGTTGAATGTTCTTGTCAGAAAATCTATTGCTACCTCACCTAGACACTTCCATACCTCCACCGGTATGTCATCAGGACCAACTGCCTTTCCACTCTTCATCCTCTTCAATACCCTTCTCACGTCACCCTTACTAATCTTTGCTACTTCCTGGTCCTCAACAGTCACCTCTTCTACTCTTTTTTCTCTCTCATTTTCCTCATTCAGCTCTTCAAAGTATTCATTCCATCTTCCCAACACACTTCTGTCATCAGTCAATACATTTCCCTCTCTGTCCTTAATCACTCTAACTTGCTGCACGTCTTTCCCATCTCTATTTCTCTGCTGTGCCAATCTGTATAAGACATTTTCTCCCGCCTTACTGCCCAACCTATCATACAAGTCATCATACGCCCTCTGTTTGGCTTTTGACACCGCTACCTTCGCCTTACGCTGTCTACCTGTTCAGTTCATTTTCTGTAACCGCTTAATCCTAATTAGGGTCGCGGGGAGGCTGGCGCCCATCCCAGCCAACTTCAGGTGAGGGCAGAGTACACCCTGGACAGCTCGCCAGGCCATCGCAGAGCAGAAACACACCAACGGCTTTGCAGCCTACTCTTGTCGAAAGTCAGCAATGGTTCTTTTACATGCCTCTCACCATAGACAGTGAGAGACATGGCCAGCCTTTGATAACCCAGTTAGCTGCACTGGGGAGGACAGTGACAACCTTGTGGAGAGTGGGACTCGAACCCCCAACCTTTGGATCAGCAATCCAGCACCCTATACCACTAGACCACCACTGCCCTGCTGTCTCCCTGTACTCCTGTTTACTCTATTTCGTCCTCTCAATGTGCCATTTCTTCCTTTGTACACACTCCTGCACTTCCTCATTCCACCACCAAGTCTCCTTATCCACTTTCCTTCCAGAGGACACACCAAGTACTGTCCTACCTGTCTCCCTGATCACATTAGCTGTGGTTGTCCAGTCATCTGGAAGCACTTCCTGACCACCCAAAGCCTGTTTGAACTCCTCCTTGAAGACAAGATGACCCTCTTCCTTTTTCAGCTTCCACCACTTTGTCTTCTGCTCTGCCTTTGCCTTCTTCACCTTCTTCACCATCAGCGTCATCCTACACACCACCACTCTATGCTGTTTGGCAACACTTTCACCCACTACTACTTTGCAGTCACTGACTTCCTTCAAATTATATCGCCTACACAAGAAGTGGTCTACCTGTGTGCATCTACCTCTGCTTTTAAATTAAAGCCATTAAATTATTGAGAAAATTGCAGATGCTGCATGTCTGTTTGATTCTCTGGCTGTTTTGATCATTTTAAAAACATTTGTAGTTAATTCTCAAGAGAAAAGAGAAATGTAATGTGCAATTTGGTTACCAAGTCATTTTAGAATTACGTAGCTTCAGTTAGTCTAGAACAGGGGTCAGCAACCCGCGGCTCCAGAGCCGCATGTGGCTTTTTCACCTCTCTGGTGTGGCTCCGTGACTTTTTGAAATAATGTTGTACTTTACGGTGGTCGACGGATGCACCACAAACATCAACTGCAAAAAGAAAACGAAAAAGAAGCACTTCACCAGAGAGTTAAACCAGCTTTCACCTGAATGATGAGAGAATCTGCCGAAGGCAGAGTCCTGCAACAGTCGGGTACCCACAGGTACCGCTGCCAGGGTTTGTAATCCAGGAACGGAAATCACAGCTGAAGTAAGAGACGGTGAATGAGATTTGTTTATACACAGCAATCTACGAATTAAATAACTCTCCTCCAAGTGACAAAATAAAAGACTGGGTGTGGTTCAGTCTCCTCTCTGAGAATGGGTTGGTCAGTGCAGTATTAAGCATTAATATTATTTAAAAGAATGTTGAGCAGGCTTCTTCTTAAAATAAGTTTTCATGTACTTTTTTGTGTTGCTGTTGTTTTTGTAAATTAAAACTATGACAAAACAACATTAATATAATGAATAAAGAAAAAGAAAATCCCATGAAGGGCGTGATGGTGAGATATGGCTACCCAACCCGTTAACATCTGGCTGCACCCATTTCACGCTTCATGGGACATATATTCTTTTTCTTTATAAAAATACAAGAAGGACTAGAACACATTCATTCATTTTCTGAACCACTTAATCCTAATTAGGGTCGCCGGGAGGCTGGCGATTTTTTTTTTTTTTAATCTCAAATGTTTTTGTTGAAAACAGAATTGTAATTTAATTGTCTCGGCAGTCGTTTAAATCAATGCAACACATTGTTGTTTTATATTACCATGAAGGATAAAGGAGGTAAACATTATATGCAGTGTTATTTGATTTTAAATGTCAAAAAAGGATTTGTGGCTCCCAGTGTTTTCTTTAATGTGGAAAACGGGTCCAAATGGCTCTTTGAATGGCAAAGGTTGCTGACCTGTGGTCCAGATTGTTAGTCCAGATAACCGATGATCTGGACTAGTCCAGATATCTTGTATAAGCAAGACTCAAGGTGACGTGATCATATTGTTGCTGTGGAGTTTTGAACCAAAAGAGTAAGTCAACTTTCTGTAGTTGTGTAATATGCTTGGAAGCTTCCAGGAGCCAAAGCTAAAATGATCATCACTCTGCCAAATATCATTCAATATATGAAGTAGGTATACAATTAAATCTAATGAACGTGCACAGATTTCTCATGTGACTGTTCATGTGACCTATGTCAGGTTGGTGTTAAGTGCTTATTTCAGCCAGCCTTGTAGATTACATTGCCAAGTGTTACATGTTTTACCATCGGCATATTTTCAACCCAATCTCACTTGATCTGCTTCCTTTCTTTTTGTCTATCTCCTGTTTGTTTGATCTTTCTTCGGTAAGAGGCGTCAGTGCAGTCACCTCGATCCGGTCAAAATCCATTAGGTATTACCCAGTTTTAAATGCAGGGAGACAGAGACTCAGGTAAAGACTGGTGCACAGGGTGCAGGATCGATAAATAAATGTGAAGTACAAAGACAGTGGCTGCCATGATGGTCATAGCAAGCATGGCCTTTTCCATTAGCTGTTCTTCTGCATGTGGTCTTGCTATTGATTTGTACTGACAATGCAGACACCTGTAATGTCCTGAAATCGCATGTATTAGGCTACAAGTGAACAGTCAGTTCTTGAACTTCACAAGTTGAAAACAAGAAAATTGGGCAAGAATAAGAATCTGCCAGGCTTTAAAAAGGGTCAAATTTCAATGGTGAAATGATTAGGTCACAGCATCTCCAACTCCACAGGTTTTGGTGGGGTGTTCCCTGTATGCACCAGTATGTACCTATCAAAAATGGTCCAAGGAAGGGCAATCAATGGACCGGCAACAGGGACATGAGCACTAAAGGTTCACAAATGAATAAGAGGAGTAAAGACTTGCCTGACTTCAACACAAATGCTGACTATGACAGAAAGGTGTCAAAACACACATATAGCGGGCCATGTTGCCCATGCCGAATCCTGTCTCCTGTCCACCAACTAGGGCACCGTAAAAGGCCATATGAGCATCATAATTGAACCAGCAGTGGACAAAAGTGGATTGGTTTCGTTAATCATATTTCCTTTAGATCATGTGGATGGGTGATTATCTTGCATTAGTTTACTTGGGGGGAAATGGCACCAGGATGAACTGCTGGAAAAAAAATAAGCTGAAAGAGGCAGTATGAGGCTCTGGGCAATGTTCTGATGAGAAACCATAGGTCCTGAGAATATTATTTTGACATGTATCATCTACATAAGCATTGTTGCCGACCACCGAGCACAACCCTTCATGGCAATGATGTTCACTAATGGCTGGAGGCTCTTTCAGCAGAATATGCATCCCCCATATTGTCGGACATGATTAAAAGGTCAATGTGTGCCTCCATATTCTCAGATCTCAGTCTAATTCAGTCTGTGGGATGGGATGAACAAATAAGTCCAAACCATTGAGACCATGCTTTCAAACTTACAGGAATTTCAAGATTTTCTGCTTGTGTCTTGGTGCCAGATACCGCAGCACCCCGTTCAAAGTCTTATGGAATCCATGCCTTGACAGATCAGGGTGATATAGGCAGCACAATGTGGACATATACAGGTTAAGAATAACATTTGCTGCAGATATCTTGGTTGCAATAACCATGTAGCTCCTTGGCAAAACAGAACACTATAAGCAGTATGCACTGATGGGATGTCCCGGGGGGGGGGGGGGGGGGGGGGGGGGGATATCCTAAAAAAACATACTCAGAATTGATATCCCTGCAGTAGGACATTGTGGCAGACATAAAGACAGATGGACACAGAGTACAGCTGCTGAATGTTCCTTTCAGTGCTACACCCATTACATGGAACATTCCAGAACAACCAACAGGAACTTGTTTCTAGAATGAAATGACATAATTTATACAAACAACCCATCGTGTCATTCTATTTTATTTTTACAGCCTCCGAATCCTACTTACAATCCTACTTTGAAGCTTGAGGCTGGAGCCGGTGTCAGCTGACTTTTGGCAAAGGCAGGGTACACCTTCATCAACCCACCCATCCTTCGCAGGCCAACACACAACCATTTGCACTCATATTCTCATATAGCTAGGGGAAATTTAAAACAGCCAATTAGCCGTATGTCCATGTTTTTATAATGATGAAGGAACCTGGAGTACCCAGAGGAAACCCACACATGCACAGGGTTAAGATGCAAATTGCACACAGAAATGCCCACTGGACCAGCATTCAGAACCCTTTTGCTATAGAAATGACATTCACACCACTTAAACCACCTTTTTTTTCTGAAAACAACATTCGGTCTCTGTATGTTTGCTAATCTCATGCGTAATTAATGCTATGTGGTCAGCTAATGACTTAATCAGAAGTGAAATATTGTGTGAAAAAGTAATATTTTAGCATTTGATGTAATTTGACTTGCTGCCTAGCCAGTTTATGTTAGCTAGAGGAATTACCGCTTGTCTAAACGATTACTCAAATTGTTTTATACCCTTTCTAACTGGGTGTATGAGAGAGAGAGAGAGAGAGAGAGAGAGAGAGAGAGAGAGAGAGCGATAGGGGTTGTGTGAGTTTGTGATCATGATGATGAGACAGGAGCTGCAGAGGATTGTAAAATGTTACGAGTTCCAGTCTGACACTCAAACGTATATAAGGTCTATAAATGTGCTTAAGCATCCGCATTAATAGATTTGTACAAACTGCTTTTAAGGGTTCATAAATTAGATTTTGCTCCTGAAAATCTATTACAGGACATATAAAGTAGGGAAATGGCCTCATGATCTCACTTACCTTAGGCTACAGTTGTGAAAAATAACAGTTATGAGATAATCCTCTGGAAATTTCTAATACACTTCTGTCCCGAAGCAGGGAACCTCATTTACCTGACCAGAGAGACGTATAAAACGATCCGCACGTCATAAACTTGATACTGATTATCAGAGAGATGTACCACATTAAATGGAAAAGAGCCATTTCTCATGCTTGGTGTCAACTCGTTCAGTCTTCGGAAATAAAACGAACTAGCAATCCGCGCTAAAGCTAATCAGGTTTTCTTTCAAGAATTAGCATTTAAACAACTAAATCAACGTTAATGAGACGTTACTGGTGTACACACTCGCTCATCAAACTAGGTGTCCCTTTCTTTCTCTGTCACCATGATTAGCTTCATTAGAGCTGATCACTTCTGTCTGTATCGCCGTAGCTTGCATGCTAATTCTGCTTTGATTGGCATTATCGATGCTAAATTAATTGCACGTCACGTCTTCATCTGTTTAAGGAGAGAGTTTACACAGTTATTATGAACAACTTAGCACACACACAGCCCTGGATATTGATAAATATAAATATTTGTATGTTAATGGTGTGTTTTCATGCAGAGGGTTAATTAGCGGTAGCGTAGTGACATTATGCAGTGGGTAATAGCCCATGTCGAGAGCTCGGCTGGAAACCGAGATGAGAAAGAGTACGCTATTCGCTGTCACACAGTGTGAAATTGCTTTAACCTTTCAGCATAAGGTCTTTTTTATAACTCACACCCTGTTAGCGACGTCTGGCCAACAGTTTTCCCTTGCTAGCTGTTTGTTACTGCAGTCAAGTAGACTGTTGACCTGGGTGGCTGTACTCTGATCAGGAGGATTTCTGTAATTGACGTAATCATAACCAACAGTTCATTTTAGTCAATTTCCACTTTTTCTGCCCCAGCTTGATCCTTTCATTTCAGTCCTATCACAAATGCATAATATCTACTCTGTGGGAGCCGTGCTGCTTTTATTTATTTTTTGAGTAGTGATAAAATATCCATAGTGTTAACGCCTAGTGGCCTCAGGTTGAGCTGAAATTAGATATCTATAATTCAGTTCATACTTCAATTGACAAGCAACAGGCGCAGTCAGTGTTAAGGGGCCATAAGTTATGGGAAAGGAGATGCCTGAAAGAGCAAATGAACATTATAGGACATTATTATACTTGCGAATTTTATAAATGCAAAAAGCAAAGGGTGCAAGTATGAGTAGAGATGAGTATTTATGTGGAAAGGTGTATTAACATAACAAGAAGATGGAGAGTAAAAACCTACTCCAAACTCAATACAGACGCTCCCCGACTTACGTTTTAGTTCGGTTCCAGACGGCCGAACGTAAGGTGGAAAAAAAAAACGTGAGTTGTTATTGTATGTTCCAGTGACGTATGATGTTCATAATGTACTAAACATCCATAAATACCATTACTATATCTCATAAAACATCCTAAATCAATTATTATAAACATAACATTGTAAAATAATATCAAATATATAAAATAATATCAACATTAATTTCAAATAAATTAAATTCAAGCAATATAATTTCAAATAGATAAATTTTAATCAAATTCACTCATCAAATATCAAATACAGTATCAAATATAACCTTTAACATTCTCTGTGATGCGATCTTTCTGCTTGTAAATGGTTCCGATGGTCGACATTGGAATAAGCCATTTGGAAGAAACATGTAACATTCACGTGTTTTTTCACCAGCATCAATTTTCTTGATAATAGCCATCTTCGTTACTAACGAGATGGCTTGCTGCTTTTTCTGATTACCACTATCACTAGTAGGCTTAGGCTTCTGACCAACCATATTTGCTTAGGGTTACAAAAGTCCGTAAAACAGTGTAAACACAAAGATCACGGAGACAACGTCTTAACACAAGGGTACCACGCAGTGAACTGGGAAGAAGGAGGGGCACGTTCAGTCTGTCGTTTGTAAACAACGGACACAGCATCATGCAGAAGTAGCGTATTATGTTAGCGTACTACGTAGGTACGTCTCGTACTACAGCGAGCACACTAAACTCAAATTTTGACTTTTTTTAAATGTAAAATCGAAAAATACGTAAAACGATTGAACGTAAACCGGGGCGTGTCTGTAAACCTATATAAACAAAATATTAAAAATCATCATTTCCTAACATTAAAAACCCTTAAAAATTTACTCTACAAAATCAAGTCAAGTCTTCCTCATCCAAAGCCTCAACTCTGATAAAAAAAAAAAAAAAAGTAACACTAGAATTAATAATTTTTTGTTTGTTAGTTTTTTGTTTGTTTGTTTGTTTGTTTTTCGCAAATAACAGTTAGTGCACAACACCCTCTCCTGGACCTGCTGCAATATGACACTTCCAAAAAATAGTGCTCTGAAACAATGTTAAAGCAACCTTTAAAAAAAAAGAACATCTAAAAAATAATGTGGATTATCCCCAAAGTATAAACTAAATGAAACCTACAACTCTCACAGTAATTATACAATTGTGTGTGTGTGTGTGTGTGTGTGTGTGTGTGTGTGTGTGTGTGTGTGTGTGTGTGTGTGTGTGTAATTCTGTTCAAGCACAAATACAAAACTCAAGGGTAAAACATAACCTCCATGTTGATAGTACACACACACACACACACACACACACACACACACACACACACACACACGATATATATATATATATATATATATATATATATATATATATATATATATATATATATATATATATATATATATATATATATATATATATGCATCTATATGTATATGTACATATATATATATATATATATATATATATATATATATATATATATATATGCATCTATATGTATATGTACATATATATAAACTATATATATATATATACACACACACACACACACACACACACACACACACACATCATAACACACATACACATATACACACTTTCGGCTTATTTTACTACATCACTTTATGTAATAGATACAGAATAATACTTTACTGAAAAGAACTCTCAGCATTTGACATCATGGATTTTCCAAGCTTCGAGAGCAATTCACAACCCTAGGAAGCTACCGGTTTGGAAAATTGTCTGTTAGACTTGTCTTCGTGAGTGCAGCTGCTACAAGTTATTACATTTTGGCCTCCAATATAGCTTGGAGAACTCTTGACACTCTCTCAGACCAATATTGTCAGTTATTGCACAAGGGAATTCATGCCTACTCCATGGATGGCTGATGGAAAAGGGCAAAAGAGAGAGAAAGAGAGAAATAAACTGTAAAATGATTACTGAGGATGTTAGGACAGAGCACAGGAGGGGAAAATGTATTTATATACTCAGGAAAGATTTTGTCTCAATGGAGATACCGGTTGTGATTGGCGTCACACCTGAGAGAGGTGACGGTACGAAGATAATGATGCACGGTTTATAAATTAGGGAAGGCGTGGTAAATTAATTATTATTTAGTATCATTCTACCTTTTGTAACACCTCTCCGAATCTGGCATTGTGTTCCTGTGTCATGAGATATTATTAAAAATCACCCAAAGAAGAGAATAAATGAGTCATGGGAATAAATAACATGGTGAACTTTAATGAATCATGAAAAAAGTCACATGTAACTAATAAATTGTTAATCAATCCCATGTGGTAATAAAGTTGTGGAAATAAAAAATAAGAATAAAAAAGTAAATGGATCATGTTTGAAAATTGAAGAAAAGTAAATTAAACATTCAGATCTGTATGAATTTAATAAAGCGCTGAGTGATAAAGTAAGTAAAAGTACATGAATCAAGACAACAAATCAATTTATTAAATGAATAGTGCATGAACATGTAAAGTCAGTACAGCTGAGAAAAAAACTCAGAGTGAAAAAAAACACATAAAAGTGAATAATTAATCTTTTTTTTTAAATAATATTTATAAAAATTCAATAAAAATAAATAGATGATTCAGCTAAAAAAAATTGCATCCTTTTATTAAATGTGAAAGTGAATGGTTCATTAATAAATTAGAAGTTAAAGTAAATGATGCATTAAACAAACAAAAAAAACTTTTGAAAGTAATTTGTTTATTTTTTAAATCACATTCACACACAAACATTCATTCACTTTCTGAACCGATTAATGCTAATTAGAGTTGCGGGGAGACTGGTGCCCATCTCAGCCGACTCTGGGCAAGGGCAGCGTACACCCTGGACGGCTCGCCAGGCCATCACGGGGCAGAAACATGCTGACGGCTATGCAGCTCCTCTTGACAAAAGTCAGCATTGGTTCTTTTACATGAACCTCACACCACAGACAGTGAGAGACATGGCCGGCCTTTGATAACCCAGTTAGCCGCATTGAGTGGACAGTGACGACCCGTGGAGACGACCGTAGCTTGAACCCCCAACCTTGGGATCAGTGATCCAGCACCTTTACCACTCAGGCAATCACTACGCCTTTACACGCAAAGAGTAATTATTCACTTAAAATGCCTCAAAAAAGAAAATGACAATACTGTTCATGTGAAGGTTTGATTTTTGAACACATGATTCATGAATGTTTGGTTGTCGTGTAAAGAGATAATCTCAAAAACATGCGCAATCCGAAAAGAGAGCATCACGTCTCGGAATACATTCCATGACAACAAATCACACGTGAAAATAAATTAACACGTCAAACTAAATGAATCATGAACGCATGCTTCATAAATCATGTGGTGGGAAGTTTGCTCCAGGCATAAATGAATCATTTAAATATGGAAATTGTCATCCTGCTTTGAAGCTGAGGATAAAAAAGTGTAGTCCACCAAGAATCATGTAATGACCATGTAATCCCTCTATAATCCATCATAACAGAACCCCCTGAACGACAAAGGTCAGTAGATGAGACCAGGGATAAAGTGATACTCAAGGCAGACGTGTGTGCGTTTCAGACACTGAGGGAAAATTGAGGAGGGAAGGAGTTGCTGAATGATCAATAGTGGGGCAATCATGGAGTGTTTTTCGAGGTGTAGCACTTTTAACCTTGGGAGGAGAGGATAAATATTTGCCATAGGGCGGTGAGAGGAAAACTGGCAATGATCTTCTCGACACCGCCATTTATTATTCACTGAGAAAGACTATGCTAAAGTTTTGAAGTGATGATGAACGTGAATCATGATGCAAACCTTGAAATCCCCCACTTTCCGTGGTTAATGGGGACCGAGACCACCACCACGTGACCGCCAATTTCCGCGAAATAAGATTGACCCCGCCTGACTGACGTATACATAAATGTATATGTGTATATAATATCAATAAATACATATTCAATGCAATAAATGCTTATAATAACAATTCAACATTCAAAAATAATTCACAAGATGTAAATAAAATATAAACACACACACACACACACACACACACACACACACACACACACACAAATGTGCACTCAGACGCTCACGCACATAGAGACACGCAGGCGCACACACAGATGCGCACCTCACATAAAAATTTCAGTAGTTTTGTTGGGGGCTTTTGGGTTGTTTTTTGTTTTTGTTTGTTTGGGGTTTTTTGCATAATTGGACTTCCTTAATTTCCTTATTTTTTTAATATTCAATGAATATTTTTGAAAAACCCGATGATGAACTGAAGCCGCAGGAAATGAAGCGCAAAGTCACTGTAATAATCATTATTATATATTAGGCGGCATGGTGGCATCGTGATTAGCACGTCCACCTCACAGCAAGAAGGTCCTGGGTTCGATTCCCAGCTCAGGCGTTTCTGTGTGGAGTCTGCATTTCCGCCCTATGTTTGTGCGGGTTTTTTCCGGGTCACCTGGTTTCCTCCCACAGTCCAAAGTCATGCACAGTAGGTTAATTGGATGTTCTAAATCAACCCAAAGTGTGACAGTGAGCATGAATGGTTCTGTGAGTGTTGGCCCTGCGATGGCATGAGGAGCTGTCCAGGGTGTACTCCTCCCTTGCCCAGAGTTGGCTAAGATGGGCACCAGACTCCACGCAACCATAATTAGGATTAAGCAGGTCAGAAAATGAATGAACAATTATATTAATTAGTGTCAGTTTGCTTGGGTTTGGCTATCAACTGGACAAGGTGAGCAGCCTGTATAGTGCAAGTAGATTGGTATAATTTAAAGTTTTAATAAAATAAATAAAAAGCTATTTTGTTTTGATTCACCAGCATCCCCGTGACCCTAATTAGGATTAAGATGATTAGAAAATGAATGAATGTTTCCTTTTAGGCAATAAACCTCAAATAAAGAACCCAGCCTTAGTGAATAGTTCGCGGCACTTCTGGAGTTCTCACACCGGGCACAATCTGCTCTCAATACACAGGCATGAGGCCATTTCAAAGATCAGCGGGCTGTTCCACTTCCTACTATCAAATACTTTCAATTCAAAAGCTGCTCCAGGCAGTGGTGGCCTGGTGGTCAAGGCGCTGGCTCACTGAGCCCAAGGTTGGGGGTTCAAGCCCCACTCTCAACAGGCTGTCACTGTTCCCCCAGTGCTCATAATCGGGTTATCAAAGGCCGGCCATGTCTCTCACTGTCTATGGTGCGAGGTTCATGTAAAAGAACCATTTCTGACTGTTGTCAAGAGTAGCTGCAAAGCCGTCAGCGTGCTTCCACCATGGGATGGCCTGGTGAGCTGTCCAGGGTGTATTCTGCCCTCACCTAGAGTTGGATAGGATGGGCGCCAGCCTCCCCTCGACCCTAATTAGGATTAAGTGGTTACAGAAAATGAATGTTGCTCCTTTTTACAGAACATGTCGAAAATGAACAGAATAATCAGTCAGATACTGTTAGCTTTTAACAACTTTGAGACTGCGAGCGCTTGAGACAGTAACAGGACATGAGCTGAAATCCTCGTAGTGGATTACAATGAACCGATTAGAATGCATGATTGCTCATAACCAGTGAGTAAGAATAGAGTAATCCATTCATTCATTTTCTGAAACACTTCATCATAATTAGGATCATGGGGAGGTTGGTGCCCATCTCAGCCAACTTTGGGGAAAGGGATGGGTACACCCTGTACAGCTGCCAGGCCAACATGCACACACCAATTCACACCGAGAGGTGATTTGGAATAACCAGTTAACCGGCTGTGTGTGTTTTTTATACTGTGGGAGGAAACCAGGGAACCCGGAGGAAACCCACACAGGACCAAGGAGAACATGCAAACTCCACAAGGATACGCCTGAGCTGGGAACCGAACCCAGGACCATTTTCCTGTGAGGCAGACATGCTAACCACTGCACCACCCTGCCATCCTTATGAAACTACATTATTATTAAATTATTTAAATTTATATTTAAATTTGACCCGAGTTATTGTTCAAAATGTGTTGTTCTTCAATATTATTTTGAAACCGGGGCCAGGCTTTAGCTGTGCTATGAAAGATCTTTCAAAACCATTCACAGCCAGTGAAACAGCTTATTTATTGTTACCTCTTTGTTCCGTTAATACTGTCTGTCTTTGCCCCGTGTTGTGTAATCATTGTCTATGAAAGCTTCGTATTCATCACACTAGTCCGTTCTATCAACATCTCTGTTTTTCTTCAGTTCCACATTTCCAGCGTCACACAGCTCCTCTTGTAATATCTTCACTGTTCTTCTGTCCCATTGCTTCATAGTGAGCAATTAAACCTTAATCACATGGCGCCGTGCTTAAATATCAGTCTGATTTGCTCCCATTAGTTGTAATCCTATAGAGCGAAACAGTCTTCACCGTCATCGTTCTGTTCCAAGCTGACAGATCACAAGTCACAACAGCGACCTTAATCCTTTCTTTATCAGTCATGGATAATTTGAGAAGCTTTCCATAATTTCAATCGAGAACCTGACAACATGAAAGAATTCTCTTTGTTTTTAGTTTTTTCCCCCCATCTTCCACATCTCTGCCTTTCATTCTTTGATTCCAGTCAATGTAGAGAAGGGAGGAAGGGATATAAAGCAAGAAGGGGGTGGGGGTGGGGATGGGGGTGGGGGGGGACTCAGAAACCTAAGCCTCGGTGTAATGATTTTTAACAAGAATGTTCTAAAAATACCAACAAGAAAAGGACATGAAAGCAGCGCACAGAAACCGCAAAACATCTGACGGACGAGGTAAAGGATGTCCCATCGCATATCACGAAGCATGCCATCCACGGTGCCTTAGAAATATGCACATTAATTAACATTTTGCTTAATCACAGATGAAATTCCGGAAAGTCCTCAAAATCAGGACTGAGTAACTCATTATTGTTTCCCAAAGGACGCGCTGCAAAGACAGCACTTTAATATCTTTATACCCTCCTCTAGAGACCAGATCGAAAGAAAAAGGACTGAAGTCGCCTTCCTGTCAGAAGAGAAAAACCCATAATCTCATGTGTCGGCTCTTGAGTGTCAGTCACACACTGTGCACAGATTTACCACCATACTGACTTTCATGCTTATCTGAACCTGATCACATGACACAGCCTTAAAAATAACAGGCTTCTCGATTTTAAGCCATCGCATTAGTTTTAGAGTTAATATTCAGGTTAACTACAATATTTTTAAAGCCCATTATATATATATATATATATATATATATATATATATATATATATATATATATATATATATATATATATATATATATTGAGGGGCTGATGGCATAGTGGTTAGGGTGCTGGGCTCATGATCAGGAGGTTGTGTGTTCGAATTTCAGTTAGACCCCCACTGTGCTAAGACCCCTCGAGAAGGTCTTAACCACAAGTGTTCCTCTGTTCACCCAGCAGGATCAATGGGTACCAGTTAAAATATACTGGGCAGGTAACCTGCGATGGACTAGCGTCCCACCCAAGAGGAGTTGAACCCCTGGTAGCTTCATGCTATGGAAACCAGGGATAAACACTGGCCTGATGAGCCACTATGGCTCGGGTGTAAAAAGCCCAACAGACTACTCTACCGACCTACACAGTATATATATATATATATATATATATATATATATATATGTGTGTGTGTGTGTGTGTGTGTGTGTGTGTGTGTGTGTGTGTGTTGTACTTAATCTCATTCATATTGCCCAGTTCTAATTTTACTAATTACATACTATACAAGGTGGCATGTTGGTGTAGTGGTTGTCACATTCATTTCCTAGCAAGAATTCCCAGCTTGGGAGTTTATGTGTGGAGTTTGCATGTTCTCCCCGTACTTGAGTGGGTTTCCTCTGGGTACTCCGGTTTCTTCCCACAGTCCAAAAACATTACATTAAGTTAACAGGCTGTTCTAAATCTCCCCTAGGTGTGAATACTTGTGTGATTGTTGACCCTGTGATGGCCTGGTGATCTGTCCAGGGTGCACCCTGCCCTCACTCAGAGTTGGCTGAGATGGATGCCAGCCTCCTCGCAACCCTAATTAGGATTAAGGGGTTCAGAAAATTAATGTACATTACACAGAAAAGGTGTGTGCTGATTGGTCGGCTATCTCTGGATTAAAAACATTGCACTGAGCAGGGGTGGTATGGCGGGGTAGTGGGGAGCATGTCCACGTCACAGTGAGAAAGCCAGGGTTTGACTCCTAGCTTGTGTGTGTGGGTTTTTTGTGTGGAGTTTGCATGTTCTCCCCGTGCTTGCGTGGGTTTCCTCCGGCTACTCTGGTTTCTTCCCATAGACCAAAAACATGCACAGTAGGCTAATTCGCTGTTCCAAATCCTTCCTAGGTGTGAGAGTGAGTGTTGGCTATGCGATGGCCTGGCAAGCTACCCATGGGGCACCCAACCTTGCCCAGAGTTGGCTGAGATAGGCGTCAGCCTTCTCATGACCCTAATTAGGATTAAGCTGTTTAGAAAATGAATGAATTCTGAGTAGATAATGCATAAAAGAAAATGATTCAACATTATAATGCTTGTCTTTCCCCATATATAAGATATTTGATGAATCCCCACATATTTCTGTTGATGAATTTTATCGATCACTTAAAAATCCATAGATTGTCTATTTTACGACAATTAAAATCCTTTGTTGAGTGTTTGCCTCATTTTTTCAGGCAGTGCTAGTGATGCATGTAATGATTGTTACATACAGCAGGGTGCAGGAGAGCAAATGAAAAAAAAAATAGAAGCAAAAAAAAACGATAAAAAGAGATCTAATTTTGGTTTGTCTGTTCGCTGTTGATGCTAGTAGTAAGTCAGTAAGGTTAGAAGGGAGTCTGATCCCATAGTTGCACCTGAGCTTATGATGGCGTTTTCTGGAGGCCTGTACCTCAGCGCAAACTTGTAAATTCAGAGTAGGTTGAAAAAAAACATAATTCTTGAAAATATTTTTTTAAAAATGCATCATTACTGTCCAATAGTTTAAATCACATAGATAAATCACAATATCATTTCACTTTTTGTGAAAACGAATCTAAAATTAACAGAAGACCTGCTATGATTAGCCGTCTATGATTAGCATGCTAACCCTAAGCGGTTGGAATAGTCGGAGTCGCAGGCATGTTCCTAACCGTGACTCCAGAAAGTTATGTTCATTCATTCATTCATTTTCTGAACCACTTAATCCTATTTAGGGTTGCAGTGAGGCTGGTGCCCATCTCAGCCGACACTGGGCGACGGCAGAGTACACCCTAGACAGTTCGCCAGGCCATTGTAGGACAGAAACACGCTGACAGCTATGCAGCTCTTCTTGAAAGTCAGCGATGGTTCTTTTACATGACCCGCCCACCAGAGACAGTGAGAGCTGCTCAGTATATCGTGCTGACAACCATTGACAGTGGTGATTGAACCCCCAACCTTAGCAGCAGTAATCCAGCATCTTACCATCGTGCCACAACTGCCCATTGACGCTGTGTTTAGTACAACAAAAACACTGCCTAATTCTAAAAATAAATAAATAAATTTTTATAATCAAATACTTTTATTCCATGTTTTGTTGGTTTTTGTGAAACAACACTATTGAACCGGATGTGTTGGGTTAGCATTTAGCCTGAGGACTGCTAAACTTGACCCGTGGTGCAGAGCTCACCCAACCAAATCTGTCATAGGTGAAACATCTTTTTAAAAACTATACAAAATTGTTTTCGTGTGTTTTTTGTTTTGTTTTGTTTTTTGTTTTTTGTAATGATATCCCCCTGTGGTATATGTACAAAAAAATAATGTGCATTAGGGTCAGTGGATGTGATGTTTTATTTTATAGCCTATAATTCAGTTACAGCTTCCCTTCCTCATCATCATCATTTTCTGTAACCACTTAATCCTAATTAGATTCGCAGGGAGGCTAGCGCACATCCCACCAAACTCCGGGCGAGGGCAGATTACACCCTGGACAGCTTGCCAGGCCATCGCAGGGCGGAAACACACTGACAGCTTTGCAGCTACCCTTCACGAAAGTCAGCAATGGTTGAACCCCCAACTTTAGGATCAGTGATCCAGAACCTACACCACTAGGCCACCACCGCTTAATCTTAATTAGGGTCATGGGGAGGCTGGCACCCACCCCAGCCAACTCCAGGCGAGGGCAGAGTACACCCTGGATAGCTTACCAGGGCATCACAGGGCGGAAACACACTGATGGTTATGTAGCTACTCTTCACGAAAGTCAGCAATGGATCTTTTACATGAACCTCACACCATGGACAGTGAGAGACATGGCCGGCCTATGATGACCCAAATGGATCTTTTACATGAACCTCACACCATAGACAGTGACAGACATGGCCGGCCTTTGATGACCCAGATAGCTGCACTGGGGGGGACAGTGACAACCTTGTGGAGAGTGGGACTCAAACTCTCAACCTTTGCATCAGCGATCCCGGCCCCTATAGCACTAGGCCACCTCTGCCATGAAAAATTAATGACAAAGTTCAATTTGTTTCCCTCATTTGGGTGAAATATTGTGTAATTCAAAATTTTAAAAGGAGGATATAATTACGGAAAGTCTTGCACTGGCTTTCTACTGATTCCTGTGTAACAGAACCTGGCTTTAATACAGGGGCCAGAAAGTCATTGAGGTTAAGTTTAAGTTCACCAGTTCCAACCTCTTTGTGTGTTTAAAAGAGAGAGAAAGACGGGGGGATGAGGTGTTTGGAGGAGACGAAGCCAATTTCATCTACGCCTTTTACCCAAGGCTCTGCCACCCCTGAGGAGAGATATTGGTTATTGAGCTCAATGCTAGGAGAGTAATCATGGTTCTCTTTAGAAAAGGGTTAGCAGAATATCTACTGGATTTTTTCATTAGTGCACCATAATACCAATGAATAGACTAAAGAAAGGTATTTCAGAACGGCTCAGCAGTGGTCGGTAATTGGTTGAAATTCCACTTTTCAACATGGTAGTCAAATATTGACGAAAGAATAAAATAATAGCTCTGTTTCAAGGATTCAAAAATTAAAGGCTGATATGATATGATATGATATGATATGATATGATATTATAGGATATGATCGGATATGATGGGTGTGTACTATCTATCTTTTTTTTTTTTAAAGACATGAACATTAGGCTGACTGGCTGTTCCAAATTGCCCCAGGCATAAATGGAAGTGTGGATAGTTAAGGGTATGTTGGCCCTGTGATGGATTGGCAGGTGGCTCAGGGTGTACCCCACCTTTGCCCAGAGTCAGCTGAGATAGGCTCCAAGCCCAAAGCAAATGAAAATAAAAAGGGACTTTGAACTCAAGACCAAGTCTTGTTGATTGGCAAGGGTGATCTCTTCTAGGTCAACAATTTTGGACCACTATATTGAAATATCGAAAGTTGTGTATGAAGTGTGGGGCAGAGGTGGCTTAGTGGTATAGGGCACTGGATC
>CM045746.1:22771965-22874465 GCA_024760905.1 Plotosus lineatus
GAGGCTGGCTAGTGTCCATCTCAGCCCACTCTAGATGATACACCCTGGACAGCTCGCCAGGCCATCAGAGGGCAAGCACACATACAATCATCCACACTCAATATAACACCTAGGGGTGGTTTGGAACAGTCAATTAGCTTATTGTGCATGTTTTTGGATGGTGGGAGGAAACCAGAGTGCCCGGAGGAAACCCACCCAAGCACGGGAGGAACATTCAAACACGGCACAGAAACGAACTGGGAATCGAAGCTGGGAATCGAACACAGGACCTTCTTGCTGGCAGATTTGCTAACCACTAAACTCCTCATACACACACACACACACACACACACACACACACACACACATATATATATATATATATGTACATATATGTGTGTGTGTGTGTGTGTGTGTGTGTGTGTGTGTGTGATTTGTATTATATGTGTGTGAGATATATATAGAGATATCTTACACATATAATACAAACCACACACACACACACACACACACAAATATATATATATATATATATATATATATATATATATATATATATATATATATATATATATATGTATATATATATATATCCCTCAGTTCTTCGCTTCAATTCATCGCGTTTTTTTTTAAATATTCATCGAATTAAAAAATTAGGAAATTAAGGAAGAATAAGGGGGAAAGTTGAGGAAAATGACAGACAAACAAGGCCAATTATGCAAAAAAAGACAAAAACTGAACTAAACAAGCACAAAACAAAAAAAAAAACAACCCAAAATCTCCCATAAAAAGTAGTTACATTGTTGATTGTTGTGAGGTGCGCATCTGAGTGCGTGCACAGGCATCTGCATGCGTGTGCGCGCACGTCTCTATGTGTGTGTATTTATATGTTATTTACATCTTATTTATTATTTTTTAATATTTAATTGTTATTAAAAGCATTTATAGAATTGAATATGTATTTCTTGATATTATATACACATATACATGCACATATACGTCAGTCGGGGGGGTTGGGGGGGTGACCTTACTTCGCTGAATGCGATGGTCACGTGGGGATCTCGGTCCCAATTACCCGCGGAAAGTGAGGGGTCCCTATATATATATGTGTGTGTGTGTGTGTGTGTGTGTGTGTGTGTGTGTGTGTGTGTGTGTGTGTGTGTAGAAGGGTCCTGAGAACTGTAGACTAACTGCATATACACTTCTTGGAATTCTTTCTCATATTATACCTCCCTAGGATTATTGAAGAATTTGGCCTTCAATAAATTGACATTCAGTTATGTATCATATTTCAAAGTCTCTCCTATAAATTGTTTAGTCCGCACCAAAACTTTTCTTCAGTACTGGAATCATCAGTTACAATACACCCTGTGCTATTTTCACAGCCAGGACAGAGGGACATGGTAGTTACCTTCGAGTAAAAATGCAAAGAAATAAATGTCTGGAGGTTGGAAAGAGATTTTTTTTAAGGATAGAACTGTATTGTATTATTGCAGTATGTATTGTGATAGGATTTTCCTGTGCGTTTTTTTTTTTTTTTTTTTTACTGCTTCTTCTTTTTGTCACATCTGACTCAGTGTACAATACTGTGAAGAAGAAAAAAAAACTGTCTGATTGAATCAAGAAGAAGAGAAAACCCAAAAATATGTGATTGAGGACTTGAGATCTGATGGAGGATATGAAATTTCACCCAGTGTGAGAAAATTACTTCACACTTAATGCAGTCTCTTAAAGTGACACATCTGATGGAATACTTCCATTTAAAAGACGCATTATACATCACATGACAAAATTCATCTGCACAGCAGTGTAGTAAGCACAGTGTGAGCTGATTTAAAGACTTACTGGACTGTGCATTCCAACAGTGTGACGTATACTAAACTCCCAACATGAAAAAGTGAGTAATAACCTGCATCACTGTAAGTGATTGCTGGTACCAGTGGTTGAAAATGGGGACTGCACCCTCATTAAGAGAACACGAGCTGAAATCAGACTACCAGCTGGTTGAACACATTTCAAGCCTGGAACATTTTTAAAGCTCTCTTTAGCAAAACTGTCAAAAAAAAAAAAAAAAAAAAAAAAAAAAAGCGAGCTGTCTGCCTGGGGTTTCACTTTAAATCTGTCTTAAAAATTCCTTTTAACATCAAAACTGGGTTACAGTGTTACTTCTGGGCGATATGTTGGTATAGAGGTTAGTACATTCGCCTCACACCATTCGGTTTGATTCCTGGGCGTGGGCGTTTCTGTGTGGAATTTGCATGTTTATCCCATGCGTGCATGGGTTTCCACCAAGTAACTTCCAAAGACTTGCACATTAGGTTAACTCAGTGCTTCTCAAATAGTGAGGGGTGCCCCCCTTGGGGGGTGCGATATGATGCCAGGGAAGGGGCGCGGTGTGATGTCGGGGGAGCACGTGTGACCCTGGGGAACATGCTTTTCTGGAATTGTGAACAAGAATTAAGTGTAATTGCACATTCCACTCCACTAGTTGGCAGTGGCGCTCTCAATATCACGCTATAGTTTAGCAGTTTTTCGCACAAGCAAATGATATAAAGTGCAGTAAACAATCCCTCAAAAAACAACAATGAAAATTTTCTAACGGGAATGAAGAGAAAGGTGGAGAGAGATGGAGATATTAAGACATAAATAAGTTGAATGAGTTTAAATAAAGATGTATTTTTTATTTCAGGCACATTGGCGCACTTTAAATCTTTTCTGTTACAGATTAAAAAACAACTTTAATTAAGTTTTTCTTAATTGTGAGTTGAACTCTATTTCTTTCTTTGTTTTGTTTTTAATGTTAATAAAGATACAATGTTATGCAACGGTGTACTAATAACAATTTTATAGACAAAAAATACTATTTGTAGTCGCTCATGGTGTGGTGGGGTCGTGAAATGTTTTTTCTTCCTGGGGGGGTTTCACAGAAAATAATTGAGAAGCACTGGGTTAACTGGTTGTTCTACATGAACCAACATGGTTGTGTGTATTGCCCTGTGATGGACTGGCAAGCTGCTCAGGGTATACCTCGCCTTAGCCCAGTGTTGGTTGAGATTGACCCCAGCCTCCCTGCAAACTGAGTGTGCATAGTAAGCCTAGTAAACATAGTGTAAAGTAATTCGGAAAATGTGTGGTGAGTGAGTGTTACATCATGGCGTTACATCAGTGTTCTTAATGAAAATGTCATATTTATCCCATATAATTTTTTTTTAACTTAAAAATATTGGTACAAAGGACAGATCTCAGGTGTTTTTGGTACCATAATTGGTATGTCTGCCTCACATCAAAAAGATCTTGTGGTTGAGTATCAGGTCCAACAGGTGCTTTTGGTTGGAGTTCGCATGTGTAGAGTCCTGTGCTTGCATGACCCCCCAAGCAGGTTCTCCGGTTTCCTCCAACAGTCCAAAGGCATACACATTAGGTCAACTGGCTGTTCCAAATTGCCCCTAATTGTGAGTGTGAGTGGTTGTGTTTCTGTGTTCGCCTCATGATAGACTGGTGACTTGTTCGGTACATCGGGGTATACCCCAGCTTTGCCTAGTTTTGGCTGGAATAGGCTACAGGATAGTCTCTATGCCCGTGATAGAATAAAGCAGTTCTACCAGTGAGTAAATGTGAGAGAGTGCATGACTGGACAAACATTGGTTGGATTTAACCACTGTTTTGGTTGGTTCATTCAAAGTGCCAAATGAACCACCAAATCTGGGTTCAACCCCAACATCTACCAAAGAAAAGACCAATGCAAGAGGAAAGCAATGGTCTGCTCATGATTCAAAGCACATGAAATCACAGCACAAACATACATATTAGAACCATGGGTGGCTTGTTCTTGGATGGCTGGTTCTTGAAAGGACATGTCACCCATAATTTTAGGAGAATGAATTCAAAGCTACAGAAACATTTTGTCCCTCGATTTAGAGTGAAATTCATCAGCACTAACTGAAAGGAAATTGACTGTGCAGCAAGACAGTGGACCCAAACAGAACATTCTTCCAACATAACAAGAATTTCATTAGGGGAACAGAAATGGAAGGTTGCAGACTGGCCAAGTCAATCAACAGACTGTAACCCAGCCAAGCATCTATTAAACCATCTGAAGAGGAGACTGAAGGTTGAATGTTGAGCAAATGTGCATGTCTTTGGGCAGGAAATTGGAGCAACTGGAGGAAACCCACGCAACATGTGGAGAACATGTGCAAACTCCACATAGAAAGATTTGAACCTGAAACCTTCTCAGTGTGAGGCAAAAGTGCTAACAACTAATTTTTTTTAGATTGGGTGCACCGAAGTGAACAAATCATTGATCAATTTACAGGTAATTAACATTTTGACTTGACTCATTTTGGGGTCCAATATATCCATAATCTGGTGGTCACTAGGTAGTCACTGCTGTCTTGCTAGTGCAGCTAACTGGGTTATTAAAGGCCAGCCATGTCTCTCACTGTCTGTGGTGAGAGGTTCACGTAAAAAAAGAATCATTGCTGTTGTTTGTAAAGAGTAGGCTCCTGAGTTGCCTCATCAGCGTGTTTCTGCCCTACATTGGCCTGGTGGCCTGTCCAGGGAGTACTCAGCCATTGCCAAGAGTCGGCTGAGGTGGACGCCAGCCTTCCTGCCACCCTAATTGGAATTAAGCGGTTCAGAAAATTAATGAGTGAACTTCTTGTGGAAAAAAATTACATGGTCATGTGGGTGTGGTTCATGTTGGAGTCTAAGTCTTAAGGCAGGGGAACAGATCTGGAGACAACTGACTCAAAAATGTTTACAAATTTTATATGTATTATTTATTGTTATATAAAAGGTATCTCATACACTCATTCATTCATTTTCTCTAACTGCTTAATCCTATTTAGGGTGGTGGGGAAGCTGGAACTCATCCCAGCCAACTCCGGGCGAGGGCAGAGTTCACCCTGGACACCGTTCACCATCAGGCCATCACAGGGTGGAAACATGCTGACGGCTACGCAGCTCCTCTTTTTGAACGTCAGCAATGATTCTTTTACATGAACCTCTCACCACAGACATGGCCAGCCTTTGATAACCCAGTTAGCTGCATTGAGGGGACAGTGACAGCCCCTTGAGAGTGGGGCTTGAAACCCTACCATGGGATCAGTGATCCAGCACCTTAACACCAGGCCACCACTGCCCTCTCTAATACACAGGCCAAGCAATATATATATTATAAGACTGTCTTTGTACTGTCCTTTTATTTTTATTGTTATTTGCTCTACCAAAAAGTATTGAGCACTCTCCTACCGAAGGATCTACTCAGAAAATCATATATATATATATATATATATATATATATATATATATATATATATATATATATATATATATAGATATATATAGATAGATATATATATATATATATATATATATATATATATATATATATATATATATATATATATATATATATAGAGAGAGAGAGAGAGAGAGAGAGAGAGAGAGAGAGAGAGAGAGAGAGAGAGAAGATTTATGGATGTGGTGAAGGAGGACATGAAGGTAGTTGGTGTAAGAGAAGAAGATGCAGAGGATAGGGCAAGACGGAGGCAGATGATTCGCTGTGGTGTCCCCTGAAGGGAACAGCCGAAAGGAAAAGAAGAAGAAGACACATTCTAGTATTGACATGAAGTGCATTTATCCTTGAACACAGCATGTTCCTGTCAAGGCTCAGCAACATTAATGTGGCAATAAAATGAAGCAGCTGATGAATGTTCTGAATGTGCAGGTTATCATATCAGTGCACTCTTTCTGCTCCGATGGCTCGGATATGAAATAGGGACTGAAATAATGAAAAAGTGGTTCAGGGAGCATGAGGAATCATTTTCACATATGTATTGGCCCCCCCAAAGTCCTGACCTTAACTCTATTGAAGGTTTTCAGAAAGTGCTGGAGCACACTTTTATGGAGTGGTTCACGTTGGTCAGAAATAAACCCGACACGGAATCGAAATAAATTAGTTGAAACAATGGCATGACAATTACATGTTGTAAACAAATCTAAATTTGGAACAACGCATTATTTGTGTATGAGAGAGGGTTTTTGTTGTTGTTGTTGTGGTTGTTGTTGTTACTGCTGTTGACCATGCACTGTATGCCTAGAGTTAGTTTCTTCATAGTTATATCAGATAAGCTCTTCAATAAACACTCATATCAGTAATCCTAGGTGTCTTAGAAATCTTTAAAAAATTATCCAAATATGGCCGTGTGTCTTATTTGTGTGTATATGTGTATCATCTTGTCCCTCTTGGCTCACTGAGCAGTACCTGCCCCATCTGCTCCTCACACCTGAAGCTGTCCACCTGACAGCTAATTAATAAGCTGTTTACAAGCAGAGGGGCAGACATATGCCATTCTAATGGTTCTCCCCTCCTCTTTTCAACTTGACCAACCAACCGCCCTCACAATTGGCTCCATCAATGCTCCTCACCATGCACCACACCGTTACACTGAGGCGAGAGCTCACACTCTACCAGTCAAGGGGGAAGCATGTGATGGATTGGCTCTATTAAGAACATATGGCTTTTTAGATGAGAGCGAGAGGCCTTGTCGTACAATAGGGACTAATTACAACATCATTGCCATCATTCCGGCAGCTTCACAAGTCCTTTTTTAGGGCTCGGCTGCCTAATGTGAAGTATAAAAGCTGAATTAGGGGAAGTTAATAGGATTATATTTATGCTGTTTGATCTGTGTTCTGACTTGTAAATAAATACACACTGTGTTGAGTTTTCATTGAGACAAGATGCTTAATTAATTTCAACAGCTGTGACTCAAAGACATAAATAGAGATAGTAAGAGATAGATAGATAGATAGATAGATAGACGGGCAGGGCGGGCGGGCAGGCAGGCGGATGGATGAACGGACAGATCGATAGATAGATAGATAGATAGATAGATAGATAGATAGATAGATAGATAGACGGGCGAGCGGGCGGACGAATGGACGGACAGATAGACAGATAGATAGATAGATAGATAGATAGATAGATAGATAGATAGATAGATAGATAGATATGCAGGCGGGCAGACAGACAGACGGACAGACAGACAGACTTATAGATAGATAGATAGATAGATAGATAGATAGATAGATAGATAGATAGACAGATAGATAGATAGATAGATAGATAGATAGATAGACGGGCAGGGCGGGCGGGCAGGCGGACGGACGGACAGCCAGATAGATAGATAGATAGATAGATAGATAGACAGATAGATAGATAGATAGATAGATAGATAGATAGATAGATAGATAGATAGACGGGCAGGGCGGGCGGGCAGGCGGACGGACGGACAGACAGATAGATAGATCGATAGATAGATAGATAGATAGATAGATAGATAGATAGATAGATAGATAGATAGATAGATAGATAGTGGTGAAGAGGTAGCTTTAACACTAACTTGGTTCTTTGTTCTGACTGTCTGTTGTTCAGCCTGAAGAAAAGTCCCTGCTGGTGTACGCTGAAGTCCATTGCAGAAGAAATGATGTTGCATTCCATTAGTCACAGTCAAGTGAAATTTCCTAAAAGAAAGAATCAGCTAAAAAGCCTAAAACCTTGCCTGGACATCATAGCCACCAACCAATTAGTGTCACTTCTGCAATATAAACTTAAATAAGGGGTATGGGGTCCATCTACTCACTGTTTTCACAGTTCATGTTGAAATGTTTCTCGTTTCCTCGATTTCTAAAGCTGAGCAGTTAGGATTACAGATCACAACTTCATGTCAGGGATAAAATATTGATTAATACTCTCTATCAATGGACAACGCAAGTATGTGCAGGTGGCTATTACATGTTCTCCCTGTGCTGGTACGGGGTCCCTCTCTGCTTTCCTCCTACAGTCCAAGGACATGCAGATTAGGCTAGTGGTTGCTTTAAGTTGCCCTTAGGTTTGAATGTGAGCCTGAACAATTTGTGTGTGTGTGTGTGTGTGTGTGTGTGTGTGTGTGTGTGTGTGTGTGTGTGTGTGTGTGTGTGTGTGTGTGTGTGTGTGTGTGTGAGTGAGTGAGACTGCTGGCCCTGTGATGATCTGGCGAGCTGTTCAGGGGGTACCATACCTCAGCTCCAGCTACACTGCGACCCTAATAGGATCAAGTGGATTGGCAAATGACTAGGTGAGTGCAATTGGGTGGGACGGTGGTGCTTCCCAAGACATGCAGCTTAAACTAATGGGATATTCCAATATTCCAGATTGCCCCGGTGAAAATGGTTGTGGGCATAGACCATTGTAGAACTGACCCTGAACAGCTGTTCCCTGCTTTCAACCAGAGTCAGCTGAGATGGGATCCAGGTGCCATGTGACCCTAATAAAGTATAAAACAGTTCAGAAAAAGAAATGAAATGAAACCAGTGTAAAGGATCTTGAATCAGCATGTTTCCGCCCTGCGATGACCTGGTGAGCTGTCCAAGGTGTACTCTGCCTTTGCCCAGTGTTGCCTGAGATGGGCACCAGCCACTCTGTGACCCTAATTATGATGAAGTTGTTCAGAAAATGAACGAATGTTATCGTCTGTTTGTTTTTTATGAAATAAAAACACAAAACTATTGCATATATTTAATAATTTATTTGCCAGACTGTTTTATTCTTTACTAGGATTGTGGAGAGCATGGAGCCTTTCTCAGCCGACACCTTGTGTAGGCACAGTACACCCTGGAGAGTTCGCTGCCCACCACACGGCAACCGACTCCCAATTGTTCATACTCACACCTAGGGGCAATTTGGAACAGCCAATTATCCTAATCTGCATGTCTTTTGACTGTGAGAGGAAACCAAAGATCCTGATTAAACCCATGCAAGCACAGGAAGAACATTCAAACTTCACTGAGGTGGACATGCTAACCCAGGGGTGGGCAAAATTGCAAAATTGGTTGCTTGTGGGCCACACTGACTTTTAAAATTTGATAGACGCGCCGGGACAGCACAATTTACGATTTAAAAAAATGCATTTCTTTAACAGTACATGTCAAACATAAAAAAAGCATTAAAGTATTAACATACCTTTTAGTGGGAACAGTGTGGGGCCGGTGGTGTAGTGGTTAGGTTGTTGCGCTCATGATTGGGAGGTTGTGTGTTCAAATCCCAGTGAAACCCCCACTGTCCAAGACCCCTGGGCAAGGTCTCAGCCACAAGTGTGCACCTGTTCACCCAGCAGTATAAATGGGTACCAGTAAAATATACTGGTATATTTATTTATATATATGGAAACCGGGGATAATCACCGGCCTGATGAGCCACTATGGCTCGGGTGCAAAAAGCCCAAAGGACTTTACCTTAGTGGGAACAGTGTTGTTGATCAACCATTTTTGCCAGTGTATTGAAGTCCGGTGGTAATTCTTTTGTGGTTCTCAGAACAGATTTGAGGCAAAAGTGGTGGCTGATGTTGTATTCATTTAAAAGCAAAATGGTTTCTTGGCAAATAAGACATACAGCCTTTGATCGGACTTCAGTAAAAAGTATTTAGGTGTCCATTTCTGATGAACCAATGCAGCCATGAGGGGGGCACAAGGCAGTGTTCTCTATCATGCCGGTCCCAAGCCAGGATAAATGCTGAGGGTTATGTCAGAAAGGGCATCCGATGTAAAGCCTGCACCAGATCGAACATGCAAAGCATCAACATTACCTCAGTACCGTATCGGTTGAGGCCCTGGTTAACAACGACCAACATCAGTGCTGTTAACCAACAGGGTGCTGGTGGAAATTGGACCACTGTTGGTCGAAGAAGGAAAGGTGGGAGGCGTGTCCATAGGCGGAGAAAGAAGAGGAAAGGCATGAGTCTAGAACTGAGAGTAGGGACTTTGAATGTTGGAACTATAACAGGAAAAGGTAGATAGCTGGCTGAAATGATGCAGAGGAGGAAGGTGAACATACTGTGTGTGTCCAGGAGACCAGGTGGAAAGGTAGCAAGGCTAGAGGCTTCGGAGCAGGGTTTAAGTTGTATTATCATGGTGTGGATGGGAAAAGAAATGGAATAGGAGTCATCTTGAAGGAGGGGTTTGTCAGGAATGTTCTAGAGTGTGAGACAGAGTGATGAGTCTCAAGTTAAAAACTGAAGGCATGATGTTCAATGTTGTTCAATGTTGTTAAGGCATGATGTTCAATGTTGTGAGCTAGAAAAGAAGAGAGATTCTGGAGTGGTCATTGGTGCAGACTTCACAGCATAATGCGAAGGTAGCGGTGTCAAAGGCCAGAGGGCGTATGATGACTTGTATGCTAGGTTGGACAGTAAAGAGGGAGAAAATGATTTATACAGATTGGCACAGCAGAGAAATAGACATGGGAAGGACCTGCAGAAAGTTAGAGTGATAAAGGACAGAGAGGGAAATGTATTGACTGATGACAGAAGTGCGTTGGGAAGATAGAAAGAGTACTTTGAAGAGCTAATGAACGAGGAAAATGACAGATAAAAAAGAGTAGAAGAGGTGACTATTGAGGACCAGGAAGTAGCAAAGATTAGTAAGGATGAAGTGAAGAGGGCATTGAAGAGGTTGAAGAGTGGAAAGGCAGTTGGTCCTGATGACACACCTGTGGAGATATGGAATTGTCTAGGAGAGGTAGCAGTAGATTTTCTGACAAGAACATTCAACAAGGTCTTAGAGAGTGAGAGAATGCCGGCGGAATGAAGGAGAAGTGTGCTGGTGCCCATTGTAAAGAACAAGGCAGACGTGCAGAGTTGTGGCAACTACAGAGGGATAAAGTTGATGAGCCATACGATTAAGTTATGGGAAAGAATAGTGGAAGCTAGACTAAGGGCAGCGGTCAGCATTTGTGAACAACAGTTTGGTTTCATGCCAAGAAAGAGCACCACAGATGCAGTGTTTCCTTTGAGGATGTTAATAGAGAAGTACAGAGAAAGTCAGAGGGAGCTGCATTGTGCCTTTGTGGATTTGGAGAAAGCATATGACTGGGTGCTAAGAGAAGAACTATGGAATTGCATGAGGAAGTCTGGAGTGGCAGAGAAGTATGTCGTGTGGTGCAGGACAAGTATAAGAGATGTAAGGTGAGGTGTGCTTTCGGCGTGACCAAAGAATTCAAGATGGAGGTGGGACTGCATCAAGGATCAGCTCTGAGCCCCTTCTTGTTTGCTATGGTGATGGACAGGCTGACAGACGAGGTGAGATAAGATTCCCCATGGACTATGATGTTTGCAGATGACATTGTGATCTGTAGTGAGAGCAGAGAACAAGTGGAGGAAAACCTAGAGAAGTGGCGGTATGCCCTGGAAAGGAGGGGAATGAAGGTTAGCCTCAGTAAGTCGAAATGCTGTACATGTGTGTGAATGAGAAGGACCCAAGAGGAATGGTGAGGTTAAAGGGAGCAGAGATGAAGAATGTGGAGGATTTTAAGTACTTCGGCTCAACAATGCAGAGCAATAGAGAGTGTGGAAAAGAGGTGAAGAAGCGTGTGCAGGCAGGTTGGAACGGTTGGAGAAAACTGTCCGGTGTAATGTATGATAGGAGAGTATGGGCAAGAATGAAATGAAAAGTGTACAAGATGGTGTTGAGGCCAGCGATGTTGTATGGTTTAGAAACAGTGGCACTGAGGAAAAGACAGGAGGCAGAGCTGGACGTAGCAGTGATGAAAATGTTGAGGTTCTCTTTGGGAATAACGAGGATGGATAGGATCAGTAATGAGGACATGAAGGAAGTTGGAGTAAGAGAAGAAGATGCAGAGGACAGGGTGAGATGGAGGCAGATGATTTGATGTGGATGATTTTCTCTGACATTGCCGCAGATGGGTTCTGTGCAGTAGAAGAGTGATAACAGGAAGTGGCTCAAGCGCCACAAAACCAATTGGCTGCGCCTAATGCGCCACTGGTGTTGAAATGCCCTCATTACAAGTCAAAGTCAAATGAATGCAATCAGTCAATCATTCACATCAAACATAAATTCTGTACTGATCATTCTTCGGCGGGCCGGATTAAAAAGACCAACGGGCTGGATGTGGCCCGAGGGGCGTAGTTTACCCACCCCTGTGCTAACCGCTACACCATATTCTTCTTTTGAGAACACTTTATTTTCTGGCATGTTTAATATGATCCGCTCATCAACCTATGATAGCGTATGCACTGTTGTTTTCTTGAAGCAGATCCGTGTGAGTGTCTTTCTTGTTGTCTTTTTCAGTGGTTCCTCTAGAAAATACGAATATAATCCTCAACTCTGTGAAGTGAAATCAGTCATTTCCTATTTGTGTAAACCCAGCTGATCAGTTTCACACACACACACACACACACACACACACACACATAGATACTCTGCAAGATAAAACCATAATCTTAACGCTACAGGCAGCTATTAATGCTCCATCAAAGACGTTGGGCTTCTACTGAAAGACAGACTGAGAAATAAACATATCTGTATCCTGTTTCTGTTTGCAGGTGATCATCAGTAATTCTGGGAATGCACTGCAGCTATTTTATTTGATAAACTTCATTCGATTTACACTTTAAAGCATAACTTCCTGCCTTTCATGTTCTTTGTTGTCACTTCCTGGGTTTACAGGCATCTTCTGAGCTGTCTAGCAGAAAAGCCTCGAATAACCCAGGCTGAACATTTCTATTTAATTTAATGTTAATTATTGATGACTGATCGAGACAGGCTTTTAAAACTGCCCCATGGGGGAGGTCTACCCGCTCCAGTGCAGGCTATTTAATGAGTGTCTCAATGCAGCTAACAGAGTTGTGGGGGGAAATGGGATTGCTTGCTAAATTCGCTCTGCAAGTTGAAATGTGTGCAGGCAAAATATGATAGCTATGGAAATAAGAGAGACTAAACTGGGCATGGCGAGATTCAGTAAGTTAGTGTTCTTGTCACATGCCTAAGTGCCGAAAGCTAGAGAGAGAATCCAAATATCCATTTTAAACAGTAAATAAACAGAGAAATGGGACTGTTTGTGGCATGGTTTAGTCGTTATAGGTGCTTGTGGTGTGCAAGTTATTAGCATGTGAAACTCCCATAATTAAGAGTGTGTGTTATGGTCTAGAATCCTAATTCAGCCCTCACTGTGCAGGTGTTCATTGGGTATTCAGGGAATGCACTGATTGGCAGAGAGAGAAATAGAGAGCAAGAGAGAGAGTATTTATGGACATGCTTTGGATTATTTATATTAAGAGTGTGGATGGATGAATAAATAAGTGGATGAAAGGATGGATGGATGTATAAATGAATGGATATGGGTGGATAAATAAATGGCTTGTTGGGTTGTTTGATGGGTGAGTGGATTGGTGAAGATAAGTGGATGGACCAAATTGCCCAGAAGTATGAATGGATTTGTGCATGTTTGTGTATGTATGAGTATTTGTTTTGATCCTAAGAGGTAACCCCTACCCCCAAGTTTTACAGAGATGAGAACCCGCCTCCTTGCGACTCTCGTAGAATTATGAGCTTCGGTAAATATGGATGAATGAATAATTATATCTTGTGCCATATAATTGCCATATAATGTTTTAAACATCTAGCATGTTTTATTATTATTTTACAATAATCATAGCATCACGGTTTAAAATCTTATTACAGTATTGTATAATTATTATACCCCCTGTTAACTTGTATTTGTCCTACAGCTGGAGCGCAGATACATTAATTAAAGCAGAGATTGATTTTGTAAACTAGTTCATTTTGTTTCACTCGTCATTGGTTTCATGTACCAATCATTCATTTTCTAAGTCGTTTTATCCTAATTAGGGTCGCGGAGAGTCTGGTGACCATGTCAGCCGATTCTGGGTGAAGGTAGAGTACACCATGAACAGCTTGTTGCCCGGGAACTGAATCCAGGACTTGTGATGCAGATGTGCGCACCTATATACAATATATTTTTATCCAGAATGTATACATATTAAATGTATGATATGTTTTTTACTACGTACTCATTCTATGTACAATATATCATAACCTCGAACCTCAGTTATACCAGCCAAGCACTGGATCAAATGCTCAGCTGAAATAACTGAAGGTTGGTGCCTACAGACACGGCTATCTCTGGTGTACCTCTGAATTTCACTAATTAGGCTCGTTTCTTTAGGAAGCAGAGTTCAGTGCTGAATTCGAGGAGCAAGAAGACTGGAACAAATATCTGTTGACAGTTTATGCTGTACAGCTTCCTAATTTAGAGAAGAATATATATATATATATATATATATATATATATATATATATATATATATATATATATATATATATATATATATATATATATATATATATATATATATATATATATATATATATATATATACAGTATATCACCACAGCATGTTCTGTAGATGATTATATGGTTCTTCCTAGTGGTCCCCTGAGTTCTCTTTTCTGTTTCTGTTGTGTTGCTTAAATGGAAAGCTCTGAAATAACATGTACACCATACAAAAGAGACACTGACCTTCATACACTTAAAGCTAAAGACCAGGCCATCATTTCCTTATCTATTTACTCTCGCATTATCAGAATTCCGTTGGGATTGTGGAGAGGTAGTTATTTCTGCACTCCTAAAGGAGCAATTTCAAAGTGTGTGTTTCTGCTAGTAACTGTTTCTGTAGTAGTTTTCCCACAGAGATGCATGGCAGATGATCAGGATCATGTCAGCCTAGCATTTAAGAGGTATATTTATATATTTAAATAATTGTTTTTGTATTTGTGCATCCATAAGTCTGAGTTGTTAGTTGAATAAAGAGATGGTGCAAGGGTGGGCTGGTAGATGGGTTGTTTGTTGAATAAATGGATAGATGGCTGGCTGTGTGGTTTGGTGGGTTGTTTGTTGAATAAATTAATTGACGGATGGGTGGATGGAAGGATGGATGGGTGGGTGGGTGGCTTGGTCGGTTCTTTGTTAAATGGGTTGTTTATTAAATAAATGGATGAATGGATAGATAGGTGGGTTGTTTATTGAATAAAGTAACTGAGGGATGGCTGGATGGCTGGATGGATGGATGGATGGATGCATGGATGGATGAGTGGTTTGGTGGGTTGTTCATTGAATAAATGGATGCACAGATGATTGAGTGAGTGGCTTGGAGGGTTGTTTGTTAAATAATTAGATGGATTGGTGGATGAGTGAGTGAGTGGTTTGGTGGGTTGTTCATTGAATAAATTAATTGACCGATGGATGGATGGATTGATGGATGGATGGATGGATGGATGGATGGATAGATGGATGGATGGATGGATGGATGGATGGGTGGGTGGCTTGGTGGGTTCATTGTTAAATGGGGTGTTTATTGAATAAATTGATGGATGGATGGATGGATGGATGAAGGGATGGGTGGACAGATGGATGGATGAGTGAGTGAGTGGTTTGGTGGGTTGTTCATTGAATAAATGGATGGACGGATGGGTGGATGAGGGAGTGGCTTGGTGGGTTGCTTCATGGATAGGTAGATGGCTGGATGGATAGACTGATGGCTGGATGAGTGAATGAATGCATTCATGGATAGTTAATTATCCATATCAATCTAAATCATCAAAGGCTATTGATCTTATGTACAGTATTATGAACATTTTGATTTAACATTTATGGAAGGAGTTTCCAGTATCAGAGCTTTGTAACAGTCAGTAGATTAACTGTAGGAGTGGTACTGGGAGGGCAACATATTGTAGCACGCTGACGAAGATTATTGTATTTTATGCTAGTCACTGTATGTTAGCACTGTTATGTTATGCTACCTATGCTAGCACTATTTTATGATACCGTATGCTAGTAGAACCTGTGATATTTTATTCCATAGATAATGACTCATGTAGCATATTTGAACTGTCTGAAAAAAGGCGGACACTGTTATGTAATTGGGTATGTTGGCTCAGGCTGCCTCAGATCTTTGGAAGAAGATTAATGTGATGATAATTACATATGAAGCTAATTGGAATCTCAAAATAAAAGAGAGGGCAACAAAGCAGGGGGTGTACTTAACAACTCGCAGTGCCATATTTTGAAGCACTAATGCAGTTACCAATCCATTGCCTTCAGTCTGTTCTATATATCTCCATCCTGTCCTCCTGTATCTCAGTGGTCCGATATCATGGAATCATCTTTGAGTATGATAGCACGTCCACCTTACATCAAGAAGGTCCTGGGTTCGAGTCCCTGGTAAAGACATTTCTATGTGAAGTTTGCAAGCTCTCCCCAAGTTTGGGTCAGTTGGCTCACCAAAAAAATTGAAAAACATGAACATTAGTCTAAATGGCTGTTCCAGATTGCCTCTTGATATGTGTGAGTGTTAATAGTTGTGTGTTTTAAACTGTGGATCACCTGGTGAGCAGCTCAGTGTGTACCCTACCTTTCCCCTGTCTTGGCTGAGATGGGCTCCAGCCTCCCCACAACACGACTAGTAGCAAGTGGTTTGGCAAATGAGTGAATGTAGCTATACCTTCTAGGCAGCCTTGCTTTCATAGCATTAAGTCTTTGTTGTTGTTGTTGTATTTTTTTTTTTTTTTTTTTTTTTTTTTTTTGAGAATTCCCTGATTATTTCTTAGGCCACAATTTAAATAAAAATGCTCAGTGTTATTAATCCTTAGGCATGATGGAGGAAAGAGACCTCCACTAAAGCATTTCATTAGACCATGCAATCACTCTGTTGTTTTGAAGGTTGAGTAAATTATGCTGTGAATGCAAAATGATTCACCTCACTGTTAACACCAACCTGCTTTTTGCTAATTTTAGATTAACTTAAACCAAACATGAAAAATGAACAAGGAGAGGCATTTTTCTCATGTGAAACACAATTCTTTCAAAGGAGGTTAGCTGGCACTATATTGTATTTCTTTGCAGTATAAACCCCAGGATAGATGCAAGTAAAAACAAGTAATGGATATAATACTGCATTAAGCACAACAGCAGATTCAATAAAGAACAAAAAAGAGGACTCATTAGTACTGCAATAGACTTGCAAGCTGCACAGGATGTACTCAGCTCCTCACTCAAAGGTAGCTGGGATTGGCTCTAGCACCGTCCCTGATGGCACTCTGTGGATATGTGCAATAAATGCTTGGATGAATGGATGGATGAATAGATTGATGTTTGGATGAAAAGAAGACCAAACAGATTCAATGGGAACAATCAAGTTCAAAAACTGAAGGTGGAAAGAAGATAAATGAACTTCACCAACTGCCATTGGAACGCCATTTGAGATTTTTGATGGCCAAGTTTGATATTAAACCAATTATTTGATTCAAAAATGTCAAAGTACATAGAAACCCTGAAAATCGATGTTCAAGGATACGCTAAAATAATTCCATTGTTCACACCGAGGAGATTTTTTTTTCATTGTTTTCTTTTTGAAAAGGATGTCTGTTCTATCATGCAATTTGTTTTCTTTCTAGAAAATTACATTTGGAAACCAGTTGAAGACCAACTATTCTGACACCTCAGATCAATACAAAACCAATTCAGGTAAGTTTTGTTCACACTCTTTGCTTCAGATGTTGTCACCCACTGAGGATATGTCTGTGCAGCTCTTTAAACAACATTGTAGAGTAAGAACATAATGTTTGGTCTGCAAAAAGAGACTGTGCCTACTCTACAGTACTCTCTATTCAACAGAATAATAAGGTAAAAGTGTTCTGAGTTGGTGACCTTTACCTTATCCTTCATAGCTGTACCAACAAATGTATATTTTCTTCATATCTGAGGTACCAATCATCATCATCATATCTTATCCCCGTAGAGTAGTGTAGCAATTGGTCTCTTCCGGAAAAGATTAACTGGGATGCAGCCTACCCTTTACGAAAGTCAGCAATGGTTCTTTTACATGCCTCTCACCATAGTCAGTGAGAGATATGGCCCGCCTTTGATAACCCAGTTAGCTGCACTGGGGGGGGGGCAGTGACAGCCCTGTGGAGACTCGAACCCCCAACCTTAGGATCAGCGATTCTGCACCCTATTCACTAGACCACCACTGCCCTCGAGGTACCAATATGACAAAGAAAGATCAAAGAAAAACATTACTGTAGTATAACTGTACCGAGAGTGCAGACCTCCAGTAAGCTGAAAAAAATAACAAAAGTACCCAGCACCCCCTGCTGAGTATACTCTAGTATCACATTTCCAAAAAATTGTTCTGTCTCACAAATCTTACAGAATCTTTAAAATATTCCTGGATGAAGAATTTGATTCATATATACTGTATATATAAAAGACGTTGCTCTGTATAAGAGTTCCTACCAAATGATGAAAATGTAAATAATGGTAACATTAGTATTCATTTGCCAAATGGCTTACACACTCACATCTACGGGCAATTTTGAACAGCCAATTAGCCTAATGTGCATGTCTTTAGTTGTGGGAGGAAACCACAGTACCCAGAAAAACCCACACAAGTAGAGGGAGAACATGCAAACTACACATAGAAATGTTCTCACCAAGCCTTCTACTCAAAACCCAGATCTTCTTGCTGTGAGGCGGACGTACTAATCACTTTGCCACCTTGCCATAAGGATGATTCTCACAAATCTCAGATTGGCATAAATCCCCTAGTGGCGCATCGGGCCGGTGCTTATTCCCAGTTTCCGTAGCGTGAAGCTACCAGGAGTTCAACTCCTCCTGGATGGGACGATAGTCCATCGCAGGTTACCTTCTCAGGCATTTTTACTGGTACCAATTTATACTGCTGTGTGAACAAAGGCACACTTGTGGTTAGATCCTTGCCTAGGGGTCTTAGCACAGTGGGGGTCTAACTGGGATTATGTTAGTATACTAGGGTGTACAAAATTATGAGTTTTTGAATTTGACGTGTGTGATCCAGGAAAAATAAGCAAGTGCAAGAACTTTAATGACTCTACCAAGGGCCAAATGATCCTGTCTAGATGACTGAGTCTATTCATCTCCATAAGTCTTGTGGGGTGTTCCTGATACGCAATGGTTAGTACCTTCCAATTGTTGTACAAGAAAAAGACAAAAACGGTAAACCAAGAACAGACTGTACAAATCTAGGACTCACGAGGGGGTATGGGGGAGAAGGCTAGTCCATGTGATCTGATCCTGCAAAAGAGCACAAGTTGATGAAAAGTTAAAGCTGGGTATGATGGAAAGGTGTCAGTAGACAGTGTTTCATAGGTTGTTGCATATGAGGTTACGTAGCTGCAGACCAGTCAGAGTGCACATGGCTGACCCCCATCCACTTAAAAGTACATTGGTCATCAAAACTGGAAATGGAAGAAAGTGAATCTGATGAATCAAATTTTCTTTCAAATAATCATATGGACAGCTGGGTGGAACAGATGGCAACAGAATGGACCATAAGAAGGAAAACCACCAGAAGCAGTGTGGTGTTCTGGGCAGTGTTTTGCTGGGAAATGTTGGATCCTAGAATCCGTGTCTATGCACCCCTTTCTGGACACAGTGTTTTTTAATGGCAGTAGTCTCTTTCAGCAGGTTAATGAGCCCTGCCATAGTGCGATACCGGTTCTGGAATGACTTGAGGAAAAGTGGCCTTTCTATTCATCATTGGTGGGATGTGCTGGAAAAATAAGACCAACCTATGTTGTAAACTGCTTGGTGCCAAATACCACAGCATACCCTCAGAGGTCTGGTGGAGTCCATGTCCATGATGGGTTAGAGCCATTTTAAGGACACAAACTAGTACCTACACAATTATAGGCAGATGGTTTTAATGTTATGGCTGATTAATGTAGATATGTGCTGTATGTATATCGTCATACATTATGAAAGTATAACTTTCCAGAGCCTCACAAGGTCCTCCAACAGACTCACACACATGCAGGCATATACACTCATATCATCTCTTTCTTATGTTCCCTCGCCTGACTGTGTGAAATTCCCTCCTGATTCCAGATCAGCTGCAGAAAGCTTCGATCCCTTCCACCAGTTTGTGCCAGCACTGCTAGGGATCTTTCTTGTACGTATTGTGATGGCTCAGGGTTAGCAAAAGATCAGCTGAGAGCAGCAGTTATTTGATCGTTGATATAATTCAATCAGCTTTGCTTCTTCCATTGGCTACGTTCTGTCTATTTATTTATTTAGACGTATTTATTCGACCAGATTGTTCTTCACAGATATAATACTGCATTATCTGTTTATATCAAATGTTTCTCCTTGTCCTTTGCGGCAAAGCCCCAGTAATGCTAATAATAAGTAAGGGTTGTATTAGTCAGGGGAAAATGAGCTACACACACAAAAACCAAGCATACAAAATTGTGAATTATGAACTAACAGAATTCTCGCCAGTGAAATAATATGTAAATCCTTTTGTCCTCAAATCCATGAGAAATCAGATGGGAGTCAGCGAGAAGCAAATCTGTCAGTCTCTGATCCATGGGTTTAGCCTGAAGATGAAAGAGAGATGAACAAAAAGAGAAAAAAAAAGGGCTGTGGGAAAATTCCTTTGTATATCTGTGACTGTAATGTCTCCTAGCCCTTTACTAGATAGTAACATGCTATCATCTTTACTCATTCACCACGTATATAATATTCATACTCTTCCTTGCTCTAGTAGCATTATTTCACAAAACTTGTGCAATTCTACATTTATTTCACTCCAGAGTTGTATAAATACTTCACCAAGATCTTGTGTTGAGGATGAATCTTGTGTTGAGATCACTCTGGCAAGTCTCCTCCGGCACATACCAGTCAGTTGCAGTGTGGCTAGGTCAGGTCTCTGTGATGCCAATACATGTGTGAAAAGTAATTCCTCATGCTCACTGAACCACTTTTTCACTATTTGAGCATGAATTTTATATCTGTGCTGGGGGGGGGCAATGCTGCACTGAAGGCACTGATGGTGTTGCTACCACACATAATGTTGCTGGGCCTTGACCCGACCAATAAGAGCAGCTCTAGATCATGACAATACCTCTATAGGCTTGTATAGTGATGATAATGTATGATGAGTACGTCACGTAAAGTGCTTCCCTGCCGACCCTGAGATACCATTAATCTGGAATAGGGTAGAGCTATTGTTCCAGAGTTCAATCTTGATGCTCTCAAGCACACCAATGCATTTTATTCTGTTTATTTTAACTAATAAGTGCTGTTCTTGGCCAGACATTAATTGTGTCCCAATACTGTGAGTTCTCACTGTACTGTGTGTGGAAATGTTTTACTGTTTACATGAGTTCTACTGTCCATTCCAATATGTATTGACTTCACCGAACATTCATATGATCTCCGATCATGACCAAACAAAATTGTTTTCCAAATTTTTTTGGGTGAAGTTAATGGTCCCACCATTACTGTAGCCGAGTTACAGTACTGTGTTGGACAAATCCTAACTCAGCTTCAATTGTTTTAATTTGACCCTTCTGGCACACTGTAAAATCCATTTATGGTCTATTTTTCCTATGACATGCTTGTGTAAAAAAACTAGAAGGTACTCACTGCATTATTCATTCATGCATTCATTTACTGAACTGCTTAATCCTGGTGACTATCTCAGTTGCCCCTGAACCAGACTATCACAGGATAGGACAAATACACAACCATTCACATTCACACCAAAGGGAGATTTGTCACAGCCCATTAGCCTGATGTGCATGTCTTTGGACTGTAGGAGGAGACTGGATAATCCAGAGGAAACCCATGCAAGCACAGGGATAACATGCAAACTCCAGTCTACAAACAATCACCGAACTGAACCCAGGACTCAAACCCAGGACCTTTCAGGACATGCATGATCTGAACTTAAATACAGGACTGTATTGAGACACTCACTCATTCATTCATTTTGGCAGGGAGGCACCCATTTCAACAGACTCTGGGCGAGGGCAGAGTAAACCCTGGACAGCTTGCCAGGCCATTGCAGGGCAGAAACATGCTGACAGCTACGCAGCCGCCTCTTTGCAAAAGTCAGAAATGGTTCTTTTACAGCCTCCCACCATAGACAGTGAAGGACATGGCTGGCCTTTCATAACCCAGTTAGCTGCAATGTGGTGACAGTACTGACAACCCACTGATTGTAGGACTTGAACCCCTAACCTTCGAATCAGTAATCCAGCACCCAACCAGGACACCACTGCCCCCTGTGTTGAAAAATATAGTAATACAGTAATCACTGGAGTAATTATCTCATTAAAGGCTTTTTCCTATTTGCTCATTTAAATCCATTTGAGAACTTTGCTTGACAGGGCAATGTTTATATCCTGCAGATAAACAAACTTTTCGAGCATTCTTCCTGGATGTTAGAAGAATACTAAAAAGGCAAAATACACGCTGACTCAGGGGTAAATCTAATGCATACAGGTCTACACTGATTACTCTATATCTACAGCCTCCAAGCGGGCATCTAAAAAAATTGACTTTAGCCATTAAACTATTGGAGCTGTCCTTAAGATAGCGCCGAGGATTCCTCTGAGGGGGAAAACGTGTATGGAAGTACGGAAGTGTTTAAACAGGGCCAAGGCGGTGCTGTATCTATAGCGCATCTGCTCTGTGTAAAGAACATCAATCTAACTTTTCCTTTCAAAACATTTTTTTTGCCAGGGAAATCTGTCAACTTTCCTGTCTCTACTTCTTGATCGTGATCTTCAGATGTGTGATTAGTTCATTTTTTTTTAGTCTAGTCTCTGAACTGGTTTGCTCATTAGGGATCTTAACAAGTGTCCATCCAGATTTCACTATGGTTGTTATATTTGCATTTCTTGAACTACCTTCTTTTTTTATTATTTTGCATTTTGACAAATTTATTCTGGAGACATTGGCAGATCATTGGAGTGTAAGCCATGCACAATGTACAATGCTTCAATGAATATTAATAATATTTCCTTAAGCCATAGACATATTGACTTGGTGTTATTCATGATTTCCATTGACCCAGCAGACAGACATACATCTGTACTCTGCTTTTATATATATATATATATATATATATATATATATATATATATATATATATATATATATATATACTGGATATTGTTGTCTCCATGTCTGTGCAGGCAGTTTGCCTGTCTATGAGGGTTTGTTTTTTGTTGTTTTATTTATTTATTTATTTATTTATTCTGACAATGCAATGTTCTATTTCTGCAAAGATATTACCAGAGACATCATGTTCCATATTAGGCTACAGGAAGCGAGGAAACCGATATGGGGTTGGGCCCCATTCTATATATTAAAGAAATTCTAAATCTTATATGGCAATGGTGGCCCACTGGTAGGGTGCTGGATTACTGCTCCCAAGGTCAGGGGTTCAAGCCCTACTATCAGCCGCTTCTCACTGCTGCCCCCCCCCCCCCCCTTGATAATCCTTACATGAAACATAAGACTCATGCAATGTTAGATTTTCTGTAGTCTCAAGCAATCTTGGTAGATGATGGATGGATAGAGGATTGTTAGCATTACGGTTTCATAGCAAGACGGTCCTGGGTCCTGAGTACTGAACCTTATGAAAATGTTTTAATGTTGAGTTTGTGTGTTCTCTCCAGTGCTTGCATGGATTTCCTCTAGGTGCTCTGAGTTCCTTCTACAGTCCATAGACATGCAAATTAGGCTAATTGGGATGGATGGATGGATCCCTTGTTAAAGAGTTGTGATAGGAAGGGCATCTGATGTAAAAACCTATGCCAAATCAAATGTGCGAATCAGATGATTCGCTGTGGCGACTCCCGAGAAAGGGAAAAAAGCCGAAAGGAAAAGCAGAAGAGAGGGATGGATGGATGGACGGAAATAATATACATCAATCTCTCCATGAATACATTATGGAAACAGCATCCCTCACAATGCTGACAGAGAGTCTTATTGCTGATGGGTGGGAAGTGGTGGTTCATTGGTTAATACAGTCGGACCTCTCCTTACGAAATTAATCCGTTCCCGAGTCTTTTTCGGAACCTGGAGTTTTCGTAAGTAGAGGTTCATTTTACCTGTAAAAATTCGTTCCAAGGCTCCCAAGACTACCCCATAAACCCTTTAAAAATGATAAAAGTACACCAATTTTGTATGAAATATGTATGCAATATCTGTTAAAAGTAAAAGAAAATTATTTATTAAACCATTTAAACATTTTATTAACATATTAAACAATTTTATTAACATATTTATTAATTAACTATTATTAACCATTTTTATTAATGCACACACACAACACTGTCTATCTCTCTCTCTCTCTCTCTCTCTCTCTCTCTCTCTCTGTCGCTCTCTGTGTCTCCCTTTTTGTCTCTCTGTCTCTTTGGGTGACGCGCCTTGCCGAATGCGGGCTCCGCCCACACGCAGCGTGTAGCCGACGGAGCTTTTGAGATGGGGTGTTGTATTTAAAGCGGAATTACCTGTTTGAAAGATCTGAGGTCCAGATTCAATATTAACTTGCTTCATTGCAGATCAGAGGTCTTTTGTCCAATGGAGCATTCTGTGCACGGAACATTTATGGCACCGCCCACTTCCGTGCATAAAAATGCTTTGTGGCGAATGCGGAGCTTTTGAGACGGGGCGTGGCTCATCCGGACCTCCTCAAATAAGCTGCAATGAGTATTCTCAAAACTCTCAAAGCTCACGAAACTCACAAACCAACAGTACATCTCTCCTTTACCCATGTGACAAACAAGCTTATGGGTACAGTACTATGGAGATTCAGCTCCCTCCTGGCCAATGGGAGGCCAATGGGAGGCCAGCGGCGTGGGATGTTGGAAGACAGCCAATGAGAGAGCAACTAGCACATTGTTTGAATTTTTGAATGACACGTTTGGCGCTTTTCGTAAGAAGAGGTTGTTTTGTATACAGAGGGCGAAAATTTAGGAAAATGTTTTTTGTAACCTGGATTTTTCGTATTCAGAGGTTTTCGTAAGTAGAGGGCCGACAGTACCTTGGGTTACTGCTTTAATGGCTAGGAGTTCAAACCCCAGTACCAGCAAGCTACCATTGTTGGGTCTTGCTTAACTTCTAGTGGCACAAGTGCATAAAAATGAGAAATGTAAGTGGATAAGGGTGTTTGCCAAATGCCGTAAATCTTGATTTGAAGAATTTACTCATTAGTAAACCTTTCCCTGTGTGGCTTATTTCATAATTTTCAACAAATATCTGCAGTCTCAGTTACTTTATCATAATAGATTGTTAGAAATGTACTTTAAGTTCAGCAATGAAAGAGTGCACTATTATCCCCACACAAACACAAACACAAGCGTCCTCTGTCCTGACACATGAAAGAAGATTAAGAATAGCCGACACATCGACTGTTCTTCCTTCATGACCTTTAACTAAATGTAACCTAGCTGAGTTATTGATATTTTTTCTCTCCTGCATTTCACCTTCAAACCTCCTTCCACTTCTGCTAGTTCATCAATCTAACTATGATGTAGAAATCAAATGGGTTGCCATGCCGACTTCATCAATTATAAACACTGTTTATTATATTACAGTTTATCCAACTTTAACTGCATACAGCTTCATTGTACATTTATATTATTATAGAAATGAATCAATAAATCAACACACTACTGTATACAGTATACATGTTATGCCTGTGTATAAAAAAAAATCATTCACATAGTTTAATATTGCACTGGTTATTGGCATTTAAAAAAGAAGCTGGACTTTTTTTTTTTATTGATTGTGTGACTTACCTTACAGGAGAAGATGTTCTCATAACTTAATAAATAACTTATAATTTGATTTTGTTTTACTTGCTGTGAGGTCGTAGCAACATGAAAGCAATGTAATTATGATGAATTGCATGCACGCGCACACACGCACACGCACACGCACACGTGTGACAAATCTAACCACTTTTAATCCTTTAATTGAAGGAAATTGTATACTTAAGTAAATAACAAGAAATGACCGTCTGGACTCTATCACTCAGTGAATATCAAGAATGTTGCATATAATAGGCACTTATAGTATTTTTTTCCTTAGGGTGATAAGAAGACCTCGAGCCTACCTCAGCCTATTCTGCATGAAGACAGGGTACAGCCTGAACAGCTCGTTGGTCCAATGCAGAGCCAAAATATACACACATAACTATTTACATTCATACCAAGGGGCAGCCAGGTCGCTTAATATGCATGTCTTTGGAGTGTTGGAAGGAACTGGAGTACCCTGAGGAAATCTTTGCAAGCACAGGAAGAACATACAGGCTCCACACAGAAACATCCGACCCATGATAACTTTTGCATAAAATTATTTTTAATATTAGAGCATGGTTATTGTATTTTTGATAAGGTAGGCACCACATCAAGAAGGTGGCATAGGTGTTAGCATGTCCACCTTACAGCAAGAAGGTCCTGGGTTTGAGTCCCATGCTTGGTGTGTTTGTGTGGGGTTGTGTGGGGTTTGCATGTCGGCCCTATGATTGTGTGGGTTTCCTACAGGAACTCCGGTTTCCGGTTTCCTCCCACTGTCCAACGGCATGCACATTAGGCCAACTGGCTTCCCCTAGGTGTGTGTGTGTGTGTGTGTGTGTGTGTGTGTGTGTGTGTGTGTGTGTGTGTGTGGGTGTGTGGGTGGGTGTGTGTGTGTGTGTGGGAGCCACGCAATACACTGGCAAGCTGTTTATGGTGTATCCTTCTTTCACTCAATGTTGGCTGAGATTGGCTTCAGCCTCTTGATGATCCAAGTAAATAAGGAGTGAGAATGAGTGAGGTGTCATGGTCTGTGCTGGCTGGCGGAATTAACTCTTCTTTAATCATTACAGTCTCTGACAAGGGGCGTGGCAGTTGCCGGTAGGCGAGTTCCAAGCAGAGCGCACCTGGTCCCTATCTGCAATCAGCAAGCAGCCAGCTATAAATGGGAGTGACACACTTCCCTCCGATGTCAGAAGATTGTTTTCCCCGTGATTCTGCTCCTCGGCTTTCCCTTTGATCCCTGGTTCTTGCTTCATGCTCGACCAGTTCCCTTGACTTAGTATTCCCGTAATTTACTATCCCTAGTGTTTAATAAATCGTTTGAACCTCCTTTTGGTCTCCTGCATCTCTGGGTCCTACGCACACATCCCAGGCATAACATAAGGTTGTTTTGGGTATATTTACTCAAGAGAAAGCTTTCTTACTGTCAGTTTTTGATTTTGTTTTATTTGCATTCTTGACTTTCACTCTTGTGCCATGATCGTATTAGGGGCAAATCCATTTAACTGCAACTTAACGCCATTGTTTAAAGCATTTTATCCATTATTTGAGCTCTTGGTACTTGGCTGCTTGGTCCAGGCTGCTATTCAGGCACCACTTGAGTAGGTTAAAATGTGAGAGGTTTGAATTGATTACCATTGATTACCACTGACTTCTCACAGGCTTCCCATATGCTGTGACCATCCTGCCCTCTTTCTGTCCTTATGAAATGCTACATGTCATGCATGTCAGTTTTTCTAGCCAAACTGCATAGAAAACTTTGTACTCTGAATAGGTGTGTTTATTAATAGATGAAGTAAAACTACAGTATTTATGTGCAAATGTTAATTTGTAAATATAAATGTACATAAGAAATGTAAAGTGTCTATTAGCATATTTGGTTGTCATAGGTTTTCATGATTTTAAGGTCCATCAGGGGGAGGTACAAATATAACAATAGACATGTCCCATTAGTGGTTCATGCAATTTATATGAAACTTGGTGGATACTGTCTAGCGCTGTTCTTGAGGCCATGCCAATAATGTTGTGTTAATTGCTCACAGTAGGCGTAGACAACTCGACTCTCAATTACAATACAGTCGGCCCTCTACTTACGAAAACCTCTGAATACGAAAAATCCAGGTTACATTTTCCTAAATTTTCGCCCTCTGTATACAAAACAACCTCTTCTTATGAAAAGCGCCAAACGCGCCATTCAAAAATTCAAACAATGCGCTAGTTGCTCTCTCATTGGCTGTCTCCCAACATCCCACCCCTCTGGCCTCCCATTGGCCTCCCATTGGCAAGGAGGGAGCTGACTCTCCATAGTACTGCACCCATAAGCTTGTTTGTCACATGCGTAAAAGAGAGATGTATTTTTGGTTTGTGAGTTTCGTGAGCTTTGACAGTTTTGAGAATACTCGTTGCAGCTTATTTGAGGAGGTCCGGATGAGCCACGCCCCGTCTCAAAAGCTCCGCATTCGGCCACAAAGCCTTTTTGTGCACGGGAGTGGGCAGCACCACAAATGTTCCGTGCACAGAATGCTCCATTGGACAAAGGACCTCCGATCGCTCAAGGAAGCAAGTTAATATTGAATCCGGACCTCAGATCTTTCAAACAGGTAATTCCGCTTTAAATATAACACCACATCTCAAAAGCTCCTTCGGCTGCGCTCTGCATGCGGGCAGAGCCCGCATTCGGCAGAGCATGCCAATCAGAGAGAGAGAGAGAGAGAGAGAGAGAGAGAGAGAGAGTTTTGTGTGTGTGTGTGTGTGTGTGTGTGTGTGTGTGTGTGTGAGAGAGAGAGAGAGAGAGAGAGATCGAGAGAGACAGTGTTGTGTGTGTATATGTGTGTTAATAAAAAATAATCATTTTTTATTAACACACATATACACACAATTAATAATGGTTTAATTAATAAATATGTTAATAAAATGTTTAAATGGTTTAATAAATAATTTTCTTTTACTTTTAACAGATATTTCATACATATTTCATACAAAATTGGTGTACTTTTATCATTTTTAAAGTGTTTATGGGGTAGTCTTGGGAGCCTTGGAACAAATCACGTGTTTTAAATGTAAACCTCTACTTACGAAAACTCCAGGTTCCGAAAAAGCCTCTGGAACGGATTCATTCCGTAAGTAGAGGGCCAACTGTATTTCAAATTCACTAGTTAGATTCAAGTGAAGGTAATCAATTCTACAGGAAAGATAGACAATGGTTCATGAAGATTACATACCCAAAATGACCCATGTACACCCCTATGTGTTGCTACAATTAGGGTAGATGTGTTCTTGTTAATAACTCCGAGATTGTTCCTGGCTAGTTCAAAAGTCTAGATGTTCCTATATAACACTAAATCAGGCAATCACCCTGAGGTTTCACCCCTTTACTTTACTTTCTTTTCCAAGTTGAACATGCACGAAACATTACACCAGGGAGGCGTTCGGGAAGCATTCTAACCAGTTGCTCAAGCCACCTCAAATGGCTCCTCTCAAGGTGAAGGAGCAGTGGTTCTACTCTGAGCTCCTCCTCGACACTGAGATTCTCACCCTATGTCTAAGGGAGAGCCCCACCACCCTGCAATGGAAGCTCATTTCAACTACTTGTATTCGCAATCTTGTTCTTTTGATCAACACCCAAAGCTCATGACTATAGATGAATGTTGGAATGTAGATCGACTGGTAAATTGAGAGCTTTGCTTTGCGGCTCAGCTCATTCTTCAGCATGAAGAACTGATACAAGTTCCGCTTTACAGCAGAGGCTGCAGCGATCTGCCCGTTGAGCTCCCACTCCAACCTTCCTTCAATCGTAAACAAGATTCCGAGATATTTAGACTCCTCCACTTGGGATAGGACCTCATGACCCAAAGGGTGCATTCCACTCTTTTCTGGCTGAGAACCATGGCCTCGGACTTGGAGGTGCTGATTCTCATCCCGGCCACTTTTCACTCAGCTGTAAATAGCTCCAATGAGAGCTGGAGCTCCTGGATTGATGGAGCCAAAAGGACAACATCATCTGTAAAAGGCAGAGACCAGATTCAATGGCCACCAAACCAGAACCCCTCAACACCACGACTGTGCCTAAAAGTTCTGTCCATAAAAATTATGAACTGAATTGGTGATAAAGGACAGCCTAGGCAGATTCCAACCCTCACTGGAAACGAATTTGACCTGTTGTTACCAGTGTGGACCAAACTCTGGCTTCGGTGATACAGAGACTCAATGGCTTGTAGCAACAGGTCTGGTACACCGTACTCCCAGAACACGTCCCAAAAGATAACCCCAAGGGACTTGGTCGAAAGCCTTCTCTAAATCCACAAATCACACATGGACATATTGGGTACTGATGACCTTCCGGCTACAGGTTTGGGCTGCTACCTCAACAATGGAGGAACGAAACATGGCCCATTCAGATTCCATGTCACCCGCCTCCTTAGGATGTGGTTGTACCTCTGTCAGAGGCGGAAATTAAAGGCCCCTCTGATAGGAGACTCCACCAAATGTTCCCAGGAGACCTGAACTATAATGCTTGGGCCTGCCAGGTCTGGAGGGTGGCCTCCACCGCCAACAGAGCCAGCTCGACATAAGGTGATCGGTTGACAGCTCAGCTACTCGCTTCACCCGAGTGTCCAGGATATGCGTCCGCAACTAGATGAGCCTTTTTCTTTGTTTATAGACAATCAGATGATGGGTTAGGGTGGCATTGTGGTGGAGGCATTAGCACATCTGACTCACAGCAAGAAGGTCCTGGGTTCAAGTCCTGTACTTGGGAGTTTGCATGTTGCTTCTGTGCTCACATGGGTTTCCTCAATGTACTGTACTCTGGTTTCCTCCTACAGTCCATGTACATTAGAATAACTGGCTGTTTCATATTATCCCTAGATGTCAGTGTAAATAGTTGTGTTGTGTGTGCTGGCTTTGTGATAGCTTGGTGATCTGTACAAGGTGTACCTCACCCGTGCTCATGGTTGGCTGATATAGGCTCCAGTCTCATCCGACACTAGTAAGTTTGAATGGAAAAAAAAAACAGGTTTCTCAAAGGGAATTTTCCTGAAACATGCAATTATTGTTTAACCCATGATTATGTAAAGCCGTAGGCTAAATGATTTAGCAGTGGGACGCAATCAGACAACAGTGAGTGTCTGGAGACCACTTATGGATTATTTACTGCTGCACTGCTTCTGCTATCATGCTTATGATGAAATTATTAAATTAATGGAATTTAACTGAGTTTAAATAAGATTGACCAAACGTTTTATTGAGGCTGAGGGACCTGGAAAGGGTATGAAATGTGTTTGAACACTTTTGAGAGGAAGTACATAAGGATGTAATAGGTTCTCAAACACCCCCGGATGAAGACACCGATGCATGCCTTGATTGGTTAACGTCAGGGACAGAGTTAACGTTCATGTCATTTCTTACGATTGGACATCTCACTTGATATTTTTATTTCTTCAAATCCGTACACATTTAACACACCTCCTTCTTCTTCTTTCTAACCTGCGATAGACTCACGTCCCATCCAGGAGGAATTGCACTGCTAGTCACTTCACGCTATGAAAACCGGGGATAAGCACCGGCCTGATGAGCCACGATGGCTCAGGTGTAAAAAGCCCAAAGGACTTTACCTTTTTTCCCTCTTTCTACCTACACTCCCTGAAGTCAGGCACATGGAGCACTTTACATGGGTAACTTTATGTTGCAGGGAAGTCGATGGAGGTTTGGCAAGCCAGCCGTGCTCTGTTAAAGTCAGATGTTAAATACCCGTGAAACCAATCAATTCCAAAGCGCATTGATTCACGTTCGGGCGATTAAGGAAAATAAACAATGTCAGCCGTTAATCGCTGTCCGATGAAGGAATGACACACACACACTGACACACACACACACACACACACACACACACACACACACACACACACACACACACACACACACACACACACACACACACGCGTAGAGAAAGAGAGAGACAGAGAGAGACAGAGAGAGAGACAGGGGAAAGAAAGACACATACAGGGATATCTTGAGAGAGATATACAGACAGAGATGAGAGATGTACAAAAAGAGACAAATAGAGAAAAACCGACAGAAAGAGCAAAAGAGAAAGACATGCAAAGAGAGAGAGAGACAGACAGAGAGAGACACATACAGATAAACAAAGAGTCAGAGAGATATATAAATGAAGACATACAGAGAGAGATACACACAGAAACATTTAGATAGAGAGAGAGAGAGAGAGAGAGAGAGAGAGAGAGAGAGCGAGAGGGGAGACACATACATAGAGACATAGAGAGATACACATAGAGGGGGACAAAGTGAGAGAAACATGCACAGAGAGAAAGACATAAAGAAAGAGATACAAAGAGAAATACAAAGAAACTCATACCGAGAGAGAGAGAGAGAGAGAGAGAGAGAGAGAGAGAGAGAGAGAGGAGGGGCATGCAGAAAAAGAAATAGAGTACACAGAGCGAGACATTTTGAGAGAAACATGTAGAAAAAGAAAAAATATACAAAAAGAGAGACAAAGTGACATGCATAGCAAGAGAGAAAGACAGTGACACCAGAAGAAACAGGGAGTGAGCGATACAAATGCATAGAGTGAGACATACAGAGTGATAGAATGATGGACAGAGAGGAGGAAATACAGAAAGAGACAGATGTGAAGAAAAAGAGAGAAATACTGAGAGAAATACAGAAAGTAATATGAAAGAGGAAGAGACACAATAAGAGGCACACAAGGTGAGACATGCATACAGAGAGAGAGAGAGAGAGAGAGAGAGAGAGAGAGAGAGAGAGATAAAGAGGTACACAAAAAAGAGATGAAGACAGAAAGAGACATACAGAAAGTCTCAAAAAGAGGGACACGGAGAGAAACTGATGTGCAAAGAGAGAGAGAGAGAGAGAGAGAGAGAGAGAGAGAGAGAGAGAGAGAGCGGGGCAATGAAAGAGAATGAGTGAGACAAAAAGAGACTGAGGAAGGAAAGACATGTATCCTAAGAGAGAAATGTAAAGACAGAGAGGGTGAGAGAGAAAGACAGAGAGGTAGAGGGGGAGAGAGACAGAGAGAGAAAGAGAAGGAAAGAGCGATAAAAAGAAAGGGAGAGAGAGAGAGCTAAAGAGAGAAAGAGATGGAAAGAGAAAAAGAGAGATGGAGAGAAAGACAGAGACAGAAAGGGGTGAGAGAGAGAGGGATGAAGAGAGAGGGAGAGAAAGAGAGAGGGGGAGAGAAAGAGGGAGAGAGGAAGACAGAGAAAGAGGGAGAAAGAGAGAGGGAGAGTTAAAGATGGAGAAACAGAGAGAAACAAGGAGAAAGAGAGAGAAAGAGGGAGCAAGAAGGAAAGCGAGAAAGACACGGGGAGAGAAAGAGAGAGGGAGAAAGAGAGATAAAGAGGGAGAGAGAGGGGAAGAGAGCAAGGGGGAGAAATAGAGAAATAGAAAGAAAGAAGATGAGAAGAAAGAGAGGGGGAAGACAGAGAAATAGAGAGAAGAGGGAGAGAGAGAAAGAGAGAGAGAGAGAGGAGAGGGGAGAGAGAGAGAGAGAGAGAGAGAGAAATCCTCTTCTCTCCTCCGGCCATCAAGTGGCTCGTTACGGGAAATGCAGGTGCGCGCGATGGTAGAGTGAAAGCATCTGGGGAGGAAAAAAAGAGAAAGAAAAGCACACAGCTCTCTCTCTCTCTCTCTCTCGCGCGCGCTCTCTCTCTCTCTCTCGTCAGCGCGCGCCGCGCAGAGTTCTCGCGCTCTCCAACGGTCACCCGGCTGCGTCTCTCCTCACACTTTCCTCACCGTTTACTTCTTTATTTTAATTTAATAATAACAACAACAGCGGGAAGAAAAGAAGGCGCTCGCTCTCCTCATCCATCTCTCGTGGACTTTTCTCGTCTCCGGGTTGGAGAGTGGACGGGAGGAGGGGGAGAGCGGGGGAGAGAGAGAAAGAGAGAGAGAGAGAGAGAGCGAGCTCGGATAAGAGCAGGTATCCTCCGGGACTGTCCGTGTTTCTTTCCCCCCCTCGCCGTAACAACACCCTAATCACCCCCCCTCCCGGTTCTGTCCCTTTTCAGGCTCCAGAACCGTGTTTGGACTAAATACCGACTAATATTAGCTGTTTCTGGCTCAGACTGAAGAAAGATAACACTCCTCTGGATTTTCTGACGGATTTTTGTTCCCCTTCCTGAGGTAAGTGCTAAAGGTTTAGTTTAGCTAACATGCTAATGTTTGAACAAACAAACAAACAAACAAACAGAAGGATGCTTATTTCTGACTTAATAAACGAGTAGAAGTTGTGCCTGAAGGTGGGATATTTTTATAATTAAATTTGCTAACATTATACTGTGTGTGTGTGTGTGTGTGTGTGTGTTGGTTAAATTCCAGTTCCCAAGGCTTTTGCAGTCTTCATTCTGGATATATAGTAAGTAAAATGGCTTCATTTAGTTGTGTTTATTTCCTCAAGTATGACTTCCAGCAACCAGGTGTTATTGCTGTTGTCTTCTTAACTTGGACACTTTGACATGGTATTATGGGATATGATATCAGGGATGTTCAAATGGGAAGCTTGTGGATGGATATGGGTCGGAGGAAACTGTTCCTGGAGCAGATATTCTGGTAGACCTTTTGCACTTGGATGCTTTCAGACTTCTCAGATGCTTGTGATGCTGCTGTGTGTATGTGTGTGTGTGTGTGTTGTGTGTGTGTGAAAGAGCAATGTCCTGAACATTTAAGACATCACCTACAACTCACACTAATACATGCCCTCATTATGCATAATGCTTCACTACTATGCACCTGATCATCACATCCCAGGAGCCTGTTGAGACCGGAGTGGATGTCCATGTACTTCATATAAAGCTGAATTGAATATCTTTGACACAGTGCTGCGTGATACACTGACTTGCTCAAGGCTTCCCCGTGTCTCGACAGTACAGTACATTCCCATCTGGTGTTCAGCTTGATGTAGCATCACCAAGAGAGAGAGTGTGTGTGTGTGTGTGTGTGTGTGTGTGTGTGTGTATATGTTGTGTGTGCATATATGTGTCTCATTTATGATTGACAGCTTAACTCATTGAGGGTTCCTCATGAATGGCAATGCAAAAGCATGCAGATTTTATTAGAAGAGACTTTATGTCCAGCGCTGGCTTCCCGCTGTCAGATCTGTCCTCAGGGATGCATGTTCTGTATATCCCAGTTTCTTCAAGTGTGTGTGTGTGTGTGTGTGTGTGTGTGTGTGTGTGTGTGTGTGTGTGTGTGAACTTGAGACGTCATGGACTCTGATGTAATGCTTTGGGACTTTCTACATATATTATTAGAATTAATATACAGGTATTATAGTTCAGTTTATACAGGATATGATCCACCAACAGAAGTGAACCAGGTCATTTCCGACCAATGGTTGTTGAGCAGTGCAATATTAATGCATATACTGGTCATGATATCCAGTATCATATAAAACCAGTATAGATATTAACATTTGTTCAAAAATATAACACCTGGCTAACACATCGCTCCACTTATTCATCCCTTCCTTCTATTTAGTTATCAGGCAAACTGATAAATATATTATTTATATATTTTGTAATAATAGGTTCTTCACAGACAGGAGATGATTCCACTGCTGCGTTAGTGCATGTGTTATATCGCTGCACGAGCAGGGGAACTGAGAATGAATTAAAAGAGAATGATTATATATATATATATATATATATATATATATATATGTGTGTGTGTGTGTGTGTAATGATATTGTTAATTAATTAAATATTTCAGCAGTGTATTTTTGCGGTGGGATTTTTTTTCTTTTGGCATTTTAAAAGATAAAATAGGTGCTTGTTAGTTTTCTGTGAATGGTTGAATAACGTCACTGAACTTCAGCGTGGCTTCAGGGGAGATCACATGATTGCAACCTGGAGCTTCTCTGTATCTAATCCAGGATCACATACAGTGAAATTTATGTGTGTTTATATATAAGTGCAATGAGTTGAAATGTGGAGCAGAGTGACATTTCTGGAAAGCTGAAGTATAACTGACTACCTTTCCTGAAAGCTCGATCCTACCTTTCTGATGAAAGCGCATCACAGAGAGGGGAGAAGAGACAGAAAGGGGCGCGAAGTTTCCCCGTGAGACGTTTCTATGTTTGCAGGAAGAAGAAACGCTTCTCACAAAGAGCATAGCATGAGCCTATGTGTGTGTGTGTGTGTGTGTGTGTGTGTGTGTGTGTGTTACTGATGTGCAGATGAACTCCCCACGGGATTTCTAAACACAGAACTAATTCTCACGTTAATGCATCTCATACCTTTGGGCAAGAGTGCTGGACATCCTTTTGAATTGAAGTCCCGAGGGTCAGGCCACTGACTCCTCTCTCTCGCGCTCTCTCTCGCGCTCTCTCTCTCTCTCTCTCTCTCACGCTCTCTCTCTCTGTGCTTGCGTATGGGCATGCAAGCATAAAAGTCACCGGATGTGTGTATGAGTGATAGTGTGCACTTCTTCTTCCTAGAGGTGGTTTAATAAAACAGCAACATTTCTCCACTGAAGCTTAACAAGACTCGCAATTGGAAGTCTGGAGTAATTCACTGTTCTAAAGGCAACAGTGAGAGAGAGAGAGAGAGAGAGAGAGAGAGAGAGAGAGTGTATGTGCTGTATTAGTCATCCCAGGCTTTTAGGAAGAACCGATTGTAATCAGCCAACAACTAGTGCAAGGACAGCTGCGTTGTCTCTTTCCTTAATTATCCATCTCATATCCCAAGTAGAGCTCCACAGACGCCTCCACGTCACCATCACATTATTATATTCTTATATTCTCTCTCTCTCTCTCTCTCTCTCTCTCTCTTTCCTTGAAATCATACAGATATAACAGCAAAACTGGGTCAGTAATACGGATGGTCCTGAACTTTTGTCATTTCATTGACAGTCTTTCCTCTGACTCCATCTTAGTATTTTTAAAAAAATAAAGAAAAAAAAAAACTTCAACTGCGACAAGCAACCTTTCCGTGAAAATCTTGCCAGTCATACAGCATGTTGGCGACAACAAGCCAATGATTCACCTTCAGACAAAAAAAAAAAAAAAAAAAAAAAAATCTCTGTGAAGTTGCACAACGTTCCCGGTTAGTCAACTTGAAAAAACAAAACAAGCAACGTGCATTAATTTGCCGAATCATCCAATCCAACTCTGGTCACAAGAAGGCTGGAGCCTGTCTCAGCAGACTTGGGATGAAAGCGGGGTACACCCTGAATAGCCTGCCAGACTGCAGGGTACACACTTGCAGTCACACCGAGGCACAATTTGAAACACCGAATTAGTCTAAAATGGATGTTTTTAGACTGTGGGAGGAAACCGTAGTACCCAGAGGAAACCCATGTAAGCAAGTGGACAACAGGCAAACTTCAGACTGCAGTTCTGTTGTTGGCCCAGGACTCGAACCTTCTTATTGTTAGGCAGCTGTGCTATTCTCCAAGTCACTCTCTCTCACTATGCATATTTCCAGAAATAAACAGATTAAATGTACTTCATGTGATAATAATAGAACTCTGTGGCTTTTTTTTTTTATTATTATTTCAGCCCCATGAAGGAAAATGGAACATATATTTGGATTTTGTCCTCATCTAGCGCTGACCGTTATGAAACGAGTACATAATGCACTCTGAATAAGCTCTGAATGATCAGACAAGTACGCGGGACTGATTCATATCCGAGCCGTTCATTCACAAATCATCAGCCATGACGTCATCTGGTTGACACCAGCATTCTTGCAAATGTAACGGGAAAAAGAATCGAGAGGGTGAGGTCGCGGAGATGATACAGCCTACAAAGGTTAAAGTAGGAGGAGCTTCAGAAAGGTTTCTGCTCCAATTCTTTGTTGTTTTTTTTTGTTTTTTTTTAGATGTTTGCATCTATGGCGCAGGCCTGCATATGTTTCAGCATTAATTTAACAAGACCCACACAATGATGTAATAGAAACTGTTATTGTCACTCACCTCTTCTGTCTTTTTTTTCTCAAGTACATCAGACTTTGCATTTCGCAGGCTGTTAAAAGCCTCCTCCATATGGTGCTGTGTTTACTGCTATGCTAGACAACACCCATTAAAAATACTGGCAAAGATGCTCTCTCTCTCTCTCTCTCTCACACACACACACACACAGTTTTATAATGAGAATGCAGTGGCAGATAATTTGGTACACCTGGTACAGGTGCTTTCAGATTTCTATTCACCTCAAACAACATAAGCCTTCTGATCTCTCTCTCTCTCTCTCTCTCTTTTTCTCTCTCTGGGATATAAAAATATCTGCCTTGTCTATCCATCCTCTTTCCCCGTTGCATCTTTTTTGCTGATGTAGCTTACATCATGCTAGTGAGGTAGTTATTCACTGTAGATAGCAAGAGATTAGAAAGAGTAAGATGAGAGAGAGAGAGAGAGAGAGAGAGCGTGGAATAGCAGCCATGTGTATTACCACTCTGAGTCAGTTTGACCTCTCGTAGCTACGGTGCTACACTACTTATTAAAAACACTTCAACTAGAAGATCTCTCCAAACCCGCAGATGTCATTGTGCAGACTCGGTAGCCGAGGAAGACAGGAACAGTTTTTCTCCGTTCCTGATGTCATCTGCTTTCCACCAGCGCACCCCCCCCCCCTTTTTTTTTTTTTTTGCAGATTTGGCTGAAAGGGAGCAGGTGCTTTGTCAGAAACAGGGTGGGATTTAAGTAGGCAGAGGCTTTCTGATTGGATATAAGTTGAAATGAGAGCAGGCACAGAACATGCACTGTACATTAACCAGGACTGCTGCCTACAGAGGCCTCGCCTCATTTAGTATGACTGACAGGGAAAGGGTCCATGCATTCATTGCTGTGATTAATAACCAATAAGCATGGAGATGTTGGCGAGAGACCTTTAATGAGTAATTTCTAGATCCCATCCAGTTCAGACAGTGATGTCCTATTAACACAGCTGGTTGATATAAAGGCGCCATGATGGCGAAGTGGTGAGCACATCTATCTTGCAGCAAGAACGTTCTCTGTGAAGAAGGCTTGCATGGGTTTCCTCCGGGTATTCTGGTTTAATTCCACCGTCCAAAGACATGCACATTAAACTAACTGGCTGTTACAAATTGAAACACTCTGGGTTGTGAGAGTGTGTTGAATGTTGGGAGTACTGCAGTTGGCTGAGATAGGCTCCAGTCTCTTTGCAACCATCATTGTTTATCTACTTGTTATCTGCTCCATCACTAAAACAAGCTTTGATGTCAGTATCTTAATGATGAAGACTTCAACCAAATCCTGACCTCCACCCATGCACTGATTTTTGCCAAACGTTGGTGGGGACACTACCCGACTCGCGTTCCAGACTTGATTTCATTTTTTGGAACGAAAGCCGAAGGTCAAAGACTTTTGGAGATATAATATATTTTAGATAGCGCTTACAACTTTGTGCTGATAAGCCTAGAGTTACTTTGGAACTAACACGGAACTGTATACAGTATTGACTGGGAAGTGAGACAGTAACCTTTGACCTTAAGTGACGTTGAAGGGTCAATCGTCATTCATTTTGTAAATCCTTCATATGAGAGTTTTCCTTGCTAATTTGGTCACGCCCATAGAGGGTAGAGCATACTGTATATGGGTAAGTAAAACCAGTACCCATATAGTGTGTGTGTGTGTGTGTGTGTGTGTGTGTGTGGGATCCTCTGCGTACTCTGGTTTTCTCCCACAGTTCAAAAACATGAACAGTATGCTAATTGGATGTTTCAGATTGCCCCTAGGTTTGTGAGTGATTATGACTGGTTGTATGTGTGTTGGCCCTGTGATAGCCTGGCAAGCTGCCCAGGATGTACCCTGCACTCACCCAGAGTCGGCTGCAATGGGCGCCATTAGGATCAAGTTGCTTCGAGAAGGAATGAATGAATTGCATCAGACTTCTGAGGGTGTAAACTGTAACCGATACACAACTGCAAGGCCGACACTCGTGCATCCATTCATACTCCCACTCACACCTAGGGGTGATTTGGAACAGCTAAATTAACCTACTGTGAATGTTTTTGAACTGTGGGAGGAAACCAGAGTACACGGAAGGAACCCACACAAGCGCGGTGAGATCATGGAGACTTCACACAGAAACGCCCGAGCGGGGCCTCAAACTCGGGACCTTCTTGCCGTGAGGCAGACATGCTAACCACTACGCTTGATAGCGTTCATATGGATTGAAATAGATCTGCATTGGGAAAACCAACCCCACTCCGCATGACAGCACTGTTAATTTCTCTCTCTCTCTCTCTCTCTCTCTCTGTCTCTCTCTCTCTCTCTCTCATATAAATCCAGCATTTATTAAGTCGTTAAGTGACTGGATCCGTATAGCAAAAGTGACATCAGAGCCATTATGGTTGATTCATTTGCCAGTACAGCGCAGGGAGAAATGCTTCCAGAGGTGAAGAGGAGATTGTCCTCTCCCCACTTGGCTGTATGTCTCTATAGAATTACTAAATTGATAAATTCTCAATCACTGAGGACCGGTGGAGGCTGACATCACCCAGCGCAGTCCAAACGCGATAGCACTCTCCAGAGGAACTGGAAACGGCGGCACGTTTCAGGAGGCGTGTTTCCTTCCTGACATCGGATAACCGTCATAAAGTCTCTGCACGGCGGATCCGTAGTCGTAAAGCTTCAGTGACGGGGTTCGAACACTAACGAGCGCGATAAAGCTGCTGTAAAGAGAACAAGTGTTCAATTAGGCAGCAGAAACAAAACATGAGCATAAAAATGATTGTCTTTCATATTTTCTTCTCTGTACTACTCAACCTGTGCGTGCGTGTATGTGTGTGCGTGTATGTGTGCGTGTGTGTGTGTGTGTGTGTGTGTGTGTGTGTGTGCTGTTAATTAGTGCCATATGCTGATCTGACTGATGATGATCACTATATTTTTAGCTCGGTGGAAGACATCCCCCAGTTTGGATTTTTTTTTTTTTTTTTTTTTTTTTTTTTTGTGGCTCCATACCTTTCTTTCCTGCTTGACACTTGAGAGAAGAAAACAGTACGCATGGATACACTGCACTGGAGAAACAGAAAAAAAAAGAGGGGGAAAAGAGGGAGAGTGAGGTTCTTGTCTTCCTACTGGATGCTTTCACTATGCCGACAAGGACAAGAGAAATCAATTAAGGAGCAGAATGTCGTTGCGCACAGGACAGCAGTGGCCCTCTGCGCCCTCACTCTTCAGGATAGAGAGCGAGAGAGAGAGAGAGAGAGAGAGAGAGAGAGAGCAGCTTGGCTTTGCAGTGAGATACACCATCTGTTGTAGTGGTCCTGCAGAGAGAGATGAAGAGAGCGGTAGAGTAAGTGGAGGTGAGGATGCGCTCATAGCGACAAGTGAATGAAGATTCCTTTACCTTTCTTTAACGTTCACAGAGGAGATTCAACCTAATTCAACTAATTCAACCCTGTAGCCCCCCCCCTCTCTCTCTCTCTCTCTCTCTCTCTCTCTCTCTCTCGCTCGCTCTCTCTCTCTCTCACACACACACACACACACACACACACACACACACACACACACACACACACACACACTTGCTTGATCTCTCGTGTTCTCATTCTCTCTAAAATCTGGAATTCAAATAAGCTTTATTTGCACTATTATTTTAAAGCAAACAGTCTTTATATGTTTATACAGTATATTTTTGAAAACAAAGAGACCCCCCCACACCTACCCTCAGTGTGTGTGTGTGTCACATGTTTGGGTGACATCTCTGTACTAGATACTGCAGCATTACTTTGAGAAAAGCTGTCTTTAACAAAAGCATCTTGAGTAGCCACTTTTTTTTAACCTTACATTTTATTTAAATAATGGCGATCAGTGAATGTGTGTTTTTTTTTTTTTTTTTTTTTAATTATAACATTGCAAATGTGAGGCGCTCCACCGAATGTAGGCGCTTGTTGCAAGTGACGTATGGTGCTTGTGAGACAAAGCGCGGCTTATCCGGACTTCCGATCTTTCAAGTGAACAAATGAAGGCTGAGTACTAAACAAGTATTCAACGTGCACTTGCTCACTTGGGGCAGTGGTGGTCTAGTGGTATAGGGCGCTGGATCGCTGATCCAAAGGTTGGGGTTCGAGTTCCACTCTCCACAAAGTTGTCACTGTCCCCCCCACATGGAGCTAACTGGGTTATCAAAGGCCAGCCATGTCTCTCACTGTCTATGGTGTGAGGCATGTAAAAGAACCATTGCTGACTTTCGACAAGAGTAGGCTGCAAAGCCGTCAGCGTGTTTCCGCCCTGCGATGGCCTGGCAAGCTGTCCAGGGTGTACTCTGCCCTTGCCCGAAGTTGGCTGGGATGGGCACCAGCCTCCCCGTGACCCAAACTAGGATTAAGCGGGTACAGAAAATGAACTGAACTGATGAACACTTGCTCACTTGAAAGATCAGAAGTCCGAATAAGCCGTGCTTTGTCTCACAAGCACCATACGTCACTTGCAACAAGCGCTTACATTCGGTGGAGCGCCTCACAAATTTCTAAATGTTTAGATTACTACTGATTTTTTTTTGTGTTCAAGATTTGTACATGTATTATTAAAAAAAATATTTTTTGTTGAAAGAGTTGATATTACATAAAATATCATCAAATAATTATTTATCTAGGGAAATTGTCTGCATGTCTTTTTGCCACGAGTATAGAGAGAAATCCATCAGAGTGGTGGTGTGATTCTTATTCCTGCTGCCAACAAGGTTGTATTTTTACACCGGTTTGTATGCGTGTCTTTGATGGCTGAGTTAAAAAGTTATGTGCAGATGGTTGTGAAAGTTCTGTCTATTTGAAATTATGTTCTGGATCAAATGCTGGATCCAGAAATTGTTAAAGGGTTCATTATCACTGTGTGGTGATTTTTACATTTTGGCTCATATGAGGGATTGCTGGGCTTGGTGGGGGTTTGCACTCACTGAGTGCTCTTGTTTGGAATTGTGATAGTGTTGGGGATGTAGTGCTTTTATCATATCACTGTATATATCATTTTTATGGACAGAATTTCTAGGCAGAGCCTAGTTGACGGGCTCTGGTTCGGTTGCCATCAGCTCTAGTCTCTGTTTTTTGCGGGTGACGTTGTCCTTTTGGCTTAATCAATCCGGGACCTCCAACTCTTATTGGAGTGATTTGCAGCTGATTATGAAGTGGCTGAGATGAGAATCAACACTTCCAAGTCCGAGGCCATGATTCTCAGCCGGAAAAGGGTGGAATGCATCCTTTGGGTCTGGAATCAGTTCCTAAGTGGAAGAGTTGAAGTATCTTGGCGTCCTGTAGTCCTGTGGCAGTTGAGTGAGGGAAGGATGGAGTGAGAGTTCGAAAGGCGGATCGCTGCAGCCTCTGCTGTAAAGTGGGGCTTGTACTGGTCCATGAAGAGGGAGCTGAGTTGCAAAGCAAAGGTCTCAGTTTACAAGTCGATCTACATTTCAACCCTCACCTATGGTACGAGATTTGGGTAGTGACCCAAGAAAACAAGATCCAGATACAAGCGGCTGAAATGAGCTTCCTTTGCCGGGTGGTGGGCTCTCCTGTAGAGATAGGCTGGGAAGCTCAGCCATCTGAGACGAAAACCGCTGCTCCTCCATATTGAGAGGAGCCAGTCAAGGTGGCTCATCCATCTGGTTAGAATGCCTTCTGAACGCCTCCTTGGCGTGGTGTTTCGTGTATGTCTGACCGGGAAGAGACCCCGGAGTCGACTTAGATAACGCCAGAGGGATTATGTCTCTTGGCTGGTATGGGAATGCCTTGATGTCCTTGGAAGAGCTGCAGGAAGTAGCTGGGGAGTGGGAAGTCTGCACCTCATGGCTTAAGCTGATGCCCCCTCAACCCGACCCCGGATTAAGCGGAGGAAGATGATAATGTATATAGAGTTTAATATAATAAAAATGGCAGTGGTAGTCTAGTGGATAGGGCACAGGATCGCTGATCCTAAGGTTGGGGGTTCGAGTCCCCACAGGGCTGTCACTATCCCCCCAGTGCAGCTAACTGGGTTATCAAAGGCAGGCCATGTCTCTCACTGTCTATTGTGAGAGGCATGTAAAAGAACCATTGCTGACTTTCGTAAAGAGTAGGCTGCAAAGCCGTCAGCGTGTTTCTGGGGACAAGTAGCAAGCGTTCACAGTTAATCTTCTCCGGAAGAGACCAATTGCTATACTACCCTACAGGGATAAGATATGATGATGATTATGATCATCCTAAAAATATTTGGGTTTTGGACTACGTATTTCAGGATGACGGGCATTTTATGTGGTGAGAGTTGTACTTGTCGTTCCCATCAGAACAGAATTCTTTGGTGAAATTGTGATGTGAAAAGTGCTGGCGGTAAAAGTCGACTGTGGGATTTTTCAGAATTAAAAAAAAAATAATAAGATGAGATGCTTTTCTATGCAGCACCATTGTACAGAGTGCTTGTTTACACACTTCCACAGTAATGCACTACATATCATCTTTTCTGCCTCACAGAAAGAAGGTCCTGGGTTCGGCTCACACCCTTCTGTGAGGGGTTTGCAAGTTCTCTGCAAGCTTGCGTGGGTTGTATTTGGGCACTCCAGTTTACTCCCACAGTCCAGAAACACTGTTTCAAATTGCACCTTGGTCTGTGTGTGAGTGTGTGTGTGTGTGTGTGTGTGTGTGTGTGTTGTCTTGCATTCATCTGCTAAACTGTTGAAGGTGTACCCCGCCTTCACCCAGTGTTGACTGAAATGGGCTCCAACCTCCCTGCATTTAAAACCATCAGTATTTAAAGCGCTCGGCAGTTGAGTGAGATTAATGATGAGTACATTCATTATGTAATCAGTTTACTTTTAACAAGAAAAGGTTATAGGTGCCTATCTCGGTCAACTCTAGGTAAGGGTGGAATGCACCCTGAGCAACTCACCAGACCACTGTTAGGCCAACACACACTCACACAACAATTCTGTTAACCACTGTGCCCTCCTGCCGCCAGTATGTTTTGAATTAGACGTAATCATTTTCGTATATTTGAAAAATGTCACTAGTTGAAGACTATTAGGTTGTTCATCAGGAGGTCTTGTTGTTTGAACCCCAAAGATATACGCATAGAGACGTACATGATGTACAGTATATGATGCAGTGTCCTACCCTGTAAGGCTCTCGGATGATGTCATGAGCACTGGAGCTGTATTACTCATATTTCATCAATGAAAAATGAGCACAGGCACAGCATGCAATCTTCCGTTTCTTTACAGGAGCAACAGTGGACTGCTTTTTTTTTTCTTTTTTTTTTTTTTTTTTGCGAGCCACTTCCCCGTTCCAAAAGTCTGATAGCAGTTGTGTGCGTCAGCGCGCACTTGCATGTGCGCATATGTGTATCTGTGTTTGTGTGCTTGTTTGTGTGGGGGAAGAAGTTAAAAAAAAAAGGCATCTGGTTTGATAGAGGAGAGGAGAGGAGAGGATGGAGCAGGTAATCTCAACTGTGATTAGTAGCAAAACGTTAATTAATGTCATAGGAACCAGAGCAGGTGGGGAATTAGTTCTTATTACACATAACTACATGCAGGCACACACACACACACACACACACACACACACACACAAAACACACACACAACATACACACAACACACAAACATACTCTGAGAAAGAGATAGAAGTAGTACATCTCTTGACTGTTGCCAGGTTGTGTGTGTGTGTGTGTGTGTGTGTGTGTGTGTGTTTGTGTCTTTTGTGTGTTGCATGGTATGAATTGGTCAGTTCACAGTCCGATCAGTAGGGCAGTGATGGCTTAGTGGTTAATGTGATGGGTTACTGCTCTGAAGGTCAGGGGTTCAATCCCCACTACCATCACTGTTACCCTTAACCTCCAATTGCTCAGGTGTATAAAAATGATAATTGTAAGTTGCTCTGGATAAGCGCGTCTGCCAAGTAATGTAAAAAAAAAGAAAAAAAATTCTCAATGCTCGTCTTCTTTTACTGCCCTGCCAACCTCCAAGAGTTACCTGCCTATGTGCACGCACACACACACACACACACACACAGAGGACTGATGCATCCTGAAAAAGCTTAATATTCAAACAGGTGTGTGTGTGTGTGTGTGTGTGTGTGAAGTCTCTGTCCTGTCTCCTCTCCTGCATTCAGGAAGGCAGAGTTGAGGCCCATTAGCCAGGACGAGCCCTGACAGAAAAGGATCAGAGAGGTGCAAATGAAATTTGCTTTGAGAGCTTTCAAGCAAAGAGCTGTTTAAAACACACACACATACATATACACACACACACACACACACACACACACACACACACACACAAGCACACCTTTGGGCGTCTGAAAGGCTGCGTGGGGTGAGGAATGAACTCATACTGTGCCCATAACGGAAAAAAAGAAGACAGGAGGGAAGCAGGCAGAGATGCCATACGAGGGCTGAGAGACGGATGGAGAGGAGCTGCGAGTGTGTTAATGCAGGCTTGCAGGATAATCCTGTTATTGAATCAGACGTTTATCAAATCAGCCTTGAAGATCGGTGTCTTCTTTCTATCTGACCTGGACCTCTCTGATCGCTGGCGGTTATTTCCAGACTGACTCATAGGAAGTTCATAATATGCGAAGACATGTGTCCGTGTTATAGTTTCACTGGTTAGGCAAGACAGCGGTCCACTGCTGAGCAGATTTTAAAAAGGTATAATCGCGAATAGAGCATGCTATGCTAATCACTATCAGGCATCCGCTCAGCGGTAGGAAACGTTTGCCATTCATAAAGGTGTGCCTGATACACTTCAACCAACACCAGCTTGTAGCTTTTCCGCTGAGAGACCAAATGCACAATCATTTCATATCGAAGTTAGAAGGGCATCATCTCCTTATTAATACAGTGGACGGTGCTTCTGCTTTCTCACAGATGACCAGGGTTCATTTCCCCGACAGGGATTCAGGATTGTTGTTGGGTGTGACTGGAAACTCAGACATGTGGTGACTCAGTGGTTCAGGCAATGGGTAACTGATCTAAAGATCCGTGAGTTTAATCCCCAGTACCACCACTTTTGGGCCCTTGGGCAAGGCCCTTGACCATCAGCTGCTTGGTTGTATTAAAAAGACAAAACCTGGGCTTGTGCCATTTCTATGTGAAGCTTGTGTGAAGTTCTTGTTTGTAGATTCTCTGGGTATTCCAGCTTCCTCGTACAGTCCAAAAACATGCACAGGAGGCTGCTCGATGGTTCCAAACTTCCACCAGGTGTGAGTGTTTGTATGTGTGTTGGCTGTGCAATGGCCCAGTGAGATGTTCAAGGTTCGCCCAGAGTCGGCTGAGACGAGCGCCAGCCTCCCCGCGACCCTAATTAGGATCAAACGCTTAAAAAAAAAAAAGATGAATGAATCAGGCTGCACTGCCATCTACTGGAAATTAGAATGTATGTCATTGACCGTATGAGAACAGTCTTAAAGGACGAACGCCATGTCTCATCATGCTCGCAAAGTAAACGCGTGGATTCCTCACGCAGCTCACATCTTCTCCAGTTTTTTTAAATTCTAGATTCCGTTGTAGTCCATACTGCAATATTCCACCAAGTTGTATGAAAATCGGCTGATTAGCTATCGAGCGATCCTGCTTAATGTTGCAGAGGTAACATCTAGTTTTGCTCGAGCTTGGCTTTTTACACCCGAGCCATAGTGGCTCATCAGGCCGGTGCTTATCCCCGGTTTCCATAGCGTGAAGCGACTAGGAGTACAACTCCTCCTAGATGGGACTCTAGTCCATTGCAGGTTACCTTCCCAGTATATTTTTACTGGTACCCGTTTATACTGCTGGGTGAACAGAGGCACATTCGTGATTGAGACCTGACATCTTCGCACTGTAGGGGTTTAATTGGGATTTGAACACGCAACCTCCCTATCATGAGCGCAGCACCCTAACCATTACGCCACCAGTCCCACAGTTTTGCGAGAGCAGAACGACATAAATCCAAATTGTAACTTCTATATCAGGATTCCCGAGATTCTTTTCTGTGCACCACAGTTGTAAAAAGTGATTATTTGAATTGGCATAGCTGCACAGTCTCGAAAATGTTGCACGGGAAAATGTCAGCAGATCAGCACATTCTGAACAACCCTTGCAACGGTCATTATTCCCCATTGCGCAAATGAAACTCACACATTAACTACTCAAGCGCGGATCACCCGCCCCTGGCTACCTCACACCGCCATACTGCATAATGTTCCTCTCGCCGAACAGCAAGCATTATTCATTTTACGAAGCGCAGCCAGCGAGTCACTCGTCAGCCGTGTGATATTCGATATATCGAATCACTGACGATGAATAATAAGCCCTCAGCTTCTGACACTCCGCCTCCTTATTTATTTACGTACTATTCCTAGGTCTGCCAATCGTTTCCAAACCCCCACCCTCCCAACCCCACGAGCAGAGAGAGCTAATTAAGGGACGATGGGACTTTTGTGCGCAGCAGCAAGGAGCAGCACATAATAAATCACCACGCCTTTCTTATTGGGGGTGTGTTTAATTTAGTTCCTCACAGCAGCCCGTGGAAAACGAGTGGCTTATTGGGTGCTTTATTAAGAGAAAAAAAAAAGTGCAAAGACTTTAGGAGATCAGAGAGAGAGAGAGAGAGAGAGGGGGGGGGGGGAGAAGGAGAGAGAGAATATGAGTTGATTAATGTTGAAGGGTGTATGGATATCAGTTGGTGAGTGTGTGTGTGAGTTGGCAGTTTGCTTTGTGTGTGTGTGTATGTATGTGTGTGTGTGTGCGTGTGTGCGTGCGTGTGTGCGTGCGTGTGTGCGTGCGTGTGTGCGTGCGTGCGTGTGTTGAAAAGGCTCGGCAGCCAAACTGGTTTTAAATGGATTACAGCAGTGTATCATTGGCATTTTGCGCGTGTACAAACACACACACACACACACACATAGTGTGGATGGGGCTGAAATGAATCGCATTTCATGCCTACAGAGGTGCCCCCCCCCCCCCGAACCCCTTCTCATCTAATTCATCCCAAATTGTACACAGTGTCGTCGTCATGCTCAGAGTAAGACCGTATTTTGCTTTGACTTCAAATGTCACTATAAATGCTAATTCTTAGCTGTGTTTTAGTTTTCTCTTCTTCTTTTTTTGTTTGAGTAAAAAGTCTTGTAAAACAAAAACAACAGGGTAATTTCATGCAAATGTCATCCTTGCCCTGTAAAGATAAAGCCTGAAACATTAGAGAAATCACTTTCACATTTCTACTTAGAAAAGCTTTAAACGTTTTTCCCGTTCGGGTTACCGGACGTCTTTTCCTTTTGACCACCGAGGCACACACTAACACAGCAGCTCGACACAGGCTTCATGCACGGGTATGACTACATATAAATATTACCTGGCAGGAGCCTCTCTCAGCTGAGTCTGCGCGAATGCAGGACATCCCAAACAGCCCGGCAGTCCATCGCAGGACCAACAGACACATTAACATCGAAATTCACACCTGGAGCGATGTGGGACAGCCAGGTAGCATATTGTGTATCTCTTTGAATGTACCTGGAGAAAACCCACACAGGCACACGGAGAGCATTAGAGAAACACCCTCGCTGAGCCTGGGATTCAAACCCAGGCCTTCTTGCCATGAGACCGATGTACCAGCCACAACACCTCCCAAATATTACATTTTAATGAATTAATTTTACTGACAACAAACGAATTCAGATCTGTGTCAGTGTATCATAACATTAAAAAAATGTAGGTGATATGAACGGTATAAGCTTCTTTTAAATCAGTTATAAATACTATAATTAATCTTATATTCAGAAAAGTGAAGGTGTTTCAAGGCATTGCAAAGTCTTCCTGTTGCTAGGTTGCAAAAAAAATTACATTCCTTCAGTGAGCAGCTCAAGTCCCGATTTCCCATATAAAAGGAATTTCACTCATTTTCTGAACCATTTAATCCTAATAAGGGTCACGGGGAGGCTGCCGTCCATCTCGGACAATTTTGACGAGGGCAAAGTGTGTATCTGGAGAGCTCACCAATGGCCTCTCACCACAGACAGTGAAAACATGGCAGGCCTTTGGGAACCCAGGTAACTGCACTGGGGTGGGGGTAGGGGGACGACGAGGCGGGACGAAATTACCACAGCAGTGACAACCGTCACCAGCTTGAACCGCCAACCTTGGGAACAGTAATCCAGCACCTTACCACAGGGCCACCGCTGTCCCTTCAGCCAGGATCACTTTCTGCCATATCAAGTCAGTTGGTCCAGAATTTTTGCTATTGTTCTGGTTGCGAAGTGCTCATGTAGCATATTTTTTTTCAATTTTGCTTTTTTTAATCCCCATGTATAGTCTGTTTTTCTTCAGCGTTTTATTCCAACGGGAATGCCGGATTAGGTGAAGCTTACAAATATAGCCCCACACATCTTCAACACCAACAAGGTAAACAAGGAAGTGCTATGTGATGACATATGGCTCAGTGATTGCTCGAAGGGCAGCTATGATTGGTATGATATAACGACTGATGAAATTTGCAAAAGTCACACAGATTGCACAAGGATTGGTCAAATTCTCACAAATTGTGGGATCACAATATCTCAGATTCCCAGAGAGACTGATTAGTCACGCCTCTTCTTGATTTGGATTGGTCGGTGAGAGAAAAGAGGCATGGACGAGTTCAGCAATGTTCCAAAAGTTGAACTAAGAACCATAAGTGAAAATAGACGCTTCCAGTGCCAAGGCGGTCTGATATGGTCAAAAGTAAAACGAAGTTCATGCACTCCCACGGTCCTGTACCATCTTAATTTGCTCCTAATGCTCTCAACTTTACTCCTGAAGACTTGCACATAGGAAAGAGAATGCCAAGGTTTCTGAAATCCTCCCACACACACACACACACACACACACACACACACACACACACAATTCCTCCATATTTTCCCCTCCTCCCCAACTATCCTCCTGCTCTTTTCCTTTCTCAGCAGTATTTTCTCCCTGCTCGGTGATTATTTTGTTCTTTCCTTTTTACCCTTCATTATTAAAACTTCCCTTCTTTATTAAACCTCTTGTAGCAGTCAGAACACAGTAATATAACCAGCATGTTAACACACATCCACCAAACAGCAGCGACATGCCTGCATATCATTAACATAAGAACTGCACACGTGGAGAGGGAAAAAAAAAAAAAAAAAAAAAAAAAATATATATATATATATATATATATATATATCTCTACACACACACACACACACACACACACACACACACATGCACACATACAGACAGACACCGAGAGGACATTAATCTCACTCTAAGAGGAGCAGAACAGAAGCAGAATCTCTGGAGAGGTCATTAAGTCGAGCGGACACGAAAAGCCAAACAGGGTGACCCTGTGCTCCCTCTTTCTCTATTTCGCTCTCATTTTATTTGAGTTCTCTGATGTACACAAACATGCAAACATGCTCATACATACCCTGAGGTCATGGGGCAACCTCACGGTTGTCTGTTGTAGTGTGTGCTGACCTCTGAACTCGACTAAATCTGCCCATAACATTGATCAAATATCAGAGCATTTACGGGAATAAACAAGGATTGATGCGGTAATATTGGGATTTGCCCTTTTTGATCCTTACCCCGTGCTTGGACCGAGAACCTTTTTCTGTTTTTAGTGTTTCTCTTTAACAAGAGCACGCCCTCGCATCTTGAAAGTTCACACACAATGTAATAAAAAAGAAGTAAAAATAAGGAAAGTATAAGCATTTGTTTACACTGTATGTGAGTGCACATCGTATCATGCTGTACATTGCAAACAACAACAGAAAAAAGTATGCAATAATTAAAAGATGGCATCATGGGGAAGTGTGCTGGAAAAAAAAACGTGCGGGAGAAACCGTTACGAAATTTTTCTGAACTGTACAAGAGCAGCTCCGGTTCGAGACATAAATTTAGGTGAGTGTATAAGCGTGTATGGTCAATCAATGGTATGATTATTATTATTGTTATTATTATTATTATTAGTGAGAGGCATGTAAAAGAACTATTGCTGACTTTCGTAAAGAGTAGCTGCAAAGCCGTCAGCGTGTTTCTGTCCCTAGCTAAAAGGGTTGTGACAGGAAGGGCATCCGATGTAAAATCCATGCCAAATCAAATGTGTGAATCAGATGATTCGCTGTGGCGAGTCTCGAGAATGGGGAAAAAGCTGAAAAGAAAAAGATTATTATTATTATTATTATTATTATTATTTCCTTCATTTTTTCTTGAATGGTTTCTGCTGAAAAAGTGTAACTAATTTGAGCGGTGGGTATTTTTTTTGTACCTCTTGAACTCATCGTGCATGTTGCAGATTAACACAAGGTGTACAGTATCATGGATAGATAAATTACTAAGTTAGGCATGTTTGACTGTACGGTGATAAAGCATATTTATCATATGGCAGAAAAGGCATATGCAACCTGATTAGTCAACGATAAATTGCATATCAAGAACACTGCTGAGCCAACCGGTAACTAGCCAATCAGATCGGTAATATGAAGTCCTGCGAAGTACTCGCTGCTTCTCGGAAAGATTTTGTTTGTTATTCGAAGGGAAACCAAAGCTATCAAAGCCCTCAGAGACACGGAGGAAGATGCCTTGTTCAGAAACAGGCAAGTAATAGTGCCAAAAGAGAATACATTAAAAAAGTCTGCCATTTTAAGGTGCCGTATATTCCATTCATTCATTTTTTTAAAGTGGCTTAATCCTAATTCGGGTCGCGGGGAGGCTGGCACCTTTCTCAAGCTACTCTGGGCAAGGGCACGGTACTCCCTGGTCTGCTTGCCAGGCCATAGGAGGACCAACACTCAGATCACTGGATCAGCCAATTAACCTGCTGTACATGCTTTTGGATTGTGGGAGGAAACCGGAGTATTCGGAGGAAATGCACACACAAGCACAGGGAGAACATGCAAACTCCTCACAGGAACGATTATGCTGGGAATTGAACCCAGGACCTTCTTGCTGTAGGTGCACGTGTTAACCACCACACCACAGTGTCTCCTTGCCATATTTACCTATAACTATATATTCATCTCCTTGGCTTTGTCTATACAGAGAAATCTCAGCCTTCGGGCTCTCTACACAGACTTCGCCTTTGGTTCCTTGTGTACTTCAAACCTTGGATGAATATTTTTCTGTACAAACCTCATGCTCTATTAATAAGTAGTTTATAAATCGACTCTGATACCAAGATTAACTTTTCTAGACTAGATTACTGCCACAGAGGATCTACAGTCTTATTGCATGTCTTCCAGTGTAGTATTGGCATGACGGTCGCGGGTGGTGCAATGGCTGATTCCGTATATGGCTTGGGATTCGAACATTCTGGTAAACGATGTACTGTATTTCACATAATGCAGAAAATGACACAAAACAGGATCGGATATGATTTGAAAACATAATGGGTGAGGATGATGTGGGATGTTTAGTGCTGTGGCTCATTAGGAAACCATAGCACAGAAAAAAAAAACATCTGTGAGACAACAAATGCAGAGTCCCGCAAGACCACAACAACAGTTTTAAAACCAGGCTAGAAAACAAAACGTATCACTACAGACGCTCCCTGACTTACGTTTTTAATTGGTTCCAGACAGCCGAACGTAACTTGAAAGTGAACGCAAGTTGTTACAGTGACGTATGATGCTCATACTGCACTATACATCCATAAATACCACTACGGTATCTCATAAAACCCCTCTTCATCAATTATTATAAACATAACATTGTAAAATAATATCAAATATATCAAATAATGTCAACATTAATTTCAAATAAATTAAATTCAAGTAAAATAATTTCAAATAGATAAATTTTAATCAAATTCACTCATCAAATATCAAATATTGTATCAAATATAACCTTTAACACTCTCTATGATGTGATCTTTCTGCTTGTAAATGGTTCTGATGATCGACGGATGGTCACTTTACATGAAGCTGAGTCGAGTCACTTTACATTAAGCTTAAAACAGCCAATCAACGCTTACAATATGTGAGGCGCTCAACGGAAAGTAGTTCACTTGCTTGTGCTTGAGACAAAGCACGGTTATCCGGACTTCCGGTCTTTCAAGTGAGCAAGGGCACCATTGAATACTCGTTTAGTACTCATGATGTGAATCACCAGCAGAGCAGAAAGTTCTCTTTCTTTTCTGGATTTGGGTTGTCATTCATTTTACAACTCTGTTTGCTTAACTGAGTATGCATGGTAGATTGCGCCGATCCGAGCAGATAGTGAATTCATCTCTGTGTATGAGACTTGCACCCATGCTCGTAGGCTTACGCATCTGACCAACCATATTTGCTTAGGGTTACAAAAGTCTGCAAAAACAGTGTAAACACAAAGATCACAGCGATGACGTATTAAGAAAAGGGTAACACGCTATATAATGATTACATTGTCAACAATGGACATATATATATATATATATATATATATATATATATATATATATATATATATACAGACGCTCCAAGAATTACGTTTTTAATTGGTTCCGGACGGCCGAACGTTAGTTGAAAGCGAACATAAGTTGTTACAGTGACATACAACGTGTGACGTATGACGCTCATACTGTACTATACATCCATAAATACCATTACCATATCTCATAAACCATCCCTAAAGCAATTATTATAAACATAACATTGTGAAATAATATCAAATATATCAAATAATGTCAACATTAATTTAAAATAAATTAAATTCAAGCAAAATAATAGATAATAATATATAATAATAGATACATTTTAATCAAATTCACTCATCAAATACAATATAAAATATAACCTTTAACATGCTCTATGATGCGATCTTTCTGCTTGTAAACCGAAACTAAAAACCGAAACAAGTGCACTTGCTGTGCTTGACACAAATACAGACTTCCAATATTTCTAGTGAGCAAGGGTGCCGATGAACTCGTTTAGTACTCAGCCTGCACTGATGTGAATCACCAACAGAGCGGAGAGTTCTCTTTCTTTTCTGGATTCGGGTTTTCGTTCATTGTACAACTCTCTTTGCTTAACTGAGTATGCATGGTGGATTGCGCCGATCCAAGCAGATAGTTAATTAATCTCTGTGTATGAGACTTGCACCCATGCTAGTAGGATTATGCTTCTGGTCAACCATATTTGCTTAGGGTTACAAAAGTCCGCAAAACAGTGTAAACACAAAGATCACAGAGACGACGTCTGAACACAAGGGTAACACGCTATATAACTGATATATATATATGTATGTATAACTGAACTGGGAAGAAGGAGGGGCACGTTCAGTCTGTTGTTTGTAAACAATGGACGCAGCGTCATTATGTCATTGTGTCATTACGTCAGCATACTACGTAGGTCCGTCTAAACTCAAAATTTGACTTTTTTTTTTAATTTGGGGAAAAAAAACATAAAATCGAAAAAACAAAAAACAGATGAACATAACTCAAGGAGTGTCTCTTACAAAAATTTTATGTGATAACAGCAATATGTAGCAAATACAGTCGGCCCGATGTGGGTACTGGCTTTAATTACTCACGTACATACTTGCTTTACGAGATGTTCTATAGTACAGTGATCCCCAACCTTTTTATCACCGCAGACTGGTCAACACTTGGCAATTTTACCTGGGGGGATAATAATAATAATATCAATAATAATAATACCAATAGTAATAATAAAAAACTACATGAATGTTATTTTTCTACAGCTGAAATAAAGTTGGTTGGGATTTAGGGCTTGAACTTTTCTAAAATTAAAACAAACAAAAAAAAAACCCACACACACACAGGTGATGGTGCACCAGCTGGGAGAATGAAGGCTCAGGCTCAGTCTCATCCAAAATCCCCACTAATGTATGAAACATGTCCAACATGCCTCTGTTCACACGCCGTCCCCTTGTGGGTCGCATTTTAGCACTCAAATGACCGACATATAACCGAGAGAATCGGGTCATTTTTCAAAATACAGTCGGCTCTCCACTTACGAAATTAATCTGTTCCAGTGCCTACAAAACGTGTGATTTGTTCCAAGGCTCCCAAGACTACCCCATGAACCCTTTAAAAATTACAAAAGAACACCAATTTTGTAAGAAATATGTGTTAAAAGTAAAAGAAAATTATTTACCTTTTTTTAAATCTCTAGAATCACCCATGCGACATTTTAAACTCCGGGAGTTGCTGGTCCGAAGAACCCTCACCCCCACTCTTCTTCGCGAGGTCTTTAAATATGGCGGTTGCTTTTTCTGAAATAATCGCCTCCGTCACTGTACCTCCGTTTTTAAAGTCTCCTTCTGCTTCAATATCATCCCGATTGTAGAGGGGTTTCGGCCATACTCCTTTGCGATTTCATTCAACCACATCCCACTTTCGTATTTTTTTATTATCTCCTGCTTCACTTCGATTGATAACGGAGCCCGCTTCTTCATTTCGGTGTCACCGGGAATCACTTTCTTGGGGTCCATGATGGATAACAAAATATAACGCTGCAATGATCACTCTCAAAAAAAACTCACAACCCAACAGTCCTGTTCAACTCTGCTTCACGCATGTGACAAACAGGAAGTATGGGTACAGGAATGGGTGCAGTTCAGCTCCCTCCTGGCCAATGGGAGGCCAGCGGGGCGGGATGTTGGGAGACAGCCAATCAGAGAGCAGCCGTGCATTGTTTGATTGTTTGAATGGCTCGTTTGAATGTTTGAATGGTGCGTGTGAATGTTTCAATGGCGCGTTTGGCGCTTTTCATAAGAAGAGGTTGTTTCGTACACAGAAGACGAAAATTTAGGAAAATGTTTTTCGTAACCTGGATTTTTCGTATTCAGAGGTTTTCGTGAGTAGAGGTCCGACCGTAAAAGATTTTTCAAAAATAAAGATTGTTCAGACTCGGATACTAAATAAAACAGAAAACAATAAGTATTTCTTCTGTGGCCCGGTACCAACTGAGCTACGGACCGGTGGTTGGGGACCTCCGCTATAGTACACACAAGTGAACAAATTATTTATGCAAACTCTTCCATTCGAAGGATTTACATGACGGACAGAGGTCGCCCTTTCAAGGTCACTCAAGGTTAAATGTAATTATCTCAGTTGAAAGTTCTTACACATTTTTGCTTGTAGTGTTCCTTCAAAATGTTGTTGTGTCCCCTACACCATCATGTCCGCTGATTGCAATGTCTTTGCCAAAATGGTTTTGGGTGGAGTTTATACCCTGAGAACAAGTGGGGTGATTGCATACTTGGTGACTTGGTGTAATAGTTCTGAGGTTGATTATTTTCTTTTCTCACTCTTTTTTTGTTTGTTTCTGAGTCCCATCTGTCTCTGATTCTGATGCATGTACAGGAAGGTGCCAACACATTGATGCACATTCCTCGTTTGAAATGATCTAGCAGTGCATTCATTAGTTCTATGAAAGAAAAGATCCAGATTCAGATTCAGATCCAGTCACAGCCAGAACAAAGGCAAAATGTGTTCGGTAATGTAAACTGGCAGCGTGCTTTAAGTCAAATGATTTCAGTTAATGGAGCTTTTAGCTGTGTGGACACTGCCTGTCTCATCGTGTTGAGTCAGATCGGATGCGAAAGGCCACAGGACGAGCAGTGTTCTTCACTCTGTTTAACAGGAGGATCATGAGGGCAAACGTGATGCTTAACAAGATTACCTTGGGTTGAAGGGAGAGCCCTGATACATTCCTGAGTCCACTTATAGACGCTTTCAGAACATAAAGTACATCAGTGTACCTTTAAGTAACTGGAGCTGTACCCTCTAAGAGGTATGTCATTGCACATTTTATTTATATATATATATATATATATATATATATATATATATATATATAGTGTGTGTGTGTGTGTTTTACTGCTTTTGGTTACACAGAATATGTACCTGAAAAAAGTTACTAAAATTACCCCAAGGGGTGTATTACTCAAGATAATACCACTGGACCACTGATGTCACTGCTCCAGTATTTCTGAATGTGTGTGTGTGTGTGTGCATATATGAAATTTTGTGTGTGTGTGTGTGTGTATAATGGTTTACATCAACCAGGGTCTAATGATATAAACTTGTCCAATGACATCAGAATAAATATTAAAGCAATAACATTCAAACAACTGATACAACCTCTTGCATAATCTTGTGTGTCTAATCAAAGCCACCTGCTTTCATTAATCATTAACCATAAAACAAAAGACTTATTTACTTACATCAGCATCTCTCTCTCTCTCTCTCTCTCTCTCTCTCTCTCGTTCTCTCTCTCTCTGAGTAGAAGAAAGTGCTTCCATTATGTTTTACTGGAAGTATAAACCACAGCCAGTTGTTTCTCCAATAAGCATCTAATGTAAGCACACACAGTAGGACTTTATTTACTGATTTACTGTTCTCTCTCTGTACCCCCCCCACATGTTTTCACACGGTCTGACATAGGTGCTTGAGTGCGCGCACACACACACACACACACACACTCAATATTCAGGAGATCAGCACGTCTTCACCTTGATTCGGGCATCTTACAGTAATAATACAAACAGAAGCTTGAGTCAGGAGAAAGAGGTCATTAAAGAAGAGCTACCTGGATATAATATAGCTGAAGTGTGTGTGTGTGTGTGTGTGTGTGTGTGTGTGTGTGTGTGTGTGTGTGTGAGAGAGAGAGAGAAAGAGAGGGGGGGGGCAGAGTTTGTATTTGAGTTTATTACTGGAACAAATAAATCATGAATAGATAAACAAGCAAGCGGACATGGCGGGAAACAAGTTAGCAGGAGATGATTAAAATGGAGCCTGTGATGTGTCACATTCCTGTACCTCTGCCAATGACTTACACACACACACACACACACACACACACACACACACACACACACACACACACACACACTTGCACATGCTGGCAGCAAATTCTGATTAGCACTGTAGCTGTACTGAAATCGGTCCCACCTGGGATGTTATTCTGAACCATTTCTTCTGCCTGGTCTTTCTCTCACATTCTCTCATCAGGAGAAAAAAAACCCCAAACATATTTTGGTGACAATCAGAACTTAAAAAGTACCCATTAATGGTAAAGAAGCGCTATTTCCAAAAGAGGTCGGAGCTGTTGATGAAGTGTGTGAACGTTTGATTTGGATTTGAGTTTCCATACCCGATACACAGCTTGTTATTTTCCACTGTATTTGTTGCAGTATTCTAGTCACCCTATCTAAGCATCGCTGACATCCTTATTTGACAAGGTGTGCTTACTTAGTGTATGAGGTATTCAACTTAGGACAGTGTGGCATGATTATTAAGTTTCAGTCCAGACTAAAAAGTTTCAGTCTGTTACCTGGAAGTAATGGTGTCAGAGGGTCTGTGGGGTCTGTACACGGTTTGGCAGGACACGGTCATCAGTGTCATTGTGTTATTCATGACTAACTCAGGAACTTCATCGTCATACTTTTTATTATGAATCATATTATATTATAATAATGTTGTTGTGGACATGTTTTCCAATAAATTTAAATTCAGGCTGCTGTTGAAGCCTTTTTATTCTGACGGGATACCTAAAAGTAACGTTCAGAGAATGTTCTGTGAGCACAGAATCGGAAACTGGGATTGAAAATATTCTGTACTGTAGATAATGAGATATTCAGGTCATCACCAGTGTTAAGTTTTGGAACATTATTCTGAAATTGTTCCATGAAATGTTGGTCCAGGTTATTTATTTATTTATTTTTGCATATTGGTGAACGTCTGTACAGATGCTCTTTTTATTCATAATCATGCTACTAACCTAGAGCCAACTAATCAAATTTGTTGCAAAATGTTCCACCAGATGTTTGTTTTGAGTTCCACTTACTCTTCCAGCCTTTTGTTGTCCTGTCCCAACTTTTTGATGTGTGTCGGCGCCAACGAATTTAAAACGAGCAAATGTGTTTTTTAATGAAACAATAAAATGTTTATATCCTGTTGTGAATAAATTATGGAGATATGAAAAGCTGCAAATAACGTTCTGTTACTATTTACAATTTATTTACACTGCAGGAAGTTAACAGCGCCAGTATAGCTGTACACTAATGATTATAAACGATTAAATGAAAAGCTCTACAGTTTTATGTCCGGATCCCTGGCCTCGCTCTGAATGTCTCTCGGAGCTGAAGCTTCACACCCCTTCTCCATTCTATGCTGGGCATGAACAGCGAATTATACTTGAAGATGGCCTGGCGTGATGGCTCTTGGCTCAGTGAGAGTTACACCAGTGATGCGCTGCTTTAATTATTTGAGGGCCTATGGCAGGGTCCAGTGCATTAATGAGACATCTGCATTCATCAATCACTGATCAACAGCGAGAGAAAGAGAGGGAGAGAGAGAGAGATCATTGATCATTCTATAGTGTGAAATAGCTGGATTAATCAAGAGTCAAGACATGAGGAGGGGAGAAGTGAGAAGGTCGGTGTACTCATGGCCTAATATAGATAAATTATGAGGAGAAGTACACTGAACGACAAACAGAGAGACAGATGGAGGCACAGACAATTAAGAGACATTCAGGTGGAACCGAACAGCTGTTCTGTATCCACGCCAGAGCTTGGATTAAGCCAGGTGTGTGTGTGTGTGTGTGTGTGTGTGTGTGTGTGTGTGTGTGTGTGTGTGTGTGCAGGTTCCTAGTCACTGCTCACTCTCCATTCTTAGTCAACTTTAGCTATTAATTAATTTTTGCAAACATTTCATGAAGAATGTAACATAGTAAACATAATTGTGTGTAATTCTGATGACATGAAATGCTTGTCATCTGTTTTCTATGACTGAGCTCCAGCGACAATTTGCAACATAACTGTTGTATGTGCTTTGAATTATTATCATTTTACTTTTGCTCATTCTTATATTAGTCTATCCACTCATTGGGGACTTCCTCTGATATTTTCAGAGATTTCCAGAAATTAAAAATAGCCTCTGGTGCATTAATGCGACATTTTGGAGAAAGTTTTTTTTTTTTTTTTTAAACCATTAAACATTATGTTTTTTTATAGAAATGTAATGGGGTAAACTGTTTTTTGTATCCAGACGATACAAGAAGTACATTATAATATCACTTTATTCCAGCTTGTTGTGTATAAATGTGGATCCTTAGGATTTAAAAAAACCTTTTCAAGAGAAAAAGCAATCGTGTTGTTTGAGCTTTGCGCTACATTAATACAAAGATAATTTATTCATATATAAACAACGCTGATCCAGAGAAGCATTATGGGGGCCACTTCGGGAAACCCTCAGTGTAAACCACTGTAAATAACTGAGGGAGTATTGGAAAATACCGGAAATGGCGAAGGGAATAGCGGACACCAAAAATAGCAGACAGAGAGTAGGGCGAAACTGTTGAAAACTACTGGAAATAGTGGAGGGAGGAATGGAAATCACCGGAAATATTTGAAGGAGGAGTGGAAACCCTCGGAAATAGTCGAGGGAGGAGTGGAAACCAGTGGAAATAGTCGAGGGAGGAGTGGAAACAACTAGAAATACTCGAGGAAGGAATGGAAACCACCGGAAATAGTCGAGGGAGGATGGAAACCACTGGAAATAATCGAGGGAGGAGTAGAAATCATTGGAAATAGTCGAGGGAGGAAAGGAAACCAATGGAAATAGCCGAGGGAGACATGGAAATCACCGGAAATAGCTGAGGGAGAAATGGAAAACCACTGTGATAGTAAAGGGAGGAGTGGAAACCACTAGAAATAGTCAAGGGAGGAGTGCAAACCACTGAAAATAGCTGATTAATTGTGAAATACGACAAAAATAGCAGAGGAAATAGTGGAAAGTGCTGGAAAAGTCAACAGTGTAGTGTTACCTCTGGAAATTGCTGAGGAAGTAGCGGAAATTGAAAGAAAGATCAAAGGATGAAGTGAAAGCCATCAGAAATGCCCCTACCCCAGACACTTGCGTAGTGCCAGTTCCAACATGGTGTCACCACCACCTGAGGCATAGTTTGGTAGAAATCGCTGAGGGTTTCCCGCTTCAACTAGTTCTACGTGCACATATAGTTTTGGATGTGGAGGTCAGGAGAGGATGTGCAGTAAGGCAACAACAGTGTCTTCCTTCGACAATGGTGGAAGACCTGTCGGTGTGACGAAGGATGCCAAATCCCACATTTCAAAGCAAACAGTTGCTCAATTGTAACGCGCTCACTGTAAAAACGAAGCGATATTGTCAACATTGAACGTTTTGAGTACAGAGGCTTCATCCTGGTTGATATTACAGCCCTGTCTATTGGTGTGTACTGTAAGTAATTGTTTCTTCCTCATCTCACTCATAGTCACAACCCCCCCGAGCAGTCGGGTTTTATTTTATCCCCGTGTCTCAAATAAGGCAGGCTCTAATCCTCCAAACCAGCATGAGGCAAAACATACCTGAGCAAACGAACCCAGAGGAGAGCGCTAAATCCCGGATCATTTTCTCTCACGCTGCATTCATTACAGCAGCTTCACACTGTTTCCCACACTCGTTCTCCGTAGGCTCTTTAAGACATATATTTCATACAGTTTCTATTTGGAAGAGAAATAACAGCGTGTGTGTGTGTGTGTGTGTGAATGGGTGGGTGGAAGAGGGTCAATTTCCCAATGAAAGATGAAATAATTATTATGTGAGTAAACAGCTCGCAAGTTTTGTGAGCATAAGCTCATTGTCTTGTCTTAAATTTTTGGCCTCTGACCCATGATGGTCTATATCTTTTTGAACATTTCACACCAATATGACCATCTTTGTTTTTTCTAATTTCTAGTTATGCTCCCAGACGCCATTGAGTGTACCTCATAACAAAGAGTCTATACACACACAATGAACTGTAGAGTAAGGAAGCGTGCGGATGGGGGCAAGGTGAGGTTGGACTGTATGGCTAAATACATGCAAAAGTAAACCAAGCACACGCTCGTTGTTACTGCGGATTGAAATTGGCATTATCATTTTGAGCAATACAGCAATTCTCTCCAGTGTCAGAGCTGGTCATCTGGAGAAAGATAGAGTCTCGATTGAGGCGCACCAGAACAGCAACCAGTCAGTAAAGAAATCAAATGAAGAAAACAAGGCTTGGTGCCCAGAGATTTAACATTATTATTCCAATGGATATACAGAAGGATTTTTGCAGGTGTCATCACACTCTTATTAACTGACCTCACCTGGGAGCGCCGCCCCTCCTGCCAATCTTACCTGCGTTCACTTAAGCCGGTTACAAAAATAGGATGTATTGTGTTATTCACGCTGTTCGGGTTGTTGGGGAGATGCCGTGTACACTCATGGTTTCTGGACAATAGCTCGCATACTCAGATTTAAATGAAAGACAGTACAGTTCTTCTCCAGTCCATAGTACAGAACCCTATTAAAAAGGAGGTCAAAGGGTCAAGGTCACCGTGACATTTTATGCATTTTCATTGAATATTTCGTTTCTAGACAATAGTACTGTAATTAAACACTACTGTGCAAAAAATGGTTGTATCTGGCTTCCTCTGGAGCCTTTTTTTTAGGTCAAGATAAACAGAGCATGTTTTAGTTCATAAATATGAAAGCAAATCTATTAATAAAGGTTTAACTATCCGAACAATCAGTATTGATTTATTATGATTCATTTATTAGTGGTACATAGGGAGTAAAAATACAAAACATTAACCCACAAGGTAGTCAGTGCTCAGAGAAGTTGCATCAACCTTAAAAAATGTGTCTGACCTCACCACAAAACAAACTTTTGGCAGCAGTAAAGTTTATCTGTGAACAAAATTCCAAACACACCAGGCATAGATTTTCACCAAACTTGGTGGGGACACTACCCTACGTGTGTCCTAGAAAAGATCTGCTTTAGACATATCAAGGCCACAAAATTTCGGCGATAGTTTGTTTGACCTCGCAATTAGTGTTTGTAGACATGCCATTACTATCAAACCCTAATAGGAAACTATATATGAACTTTTAAATGTGACCATGACCTTTTGACCTCAAATGACATAGAAATGTGAAACTCAAAGTTACAGGATTATGCGCGCTTAAAACTTTGAAACCACTACCAATAGACATGCTTGTACTATTAACATTAATAAGATACTATCTATGACTTGAACTGAGGAATTACATTCGGCCTTGAACTTCTAAGGTCAAACTTTGCTTAATTTGGTGACATACATGTGCTCTGGACGATATTGTACGACAAGCACATGGGTAACTGAAGCCATAAAGGGTCCATTGGTTACGTTATCGATGGTGCACGGTGGTGACACGTTACACTCTGTGAGCTTCCACCAACAGTTCCTGAATGTACAGCGAATCATAATCTCTTTCAAGTAAAATAGCAGAATTGCTTATGTTGCTGTCCCTGCTTATTTATTTATTTTATTATAACTATTTCTGAATGACTTAACGATTTATCTTATGTTAATTTATAAGCCTAATTTTATTTCATTGTGTTAAGAACAAGCCTGTTCTCTGATTATGGAAGCTTATGTCCAGATTGTATTTATTTATTTATTTATTGTTGTTGTTATTTATTCTAAGAATAAAGCAGGTGTGTCCATCTCTCTCTGTGCCTGATGGGAGCTCCACTGAGTTGGCAATGGAGCCCCTGGAAGCGGCGTTTAATGTGAAGATAATAACACCGACTAATGTTGCTCTTTCTGACGCCAGCCAGGACAATTAAACACAACAATGCGAGCAGGACAAACTCAGCAGATGGTTCTATGATACAATCTGCTCTCTCTCTCTCTCTCTCTCTCACACACACACACACACACACACACACACACACACTCTCTCTCTCTCTCTCACTCTCACTCACTCACTCAGGCACACAGACTATCCAACTCCTTATCAAATTTCTATTGATCATTATTTTAGATATTTAGGGTTTTTTAACAGTGATTATTCTTTCTTTCTTTCGGCTTTTCTCGGGGGTCGCCACAACGAATCATCTGATTTGCACATTTGATTTGGCATAGGATTTTATGTCAGATGCCCTTCCTGTCACAACCCTTTTTGCAAGGGACAGAAATACGCTGACAGCTTTGCAGCCTACTCTTTACGAAAGTCAGCAATGGTTCTTTTACATGCCTCACACCATAGACAGTGAGAGACATGGCCCACCTTTGATAACCCAATTAGCCGCACTGGGGGGACAATGACAACCCTGTGGGGACCCGAACCCCCAATCTTAGGATCAGTGATCCTGCGCCCTATCCACTAGACCACCACTGCCCTTTTTTAACAGTGATTATAATAATTAAATATTGATATTCCAGTGTACTGAAGAATAACGCAGGATGAACAATCCTTTGGAGGAATTCTGCTGTTCACCCCCTCCCCCCCCATTTAAGAAAAAGACCTAATGGAAGCAGAATTTGATGCGGCGTGACTCGGTGTCTGATCTCGCTGTGTTTTAGAAATGAAAGTGGTCGGGAAACTACCGAGTTTCTTTAATCAAAAACCACAGGAAGCCTTTCTATGCGCAATAAGTCTCACTCTGTAAACACACACAGGGGCGTTTTATGAGCTTTTCTAGCCCTAAGCATCAATGTCATTAAGTTTTTACTGGTGTTATATTTGGTGGTCCGTCTCCCTTATCGTTAGGGTGGGGTGTGTAGTAGGCTCGAGCAGTAGGGCGGGGATTTTAGCTGTGTTTATCAATAAATAAGCAGACAAACAAAACCCCCTGATATTTAAAAATGTGTTCCAAGTTTATCGAAGAATCAAGGTAAAATTCCTATTAAGGAAAAAAAATTAGTCCAACAAGTATTTCCCACGTTTCAGGTCTGCCATGCTGTCTTTTCGGTCTAATTTCTGATTATTGTGTTACCACTCAAGCTGACGTCCCTCAGGGCAGCGCTGGACGTCTGAGACTCACAGCTTCATTTAATAATAAATCATGCTAATTAAGATGCTAATTACAGAAGAGTCGCTGCGGTATGTACTGAAATATGCATATATATTCTGTTTTGATGTGTGTGTGTGTGTGTGTGACTCAAAGTTATCTACAGTTTTAAAATTTTCTCGAGTTGGGTGTGGTACAATTAACAGATGAGTACATTTTGGATGGAAATGCTGAAACCCAAATTTCTGAAAAATCCAAATATATAACGTAGTTAAAACATATTTACATCTTCATACATATATATATATAGATATATACACATACACACATACAGTGATACCTCACCTTACGATAGTCCCAACAAACGAAAAATCCAGGTGACGAAAAACATTTCCCAAAATTGTTTGTCTCTGTATATGAAACAAGTTCTCTTACAAAACGCGCCGAACGCGCCATTCAAACAATTGCACGAGCTGCTTTCAAATTGACTATCTTCCAACATCCTTCCCCGCTGGCCTCCCATTGGCTAGAAGTGATGACGCAGCTCCCTCTCATTGGCTATCTGTTAACATCCCGCCCCGTTGGCCTTTCTATTGGCTAGGAGGGATGACGCAGCTCCCTCCCATTGGCTATTATGGAGCTGCATATCCCATAATGCTTTTCGTGTAAAGGATAGAGTTCCTGTTGTTTCGTGAGTTTTTTGACTCAGACTTTTAACCTTCCATAAACATTTGAAAGATTATAACTCTGCTAAGACATGGTCAACACACACACACACACACACACACACACACGCACGCACGCTCAACAGTATATTCTGCATAATATTTATATTTTATCATCAATAAAAATAAGAGTAAAAATTGAAAAGTTTTTCTTAATCATTACTATATTTTACTACATTAATACTGAATTAATGAGTAAGACTGTCTATAGAACGTGTTTAAAAAGCATATTTTGGCGCATGTAATAGATACATAGTATTTACTTCCGGCTGCTCCTTTGCGCATGTGACGTGTTACATGATGTTTTACTTCCGGGTACAGAACTCGGGGATTATTTCGATTCGCGGGAGGGCTCGGAACCGAACCCCCGTGATTGTCGAGGGCCTACCGTACCGCATACGTTATCAAAAAAATGGTTCCGCGGTGGGTGCTGCCCAAACTCCAGGTAGGGTTTCTAAAATTTTCAACCCCCTCTCCCCTTTTTTATTCACTTATGTAAGAAAGTAAAATTATGAATATCCGTCTAACCCCACGCTGCTATTTTTGAGATTTTATATGAGGAGATGAGGAGGGGATGTTCTATTTACGTCTCTGCTGCGATCTTGACATCCTGTACTCGTGCAAGAGTTCAGCAATAAGAATAGGCAAGTTTCACCACCGATCTCCCCCTGTAAGTCCCTCAAGGAACATCAAGTAACTCCGACCTAACAAAAGAACGTAAAAATAGCAGAAGTTGCATCGCAGGAAATAACCAAGAAATACAAAATGTCACTTTACATCACAGCAAGAAATTCCCAAATTTCAACCTGGATATCAACCAGGAACTTTCAGTGTTTTTCCAAAGCGTATGTAGTTTTTTTCAGGGAGCGCTGGTCATCTTCCAGTCCAAACACATGCACATTAGGTCAACCTGCTCCTCGCTGTGTGCAGTTGGATTTGGTGCCCTCACTGGCATTTAAATCTTTCAAAATTGGGTGTGGAGGAAAGAAAAAGATGCAGCCTTTAAAACGCACCTCTTTTGACTTTGAAAAGCAGTGTCAAATAATATTCAGGAGGCTCAGCTCGAGGGTGACATGGTGGCGTAGCGGTTAGTACATCCACAGCAAAAAAGGTTTGATTTTTGGCTCGGGCGTCTCGGTGTGGAGTTCACTTGTTCTCCCTGTGCTTGCGTGGGTTTCCGCTGGGTATTCAGGTTTCCTCCAACAATCCAAAACCATGCACAGTAGGTGAATTGGCTGTTTACATTCGCCCCTAGGTGTGAATGTGAGTATGAACGGTTGTGTGAGTGTTGCCCTGTGATGGCCTGGCGAGGGTGCACCTCACCCAGAGTCGACTGAGATGGGTGCCAGCTTACCCGCGACAATAATTAGGATTATGCGGCTTAGAAAAGGAATGAATGAATGAAGCCGGTAAATGAGTGCTTTTGGTTTTTAAGTTGTCAGCAGTATGTTACTTGGACCTGATGGCAGAAAAATATCCAAATGGACCAATGAAGTGAATCTGGACTCTGATCTAAGCCATAAAACTGAGTCTGGGAAAGTTTCTCACATGAGAATGTCTGTTTACTTTCTTTGTGTCCCTGTGTGTGTGTGTATCTGATTTACTTGATTACCTCCAGCACTAAGTTAATACACTGCTCGGCCCAATTTCTCCCAGTGACACTCTAACGCAGTAAGGCCTCCCGTTTCAGGGAATACGCTCGGCCGCAATACAAGTCGGTCACTTACCCCTAATAAATCAAATAACTACAGAGACATGACAAGGTTGCGTTGTTACTCTGCATGTGCTATGTGCAATTAATCAGAAGAAAAGCCTGGATCGTCTCTGCAATCATAAACAGACACAGTGCAGTGTAATAGTGTCGTGTTGCTCTGCCATGTGGAACCGTGTTAACAGCTGGCCACTGTGTTCCTACCATAGATGCATCACTGCATGCCAATGAGGCTACGTACCATTGCTAAACTCACCCCAATGCGCGCGCGCACACACACACACCACACACCCTGCAGCTTAGCACAATTTATATTTATTTATGAATGATTAACTCAGGCATGAGAGAGAAAGAGAAGGGGGGTGGGGCGCACTCGCAAACTGGCTGTCAATCATACGACAGGAAGTTTACTTGCCCAAAGCTAAAATAAATCACGACATTTAATAACTGAACTAAAATATAGGGAGCATAATTCCCATTGCCGCCATCAAGATGATGTTTTACCCTCAGTTTAAAACAAATGTGCGAATTTTCATGAGATTTTTTCCAGCGACGGCTTTGGGCAGGAAAGACTCGGTTTGATCCGGAGCAAATTCTCAACGCAGGAATTTTTTAAGGATTCTTTAAAATTGTGGTTTATTTTATGAGTTTCAATTGTGATTATTTTGTCAGATAAGAGGCAGGATTCTTAAACTTTATTAGATGGGATGATATATATATATATATATATATATATATGTGTGTACACACTCAGTCTGTAGTTTGTAAACAATGAATGCAGCGTCATTACGTCAGCGGTACTACGTAGGTACGTCTAAAATTTGACTTTCTTTTTTTTGGGGGGGGGACAAAACCGTAAAATTGAAAAAACAAAAAACAAAAAAAACGTAAAACAGACGAACGTTAGTCAGGGAGCGTCTATATGTTTTGGTTTATATGAAGGATTGCTGGGCTTGAGGGAGGTTTGTGATGTCCGAATGCTGTTGTTAAGTGTGTAATCCCAGTATGTGGCTGATGAGCACTGTGCAGGCAGGGTGAGCTCCAGAGATGGGAATCAGCAGAGGGATCGGGTTACAGGGCGTCGGGTCGAGCAAGTTATGGGTCCGGCTCGAGTAATTTATGTGTAATTTGAAATCTGGATGAAATGAATACTTCCTTCATTCTCACATTGTCTTCCTCATCGCCATCGCTCACTTTTGTTGTAAACAGACTTATTAATAGAAAAATGGTCCCAAACGTAGCTTGCTTCAGATCGTATTTTAACAAATCATCTTCTAGCAACTTTAGGGGCAGTGGTGGTCTACTGGTATAGGGCGCTGGATCGCTGATCCAAAAGGTTGGGGGTTCGAGTCCCACTCTCCACAAGGTTGTCACCGTCCCCACCAGTGCGGCTAACTGGGTTATCAAAGGCGGGCCATGTCTGTCACTGTCTATGGTGAGAGGTTCATGTAAAAGAACCATTGCTGACTTTCGTAAAGAGTAGCTGCAAAGTCGTCAGCGTGTTTCTGTCCCTTGCTAAAACGGGTTGTGACAGGAAGGAAGGGCATCCGACGTAAAAAAAACCTCTGCCAAATCAAAAAAAAAACAAAAAAACGTGCGAATCAGATGATTCGCTGTGGCGACTCCTGAGGAAAAGGGAAAAAGCCGAAAGGAAGAAGAAGGATCTTCTAGCAACTTTACAACCTGTGATCTGTGCAGATTGAAATACGAACACATCGTAAACATGGAATGGTGGCAAGTGAATATTCAGAGCTGCAATAGAAATACATTCAAGTAAGCGTTTGTTGTTTTCTGTTGAATATTTGCACTCTGTAAATTTTGGAATGTCTCCTATTGATAAATAATTAGAGTTTTGGTATGACAGTTCCAACAGTAATTAGTACAGAAATATCGTTGTGATAAACAAGAAACCTGACGTGAATCCAAACTCCAGAAATGTTTAAGAAACAGCTCGGAAGTAATGCTAAATGGTTGCTTTTTTCATTTCCTCCCAATTTCCATCCATCAGGCATCACCTTGCCTATCACACACACGACTACCATTGACCAGGGAGGGGCGAAAGCATGCACACGCCCCATCCATGAGATGCAACGCAAGCTACCCATCTCATTTTGAACTGCGGCGCCATGCGTATTTGGAGACGGTCTAACACTCAGAGGGCAAGCGCTGTCCGCCCCCTCGTACGAATGAGCTCACAGACGTCCGTAATTGGGTGGAGAGCGCTGTGAGTGACAGGGAAGTGAACACATGCTGTCCCTCCCTCCCGTGAGAGCTCAGCCAATTAGCTCCCATGGCCATCCTTCCCACCGGTACAAGCACATAACAGGTGCACACACTGGGGTAGTAAATCAATGATGAATGGGTGTGGATGGAGGTGGAAAGAGAAATCCATTCGAATTTGCATAAGTACAAAATAACTAGAAATCTAGCCACAGGCTCATTTAAATTTTTTATTCGCTTCACTCCCTGACGTCTCAGCTGAACCCGAATACAAACCCGATGGGACGCGGTTACAGAAATGTGAAATTATAAAGGCGTTTAATGGCTTCTACTGTACACACTACCGATGGGTTGCAGTTTAAAATAAAATACACGCAAGTGGAATTCGATAGTCTGTCGTTTCAACGTTTCAACATGTTGCACTGATTGGCTTCTGCGTACAAGTTAAATCATTCATTATGTCGGGCCTCCTGCAGGTCAGAGGGCTGAACCGCTCAGCTGACAGATTTTCTCTTTTCTTTTTCTTCCCATTACTCGACGTTTCAGTAGAAAACACCCTGAGTGGTGGTGGTGGTTGTTTTTAAGTGAAGTACAAATTCGCTCATCTCTTCTGTGAAGCGAAAAAGAGAAATGGTTTTTAACACCCTGCTCGGTTTCCCATAATGCTCGGCCCTTTCTCGCTCATTATCGCGATGCACTTTAGAACTGGCAGCACGTGTTCGATCTCATCAAAGCACAGCTTTAATTAGAAAGGTGCGGAGAAGTAATTAACGGAAGGGAAAGAGTGCCGGCACAATTCCGGGGTCTTCTCTGACGTCCGGGGTGGGGTGGGTGGATGTTGCTCTTCTTGTCATGTCCCAATCGTGGACTTCATCTATCTTCTACCTTGCTGTCAAAATCCCTGCAAGAGAGAAAATTTATTTTTTCAGCCGTTCTGAAAGTATGCCGGAAAATATCTGATGTTGAACAAAAGTAGCTGCTTCATCTTTCTCTGTCCCTGTCTCTGTCTTTTTCTCTGTGTCTCTCTCTGTCTCTCTCTTTGTCATTTATCTCTCCGCTCCTTTTTCCCTCTCTGTCTCTTGTTTCTCTTTTTCTTTTATTTTCTCTCTGTGTGTGTGTGTGTATATATGTGTGTGTGTGTGTGTGTTGTGGCAAAGAAACACTTCCCACCTGCTCCCGCACACGCACCTGCTTGTCCTTGGCAACATTTCTTTTCATGTTTCTGTTTCTCCGCTTTGAACTGAGTAGTTTTATTCATTACCTGATCACTGATACACATTTCTGACATGAGTTAATCTAAAATTCTGTTAACACACACACACACACACACACACACACACAGAAATAAGACCTCGAACGAGCAATTTGGAGAGAAAGAAAGAATACAAGGTGTTACAGATGCAGAAAAGGAGACTATAAAAACGTCAGGTGTGTGTGTGTGTGTGTGTGTGGACGACAGCTGCAGTTCCACTTTCACAACTGAGTGTGTGTCAGCTAAGCAGAGTTTCATGAGCCCAGTGAGGATACATGCTCACCGAGCCTGTCCTCTCTCTCTCTCTCTCTCTCTCTTTCTTCCAATCATCCTACCGGCATCATGATGGGTTAGAATACTCACACATTCATTACTTAAAGTTCAGTTGGACTCGCCCCGATCAGACGCTTAATTCTACTTTCCTTTGTAGCCAGAAGTAAAAGGTGATTCAGGTAATTAATGTGTATTAAAAAGGTTACCCCCCCCACAGCCCTTTCTGTGGAACTCGTGCTATATAGGGTCGTGGGGAGGCTGGACTCTATCTCAGCTGATACTGGGTGAAGGCAGGGTATATCATGTCAGTACAGCTCACCAGGACACACACACACACACACACAACTGGCAGTTGCACATCAAAGAGGATTTTTGGATGAGCATCCTATAACTTTGACTTACAGGCCTGGTCTTCTTTCTCCAAGACAACACATAACTTTATACGTGAACACGACGACGCAGCTTTTAAATCCACAGCTCCCGAACCAACGTCACTCTCTCCTGTCACTGTAATCTAACAACAACAACAAAAACCCCCAAAACAAATTTGGGTCGTTTGTGAAAGAGGTTAAAAAGATGAAGTCATATTCAGTATGTCGTACTCGTGTGAATGGCGGCTGCTTTACAACACATCTCATAATTTATATTGATGATTATTTAATACACATACGTGTTACCGCGGAAACACACGAATACACAGTCATGTATACATGCATGCTGTGCAAATATACAGAGAATTCAGTACAAATAATGGGCAGGGAAAGACAATCAGCTTCCTTACACATGGACACACACACACACACACACTCTCGCTCCTAATCACCTGGATTGATTGTTTGGAGAGCTGAGATAGCTGACACAGACAAACGCACACACACAATACACGGGAGAGGACTTATCTAAATTTGAGAGATGCTTATGGAGGTGTCACACACGGTTTCCCTCCCTGTTGTCTGCGTTTGCTGACGATATTCTATAAAAATGTGTCCCACTGTGTCTTCCATACATAATGGATCTCCTGCCGTACATCGGAAGGCTAAAGGTTTAGCATATCCACGGCGCATTGTTCAAAAGGTCAGCAGCATCAGGCTCGCAGCCCTAGCACTGCAAATATAGCCGTTAGCTGACAGTAAGGCTACAAAGGGATAGATTTCAGAGAGAAAAAAAAAAAAAGAAATAGTACATTGTGAATTTGAAACTGTAGTAGAATACCCTGTGTAAACACAGACACAGCGCCGTGAGTCGTATTTCAAAATGACTCACTGACTCGTGACACTGCTTTTGTTAAAACGATTGTGCAGAAGTGTAAACAGAAACAGTATTAATAGAAATAATATAAATAGTAATAATAGGGGACAGTGGTGGTCTAGTGGTATAGGGCGCTGGATTGCTGATATTAAGGTTGGGGGTTCAAGTCCCACTCTCCACAAAGTTGTCACTGTCGTTCCGTCCCCCCGCCCCCAGTGCAGCTAACTGGGTTATCAAAGGCGGGCCATGTCTCTCACTGTCTATGGTGACAGGCATGTAAAAGAACGATTGCTGACTTTCGTAAAGAGTATGTGCAAAGCCGTCAGTATGTTTCTGTCCCTTGCTAAAGGGTTGTGTCAGGAAGGGCATCCGACGTAAAAACCTCTGCCAAATCAAACATGCAAATCATTCTCTGTCGTGCGAATCATTTGCTGTGGCGACCCCCTGATAAGGGACAAAGCCAAAAGGAAATCATCATCATTATCGTACATAGTAATAATAGTGTTGGGGTGAACAGTACCCCAGATGAGTGAAACGCCACAGGAGTTCTGTGAGTGGAAGGAAAACAATCATCGAACGGCAAGACCGGTTTAAACCAACTCGAATATCAACTCTATATAACCGTGTAGAGCTGAAAAGCATGTCAGAGTGAAGGGAAGACATCCGGTGAGTCTACAGGAGCTCTGTGAGCACAGAAAGATTCTTTTTTGTTTGTTTTTTTTTTTAGAAGGAGAAAACAGAAGTGATTAACGAGACCGACTCAAACGAACCTGAACCATTCGGTGCAGCCATGCTGAGCTGAAAAGCATCTCAGAACTCAAACCTTAGTATTAAATCCTGACGTGGACAAGAACAGGAATGCAGTGGACATCAAGACTGAACTGCTAGACATTGAATAAATATAACCTTGACACACACACACACACACACACACTCCCAGTTTTCACTTTGATCCTTTGCAAAGCCAAACCTACTGCTTGTTTAAGTTTAAACCTTCTGTTTTTTAAATTAGGTTTTAAAACGTCTCTCTTTATCTACCAGCTTTCTTTTCTCCCTCACATGTCTCTCTCTCTCTCTCTCTTTCTCTGTCTCTCTCTCTCTCTCTCACTCTGAGACGCCATTTTGTGTCCTAATGAGGATTCCACATCAGGCACCATTGAATTGCATTGAGAACAAGGAAGAGGGAGAGATGAAGCACAAACAGAATTTTGTTTTAGGGAAAAAAAAAAAGGCTGGAGCTAACAAGCAGCTTTTTGGCGTTTCGTTAGGACGGCTCGCTGCAAAAGATGAAACGGTGTCATTGCGTTCACCAAGGACATCTTATCCAAGGCATCTTCCTCCTCAGCTCCACCTTCATCACCCATCCCGGTGCATAATTATGATTTTTTTTTTTTTTTTTTTTTCTTTTTTAACAGGAGTGTGTAGTCAGGAGTCGGCTGTCTTTGTTCCGTCATTCATAACTTTTATAACTTTTTTTTTTTTCTTCCTTCCTCCATCTGGATATTTCCCGCTAGAGCCTAAAGCGTCTGTCACGGTGTACGAAGGAAGGATGTTAGTTGTTTTTTTTGTTTTTTTTTTTGTCCCCTGTCTAATTAGCGTTTTGAAACGGACGGATAAATTCTCTCCCGATGTTTAAAGTAGTTATGATGTAATTTTTTTTCAGGCGGTGATTGTAAACTACTACTTCATAGAGTGCAAAAAAAAAAAAAAAAAGAAAATAATAATTATGCACAAGTTTCCTTAATGTTTCTCCCTCTCTCTGCATCAGTGCATGATGAAGAAAGCATGTTGCTAATCCACTAGAAAATGTATGAAAGGAGGGAGGCTAAATGTGGATTTATAACACAGCCGTGCCGGAGTCGATTACTTTCGAAAAACCAAATCAATTTTCCTCCTCGTTGGAGGCGATTTAAGAGCCAGTGATACTTTACAACGCTTCCAACGGGACAATTTGCATTCTGCCTCTTTTCCTTTGTCTCTGTCTATCTTAAACCTCTGTTTTTTTTTTTTTTTTTAATTCTTATTATTGCAGATGTATCTACAGTTGTATATCTCAGAAAATCGTACATCAACATAATCAGAGTCACAGGCACAAAACCTTTCAGTGTCAGACACGGATATAGAGAAATAGAAACCGTTCTCATCTCCTCCTGTGACATTTTCACCTTTTTTTAATACATCTTTGACATTCAAGAAGTGCGACAGTGTGACAATATCACAAGCACATTTCATCAGCGTCTTTGATGTGGAACCGCAAGTTGTGTTTTCTTTCTTTGGAATATCTGCGTACCTTTTCTGTCCTGATTTTAGTTGTCTGTGGCTATGTAGAGAGCGGTCATGTGACTTAGCTCGGCCTTCCTCACTCCTCGACCTGATTAGGGCTAAAACCGGAAACAGAGGATGGGTAAATTCTCACCGCAGTTTACGATACATAACTGTACGGTCTGTAACATTTTCGAGGATGGTGTTACTTGATAGGAAATGAAGTATAGCATCAATAAAAAAAGGCTTTGAGGTGGGAGGCGTCAAAAATAAAATTTCAGGTGGGGAAAATCCGGAACCTCACCACTAGGTGCCACTAGCTAAATCTTACAAACTGGACTTTTTATTAAACCGGTGTTAATTTTGGGCAGCTTGTACTTACAACTGTCCATTGTGAATATACATTGTGATGGCTGTCGTGCATCATGATTCCGATTGGCCGTTATGCAACGCAATGCTGATTGGCCATTATGTGGTGCGATGCTGATCGGCTGTTGTGTTTTGTGATGCTGATTGGCTGTTATATTTTGTGATGCTGACTAGCTGTTATGTGCTGCGATGCTGACTGGCTGTCATGTTTTGTGATGCTGACTGGCTGTTATGTGTTGACATGTACAGTGCTATTTGTCAGGAACTTTTAATATATTTTTTTTTAACCATAACATCCTGAGGATAACATTTTTTTTTTTTTTTTTATAAAAATGTATTTTTGGCAAAGCTTTTAGTGAATTTTCAGGTGTAAAGGGTAAAAATAAATCAACAAAATAATAATTAAATGTGAATTGAACAGAAACCCACAAAGCCTGTTACAGAGCCCCTTTATTATTCAATGCCTAAGGATAATAAATGTGATTTTAGGAATATGGAGGTTAAATAGTCTGAAGGGGTGAAGGAGTTAAACAGGAAACGGGTCACAGCTGGCTGTAGATACTGTCGGATTTTTCAATCAGAATGTATGAACTCTGTATGTTAGTTTATTTTAATGAGTAACTCTAATAAAAATTGTTTCACTTGCTTTCAAAAAACACTGCAGGTCTGCATTGGTTCGACGCTTCAGGGACACATTAAGCTTCATTATTTGACTTTCTTAAATACTCATTAGTGATTCCATTCTTTATTTGTTCGCAATGACGATGCTTAATGGAATTCGCATCAGTAATTATACTTCAGGACTCACTGATATTTAATGAAGTTTAAGTACTTACTTGTTATACTCATTGAGTTCCTTAAATGGTCAGCGTCCCGCTCTCGGCATGTGGTCTGTGTGGTACAGAACATTTTCGGATAAATCAGAACTGAACCTCAAGGGGAAAAAAAAAAGGAAGTCATGCTAAGTTGAAAGCTTCCCCCTATTTAACCGACTAAAAGCGTAAACCATTTCTAAGAGTGCGTCGAGGCCACACAGATGTTCAAACAAACAAATAAACAAACAGGCAAAAATCCCCAAAGCACCAGATTATAAGCAAAACCGACGAGTAGTTTTTGATTAGCCTCATGTTGCATCATTTTCCTTGAACACTGGTCATGTCAAAGTGATAAAAAAATGCATTTATTTTTATTTGTGATTTAAATTAGGTTTTTTTTTTTTCATTTTGGGTAAATGAATCAGAAATCATTTTAGTTTGTCTGTCTTGGAAAAAGTTTCGAAACACTCAGACACTCCATTATTTGTACAAATATCCTGTTAGATCAGTGGTTCTTAACCTTGTTGGCGATACTGAACCCCACCAGTTTCATATGTTTATTCACCGAACCCTTCTTTATTGAAAAATAAAATATGATTTTTTTTTTCAAATTCAAGACACAGGTATATGTTTTATTGGGGAACCAAAATTAACCGTGCATGAACATCACTGTGTTCAAAGAACAAAACCAATACAATGCATGAACTCCCCCATCACAACTACTTACATTTTTATGTGAGGTGTGCGTCTGAGTGTGTGTGTGTGTGCACGCGCGTCTGCATGTGTGTGTATTTGTTTTATTTACATCTTATGCATTATTTTTGAATGTTTAATCATTATCATAAGCATTTATAGTATTGAATATGTATTTATTGATATTATATACACATACATGTACGGGGGGTACTTTGCAAATCCTGCAGATAGGACGCTTACTAGCATCACGTTCCATTATATATGTGAATCCATGCTGTACATATTCGTCCGACCACTTCCTTTTTTGCTCAACATAGTAAGGATTAAAGATTAAGAAAGAAATCACACGACGTACCATCACAACAGTCACAAGTCGACTACTAAATTTCCTGCAACACAGATTGGCCAAGCAATGTAGCGTGATCACCTGAGGCCAATGATGGGCAAGCGGGGCATGCCGTCATGAATATGAATCGGGGGTGTGTCTTGACCTCCGCCGAACCTCTGAGACTGACTCACCGAACCCCGGTTAAGAACCACTGTGTTAGATCAAGTTGACTTAAAAATAAATAAATAAATAAATAAAAACAACTTTAGAGTATTTTTTGAAACACGTGAAAAAAAAACACGCATTTGGCAACCCGTCCTTCAGTTCTAAGGCTTGTTTGTGGTTGGATGAGACAGCAGTCAGTCATGTTCTGAGGACTATAGAGGTGGAGCTTTGAGAACAATGAGAATGGTAGAATGAACTCGGTTCACTCACTCACTAATTTGCCGAAGCACTAAATCGTAATAGAGTCTCAGTGAGGCAGGTGTTCATCTCAGCCAACACGAGGTGAAAGCAGGGTACACCATTAACTGCTGGCGGGACCGCCGCACGGCTGGCACAACTAAAACTATTCACACTCTCACTTCAGGGTATTTTGGAACCACCAGTAATCTGAATGTGCTTGTGTTTGGACTGTGAAAGAGTAAATCAGAGAAACACACCACGCAGGCACAGCAAGAACATGCAAACTCCACATAGAAACACCCTCGCCAAGGCCGTGACTCGAACCCGAGACGTTCTTACTGTGAGGCGCTTCTGCTATTCACTGCTCCACTGTGCCACCTTGCTCAAGATTCATTTACATGTTAAATCCACCTCAAAAACCGGTTAATTAATTCTGTAGCATATGTTTAAACTGTTTTAATCTAATCAGGAGGTATCTGTTGTTTTATATGGTTTTTTTTTTTTTTTTTTTTTTTTTTTACAGAGTTAAGAAGTAAATATTGAATAAAAATGCACATTAATTTATTCTTGTGTCAGCATACACCCTGGTTTACTTTATGAAGTTCATATTTTCATGCTATTGCCGAACAACAGAAGGAGATTGTAGAGACACAATATGCATGCAGCATTCGTCTCCATCTCCTAATCAATAGGCCGATTATTACACCTCAGTGTCTCTCTCGCTCGCGCTCTCCCTTCCCCGTGCCTCCCTTATTGACCCGCACTGAATAACAATGAGCGCCAGTTAAGACGCTGGCAGCCATTTTGGAAATCCAGTCACGTCAGTACAGTTATAGCCACTGTGTCTCGCTGGAGAGATTTATGCCGCTTTGCATCTTTTTAGCTCGTACTTATCTGTATATATTATAGATCTGAGCGCGGCAGAAGGCTCTGAGGGTCTCATGTAAGATCCACAACTGTGTTACACCTTCGTGCTCCCACGCGGTCTTTCCCCATCCATGCTGTGGATGCTAAGTAAATATTTTTCACCACAGGTACAGTCGATATCGATGAAATGTCAGCCGAGTCAAATGATTGTTGTAGTATATACTACACGGGAACCTAATAAAATACAGTTTATTTTATATTTATTTTTTAAGCATGACAAGATTTTCCTGACTTTAAGAGGCAGATAATTATCACAAGTCTATTGTGTCCTGATAGGAAACCAATCAGATATCACTGTTTCCGAATCGTAAATACAGTGGTACCTCACTTTATGGAATTAATCTGTTCCAGCGACTTTTTCGTAACCTTCATTTTTCATAAGTTGAACCGCATTTTACATGTAAAACACGTGATTCGTTCCAAGGTTCCCAATACTATCCCATAAACCATTTAAAAATTATAAAAGTACACCAATTTTGTATGAAATTTGTGTTAAAAGTAAAAGAAATCGCTCGAATCTGAAGAACCCTCACCCCGACCCCACCCTCCTTCATGAGGTCCTTAAATATGGCAGTTGCTTTTTCCGAAATAATCGCCTCTGATACTGTATCTCCGCTTTTAAGGCCTCCTTCTGCTTCGATATCGTCCCGATTGTAGAGGGGTTTCGGCCATACTCCTTTGCGATTTCACTCACTCGAATCCCACTTTCATATTTTTTTATCATCTTCTGTTTTACTTTTATTGATAACGGAGCCCGCTTCTTCTTTTCATTCTCACCGGGAATCACTTTCTTGGGGCTCATGATTAATAACGAAAAATAACGCTGCAATAAGCACTCTCAAAGAAACTCACGAACCAACAGTACAACTCTCCTTCATGCATGTGTCGAACAATGGGTCGAAGGCACACGAAAAGCATTATGGGTACAGTACTGTATTATGGAGATTCAGCTCGGTCCTAGTCACTGGGAGGCCAGCGGGGTAGGGTATTGGGAGACAACCAATAGGAAAGCAACTTGCGCATTGTTTGAATGTTTGAATGGTGCGTTTGAATTTTTAAAATGGTGCTTTCGTAACATGAACTTGTTTCGTATCCAGAGACAAAAATTTTAGGAAAATGCGTTTCGTAATCTTGCATTTTTTGTTTGGTGGGACTTTCGTAAAGTGAGGTACCACTGTACTGAAGTGTAATTATAGTACACTGTCAGACAAAGACATATTCGTAGATTTTTATCCTGTGAAGCCCGACTGTTACCTTTGTACCGGAAATTATGTTGTTTTACCCTTTGCTTGTGTGTTTGCTTATTAGGAGGATTATGCAAAAATAAATTGTTGGATTTTTATTAAATTTGTACCAAGGGGTGGGGCTTTGCATAAGGAAGACTGGGTCAAATTCTGAATCCTGGAACTTTATCAAGGATTTTTTGACATAGCAGGATATAGGATATTTTTTCACCTTCTAAATTAGAGGATCAAAGGATGACTGGGGGATGGGCAGTGGTGGTCTAGTGGTGTAGGGCGCTGGATCGCTGACCCAATGGTTGGGAGTTCGAGTCCCACTCTCCACAAGGTTGTCACTGTCACACCAGTGCATCTAACTAGGCCGGCCATGTCTCTCACTGTCTATGGTGTGAGGTTCATATAAAAGAACCAATTGCTGACTTTCGACAAGAGTAGACTGCAAAGCCGTCCGCATGTTTCCGTCCTGCGAGCCTGGCAAGCTGGCCAGAGTGTACTCTGCCCTTGCCCGGAGTTGGCTGGAATGGGCACCACGACCCTAATTAGGATTAAGCGGTTACAGAAAATGATGATGATGATGAAGATGAGGATGATGAGGATGACTGGGGTTGGCAGTGGTTTGCACTCTCCAAAGGGTTTCGTTTCACTTGTTTTACTCAGAAACCATAACCTAGTCTCTTGTCTCTTTTTGGTCGACGATCGTTTGTCATTCTTTGAACCTTCAGCCTGTTTTGAACGTTTCCGGATATTGTTCTCGGATGTTCAGTATGTAGTCAGATTTCGGTTGTATGGCGGGTTATTGCGTGCGTGCGTGTGTGTGAGTGTGTGTGTGTGTGTGTATATATATATATATATATATATATATATATATATATATATATATATATATATATATATATATGTATGTGTATGTATGTATGTGTGTAGGTGTCTTGAAAGATTGATGGATTGTCCTGTAGCTTTCATGTTCGGTGAAAAATAATCTTTTTTTAAGGTATTACTGTTCGATTGGCCTTCATGACTCCAGGTGATAACGTTCAAAAGGAATATATTCGAGATCCGGGGTCACTGTAGCGCTCAGCAACCCAGCACTCGTTTGGAATAATGGACACCTTGTAATTCGTGGCCCCGTGTAATGCAGAGCACATAGAAATAGACAGAATGAGAGACAGGCGGATAGAGAGAAAGTGACACGGGTGCCTAGCGATAGACGGTTATATAACGCTGAGAAAAAGGCAGGCGGAAGAAATGCAAGCGAGTGACTGTAAGCAAGGGATGGAGACAGTAATCGAAAGAGGGATCACACGTGCTGAACAAACGCGCCTTTTTTCATAGGCGGGGTTGCAAATGAGCACAGAGTCTGTCTCAATCCATTCAGCCATGCTTTTATTTTATTTTTTTTTACATTTTTAGTTATTTATTTATTTATTTATTTATTTTTTTTTGTCTTGCGAGTTTGTGCTTGAGTATCTGAGTGTGCATGCTAAAGCACTGTGGTGACTGAAGGGCCTGAAATCTTATTACACTGCACAGAAAATGAGAGGGAGAGAGGGAGGGAGGGAGGAGGAGGGAGGGGGCGGGAGGGGAAAGAGGGAGGGGAGAGGGGGAAGAGAGGGTGAGGAATGGGACATGTGGGAAAAGCATTGTCTGTGGCCAGTCCATGTGAAATAACTTGATACCAAGAACAAATAACTCTTCTCCTGTCACTCAGTCTGCTCTCCCTCCTTTTTTCATTACTCAGTCCCCTCCCTATTTCTCTTTCGGTGTGTGTGTGTGTGTGTGTGTGTGTGTGTGTTTGCCTGTGATGAAAATGCAAAGTTGCATGTCTTCCTCCGTCATTAAAGTTTAAACACTCTTGGATTACTTTGAGTCGGAGCCTAAAGGGCATTTCAAAATTGTCAGCTGCGTAAATCCAGAAAGTTCATCTGGCGTTTCCTTTAAACTTTCAGATCTTGGAAACTCAATAACAACAATGTTTAAGTCAGAAAGTATTTACGCTAATAGAAACATTTTTGAAGCGACAGATTCGCTGAAGATCCAGCTGTCTGTCCGTGTACCCCAATGAATCTGATATTTGCAGCCAGAAAAGAACCACAGCTGCACAACACTATTCCAGCCAATCAGCAACAAACAGGAGTCAATACTCATCCACAGAGACAACAACCCCCCTCCCCCCTTCTGATTGGCTGGAGGGTAGTTTTGGACAGCATTGTTCATGTTGGTGCGTTCAGAAGACGCCCTGAATGAAGACACGGCTGCTGGGTTCCAATACCGACCGCCTTCCCTTCAAAATCATCTCAGTCTGGACTCATTTGAACTGGCCAGGCATCTCAGAGTGCTGCCTGATAAAATATTCACTCCGTCAGAGTTTCCCAGCTACAGTGAGGTGAGGGGATGTCACAAATGGGTCGGATCATACACCGGATGATGAGTCAAGGTCCAGAATGATGTGTTATCTGATATGAAGAAAGAAAAGTAAAAGAATGGAGCTTTATTTTTTCAGGAAGGAACAGCGGCGAGCACACATGTACACACCGCTACACACACATGCACACACGCGCACACACACACACACACACCCTACACTCCTCACACACGCGCACGCACACACACACACACACACACACACACATTCCTACACCGCTACACACCCCGACACACCAGAACACCCGCCACGCACCCTTACAGACACACTCATACACTCCCCACACACCCGCGCGCACACACACGCACACAGAGCCCTACAAACACACAGACACAGCTCTACACACTTCACACACAGCCCTACACCCACACAGACCCCCCACACACACACCCCTACAACCCCCCACACACACACACACTCCCGTCTTTCACTTTCTTCTCTCTCTTTTTTATCCTCATTCTCTGTTTCTCTGAACCCCTGTATTGCTCTACTTATTCTCATTCTCTCGCTAACTTCCCTCTTTCTTCACTTTCTCTCTCTCTCTCTCTTGTTCGCTTCCATCTAGATATAAACCAGCAGAGATCATCAAGGTCTTTTAAACAAACACAAGCCTCTCAGGAGGATTTTTAAATTAGTCGCATTTTTTTCGCATCATTTCCGTCCTCCTTCAGCTCCGCTCCAAAAATCTGCCCAGTGATTAATCCATGAACGCTGATCCACCTCAAGTCGTCAGGCAGAAAGAGATCTTTTACTCTTGTAAAGCTCTCAAGCAAAACAGTTCCGGCTCTCTTCATTGTCCCGATGAATCAGTGAGTTCATCTTTATATGGAATAGACCCTTCCGATGTCGGATGCCACGCTGAGCCGGGACTTCTTATAGAGCTTGTAGTCAAATGCTTGCACGGCGCCATGGCCTGCGGAGTTTTCAGGTGAGTAATTTAAGTGAACCGAGAAAAGGATATACGTGGTATAAAAGTGTAATTTTTCCATTCACAGATTCACGGGAAGGCTGAAGCCTATCTCAACTGACTCAGGGTACACCCTGAACACAAACACCCATTTGCACTCACATTCACACCATGGGGCAATTTGGATTAGCTAAGTAATAATATACATGCCTTTATACCGCAAAGGGAAACTAGAGAACATGTTAAACATGCAAACTCCACAGAGCAGCCCCCTCGACGAGCCTGAGACCCGAACCCAGCACCTCCTTTCTTCAATTATAAATCTTCCAGTGAAGGAGAAAGGAAGTACAAGTCACCTTTTCATGCTTTTAAAGTCAATAAATGGATCAGCCTTCGACAGTTGTTGCTGGTCTGCAAGGGAGGGAGAAAAAGTAGAGGTAGAGTGAGGTAGAGGTAGAGAGAGAGGGAATAAGTACAGGGAGAGAGAGAGTGCAGAGAGATAGAGAGAGAATAAGTAGAGGTAGAATAAGTAGAGGTAGAGAGAGATTAAGTAGAGGCAGAGAGAATAAGTAGCGGTAGAGACTAAGTAGAGGTCGAGAGAGATGAAGTAAAGGTAGAGAGAGAATAGATAGCGAGATAGAGAATAAGTAATGTGGAGAGAGAGCATGAGTAGAGGTGGAGAGAGAGAGAATGAGTAGAGGTGGAGAGAGAGAGAATGAGTAGAGGTGGAGAGAGAGAATGAGTAGAGGTGGAGAGAGAGAATGAGTAGAGGTAGCAAGGTAGAGAGAGAATGAGTAGAGGAAGAGAGAGAATAAGTAGAGGTAGAGAAAGAAAATAAGTAGAGGTAGAGAAAGAGAATAAGTAAAGGTAGAGAGAGAATAAGTAGAGGTAGAGAGAGACATTAAGTAGATGTAGAGGTAGAGAGAGAATGAGTAGAGGTAGAGAGAGAGAATAAGTGGAGGTAGAGAGAGAGAGAGAGAATAAGTCGAGGTAGAGAGAGAGAATAAGTCGAGGTAGAGAGAGAGAGAATAAGTAGAGCTATAGCGAAAGAATAAGTAGAGGGAGAGAGAGAGAGAGAGAGAGAGAGCAAGTCGAGGTAGAGAGAGAGAGAGAGAGAGAGAACAAGTCGAGGTAGAGAGAGAGAGAGAGGTAGAGAGAGAGAGAACAAGTCGAGGTAGACAGAGAGAGAGAGAGAACAAGTCGAGGTAGACAGAGAGAGAGAGAACAAGTCGAGGTAGATAGAGCGAGAATAAGTCGAGGTAGAGAGAGAGAGCGAGAATAAGTCGAGGTAGAGAGAGAGAGAACAAGTCGAGGTAGACAGAGAGAGAGAGAGAACAAGTCGAGGTAGAGAGAGAGAGAGAGAGAGAACAAGTTGAGGTAGAGAGAGAGAGAACAAGTCGAGGGAGAGAGAGAGAGAGAGAGAAAACAAATCGAGGTAGAGAGAGAGAGAACAAGTCGAGGTAGAGAGAGAGAGAACAAGTTGAGGTAGAGAGAGAGAGAACAGGGTGAGGGAGAGAGAGAGAGAACAAGTCGAGGTAGAGAGAGAGAGAGAGAACAAGTCGAGGTAGAGAGAGAGAGAGAGAATAAGTCGAGGTAGAGAGAGAGAATAAGTCGAGGTAGAGAGAGAGAGAGAGAGAACAAGTCGAGGTAGAGAGAGAGAGAGAGAACAAATCGAGGTAGAGAGAGAGAACAAGTCGAGGTAGAGAGAGAGAGAACAAGTCGAGGTAGAGAGAGAGAACAAGTCGAGGTAGAGAGAGAATAAGTTGAGGTAGAGAGAGAGAGAGAGGTAGAAAGAGAGAATAAGTAGAGGCAGAGAGCGAGAGAGAATAAGTAGAGGCAGAGAGCGAGAGAGAATAAGTAGAGGTAGAGAGAGAGAGAGAGAGAATAAGCCGAGGTAGAGAGAGAGAGAGAGAATAAGCCGAGGTAGAGAGAGAGAGAGAGAGAGAGAATAAGTAGAGGTAGAGAGAGTCAGGTGTAATCGGAAGCGGGCAGCTGTAACAGTGAGTGTATTGCAGTGAAGCTGCTCGTGTGGCGTGCGGGTTAAACAGTGATGAGGTTCCGTAATCCAGAGCAACGTCCTGCTTCTCTGGGCAAGAGGAAGAAAAATAAACACACTCGAGTCTGGAGAGAACGATGAGCTGTGTGCAGTCTTACTCAGCACGAGCGGACTTTATGCTTACAGTGAACAATCTGATAACTAAACCTACGTCATGAAAAAACCATCCTCGCACACGTTAGCGATACATCTTCAGCATTCTGCATTTCTAGCATAAACGAGGCAGCTCATCAGTTCCTGTTCTCCAGTAATGCTGTAATTCAGAGAACTGTACCTACATACTGGAATAAGGATTTTTTTTTAATGAGGAGGGGGAAGGGGAGCGTGATCTACAGAAAGGTGAAGGGTATAAGGAAGTTGTGCTCTGATTGGTCAGAACGCCGTCGGTGGTTGTGAGATGTTGCCCTCACCGGCAATTATGATCTCTGTCTGTCTGTTAGCCTATGAACAAAATGCTGACCACATCATCCCATGGATTTTCACCAAATTTGGTGTGGCAAGTATCCTGAGTCCCAGAGATGATTCGATTTTGGAACGTCATGGTCAGAGCAGGGTCACAAGGCCTTAAAGTTCTCCTATAACTGCAGAAGGATTGCTGGTAGACGCGCCGTTACGATCGAACACCAAAAGCAAACCATACATGGACCTATAAAGTAGATGCTTATTTTTGACCTTGAGTGACCTTGACCTTGAAAGGTCAGACTCCAGCCATCTTTTAAATTAAGTTTTCACAAAACAGAGTTTTTGTTTTTTGGTCTAAATTGGTCAGAACCACGAGATAATTAAAACTGGAACCCTACTACGTTGTGGCTGACTGTATTTTACTACATTGTCCATGTTGCTCTATAATTTTCTGTTTGGCTTTAATTTTGTGATCTAAGGTTTAGTCAGGTTTCTTCATCATTGGAAGACAAACAAATAATTATTAAAAAAAAAAATGTATTTATTTATTTGATCTCCCCCATTCTCTCCCTAATCAAACATACCACGCCCACCACCAACAAGCGAGGGGTGAACTGGGAGCGGTCTATCATACCCGGAGGGAAAGTGCTATCCGCCTCTTGTACGAATGAGCTCACAGATGCCCATGATTGGCTGATGACTGCTGCGAGTGACAGGGAAATGAGCACATACCATCCCTCCCTCCCCTGAGAGCTCGTCCAATCAAGTCCCATGGACTCCCGGTCACGGACGGCTGTGGCATTAAACCGGATTCAAACTTGCGGTCTCCGGGTCAATAGTCATGCACCATGTCGATGCATCACCTCGGGAGCCCAGAACCAAATGTTTAGTTCTAATTTTAGTTTAAAGTTTTGATAATTATTTGTAGCGAAGTTTAAGCAGTCAAGATCCTGTCATGAACACATGCGACAGGTGTTTAGGTTTCATATTATAAATATCATGCTTTCATTTTCCCAATGATCGGGGTTTAGAGTACAGTAGGCCCTCGTTGTTTTGCGCTCGTTCGGTTCCGGCCTTTCCCGCGGATCAAGAAAATCCGTGAGTTATTGACGCGGTTTTAAAACCCTATGTATGATATTACATGCGCTAAACTCTGCTTGTTAAACGTATTCTATAGACGGTCTTACTCATTAATACAGTAATAATGCAGTAAAATGTAGTAATGATTAAGTAAAATTGTTTTAATTTTGTACTGTCATAATATTTATGAATAAATAAAGCGCTTAGGCTCCTTACCAGAATCTAGAGAAGATGCAGGGCGTTTGAGTGACATCATAGGGCTTAAATAATCATTAAAAACACACTGAAAACGATTTACCTCACAATTCAAGCAATCACGTTTATAACTTGTGTGCGAAGGAGGAGAAAAAGAGGTGTACACATCATCTACAACCAATCAGCAGGAGGGAGAAATAAAAGCTCTCAGCCATTGGCTGAATCATGTGCCAGTTACTTCCGGGTTTGTTGCCAATCCGCGAGTATGCGGGGGCGCAAGCGCTGAACCGCGAATGGTCAAGGGCCTATTGTATTTAAAGTCATGTTAAGTATTATTGTTATTAAAAATATTATAATAAGAGAAGAATGTGTTTATTTTAAGAAATAAACTTATTAAAGTAGCTGTTTGCCGCTACACCAGACGAAGAGTAAATAAATACAGTACAGACGCATTGTTTGGAAGCCCTTAATTAAAAGAAATATAGGAAGTGAAAATATAGGATCTAATATGAATATATTATACAGTATAAAGGTTCGAAATGAAAGCTTCTGCTCGCTAAAGCTTATCGTGTTTAATGTTATCACAGAGCGGGATGCCAGACGCAACACCTGAATTCTCATTCAATCACAATGATGCCTTTGTTCTGTTTAATTTATTCACGATTAGGTTCCCTCCTTGTACGCGGAGTATTTATGCATCCAATTTTTGAATCTCTGGCACCTTGTTTTATTTAGGCGTAGACTGGAATAATGCTTGATGTCATGAACCTGAAAACGCCCACTCGCGGCTTGCTAGTTTTGCTATGTGATGTAAAGCCACCATCTGGAGTTTAATTGGTGAAGTTTGTCAGGAAGTTGACTTTTTAATTTTTGTAATTTACTGTTTGTCACAACTTTATATCCCATAATGTATTTATTTATATCGAAATGCTAGTCCTTCTCAAAAAATTAGCATATTGTGATAAAGTTCATTATTTTCTGTAATGTACTGATAAAAATTAAACTTTCATATATTTTAGATTCATTGCACACCAACTGAAATATTTCAGGTCTTTTATTGTTTTAATTCTGATGATTTTGGCATACAGCGCATGAAAACCCAAAATTCCTATCTCAAAAAAATTAGCATATCATGTTCAGGTAGTCTAAACGAGCTATTAACCTAATCATCTGAATCAACCAATTAACTCTAAACACCTGCAAAAGATTCCTGAGGTTTTTAAAAACTCCAAGCCTGGTTCATTACTCAAAACCGCAATCATGGGTAAGACTGCCGACCTGACTGCTGTCCAGAAGGCCATCATTGACACCCTGAAGCAAGAGGGTAAGACACAGAAAGAAATCTCTGAGCGAATAGGCTGTTCCCAGAGTGCTGCATCAAGCCACCTCAGTGGGACGTCTGTGGGAAGGAAAAAGTGTGGCAGAAAACGCTGCACAACCAGAAAAGGTGACCGGACCCTGAGGAAGATTGTGAAGAAGGGCCGATTCCAGACCTTGGGGGACCTGTGGAAGCAGTGGACTGGGCTACAGCTGCCACATTCCCCAGGTCAAGCCACTTTTGAAGCAGAAACAGTGGCAGGAGCGGCTGACCTGGGCTACAGAGAAGCAGCACTGGACTGTTGCTCAGTGGTCCAAACTACTTTTTTCGGATGAAAGCAAATTTTGCATGTCATTCGGAAATCGCGGTGCCAGAGTCTGGAGGAAGACTGGGGAGAAGGAAATGCCAAAATGCCTGAAGTCCAGTGTCAAGTACCCACAGTCAGTGATGGTCTGGGGTGCCATGTCAGCTCCTGGTGTTGGTCCACTGTGTTTTATCAAGGGCAGGGTCAATGCAGCTCGCTATCAGGAGATTTTGGAGCACTTCATGCCTCCATCTGCTGAAAAGCTTTATGGAGATGAAGATTTCATTTTTCAGCACGACCTGGTACCTGCTCACAGTGCCAAAACCACTGCTAAATGGTTTACTGAACATGGTATTACTGTGCTCAATTGGCCTGCCAACTCTCCTGACCTGAAGCCCATAGAGAATCTGTGGGATATTGTGAAGAGAAAGTTGAGAGACATCAGACCCAACACTGTGGATGAGCTTAAGGCCGCTATCGAAGCATCCTGGGCCTCCGTAACACCTCAGCAGTGCCACAGGCTGATTGCCTCCATGCCACACCGCATTGAAGCAGACATTTCTGCAAAAGGATTCCCGACCAAGTATTGAGTGCATAACTGAACATAATTATTTGAAGGTTGACTTTTTTGTATTAAAAACGCTTTTTTTTTTTTTTTATTGGTCGGATGAAATATGCTAATTTTTTGAGATAGGAATTTTGGGTTTTCATGAGCTGTATGCCAAAGTCATCAGCATTAAAACAATAAAAGACCTGAAATATTTCAGTTGGTGTGCAATGAATCTAAAATATATGAAAGTTTAATTTTTATCAGTCCATTACAGAAAATAATGAACTTTATCACAATATGGTAATTTTTTGAGAAGGACTAGGATGTGAAGACATTGTGAACAATTCAGAAATAATCATGCAGGTGTATATTGAACGACTTTAGTTAGGAATGTACGTGCATTTATACTTCAGTATTTAACCGGGAACGTGTGTACATCACAGTGTAGAGTGCAGGGGGTAGTCTGTTTTCAGAGCCAGAAATGACCGTTTACACTCGAGGCTGTAGTTGACCACGGATGCACCTTGTGTTCTGGTGACGGTTACACAATTTCCTCCGGAATAAATAAAGGATTTTAATTCTGTGGCAAGAATGCATTTCTATTTTAGATTTTTGCAATCTGAATACATTTGGAATTCTTTATATAGTTATTGCTATATATATTTATATATATATATATATATATATATATATATATATATATATATATATTAAACATTCTTTTGCATTTATTTATGTGCACAAAAACATCAGAAAACCTTTAATCCGCTCAACTCATCGTGTTTCCAACAGTGGAATTGCAGTGTGCGTTCTGATTGACAAACGCCGGAACAACAATACTTGGTACAGTTTAAGTTTCCAGTCCATCTCACTGTCTCCTCTTTAACTGTCATTTGTCTGACTTTAAAAACAAACAAACAAAAAAGTCTATTGCCGGTTAGATTATATCCAAATAAGAATACTTTATTTATCCTGGAGGAAATCGTGCATCAGTACAATACAATACAATACAATAATACAAAATAATACTGAATATAATATCGTTCCGCGATTTATCAGACAGGCCTGAGACGTAATGTATAAATTATTTTCTAAGTTGTTCAAGAAGGTTAATATCGGTTACTTCATTATGATGAAAGAAGAAAAAAAGTGCTTTCATTGGTCAAAATCCATGTTGATGCCCTCACTGAGTGTATGTAATGTTTTTCTGACTTCCAAATCAGCTTTATTTAAAAAATTCCGATTACATTTCTCACAGCTCTGAGAAAGGAAGAAAGGAGAGTAATCTGTTGAGCTTTAGTTTTTATTTATGATGGCTTTCCTGATTAAGATAAAGAGATCTTTATTGTTAACTGTTGCATGAACAATAAAAATCAGTGTAGTAGCTCTCTGTTTAGCAGCAATTATAAAAGGAAAGTGCACAAAAGGCAACGAAGAGACAACACTAAGCTATACATGTACATATATCCTACATACACACACACACACACACACACACACACACACACATTTATTTATTTATTTATTTACCCATGCCTATATACACCCATACCTATGTACAGTAGAATAATAGAATATGTACCCTTGACGATTTGCGGTTTTGCACCCACGGTTTGAGTATTCGCTGACTGCCGAGCCACCGGCATGTGATTCAAATTCAGCCAATGGCTGTCCTCCTTTCTCCTGATTGGTTGAGCTGATGACCCGCCCCTTTTTTTCTCATTCGCCCACAAGTTGTCAATGAGCCTCTTTTTTTGTGTGTGTTTTAATTACCAGTTAAGGTCTATGATACCACTGAAACGCTATGCGTCTTCTCAGGCTAAGCGATAGAAAACGCTGGATGTCTCTTCTGAAGAGATAAGACTTTCTCCTGAGAAACGACGGTTTTCTCTGAACTGTTGTATTAAAATCTTTTTCAATGATTATTCCGGTATGGTACCTAAATTCATGTTTATGTGTGAGATTTTATTTTCTGTAGCATGTTTAACAAACGATACCAAAAGGATTAACTTTATTACAGTACTCTTCATGTCCTTTTACATCGAAGTTGGAGTGACGTCTCCAAGATGGCGCTGCCCAGAGGGCGATGTCGTGGAGTTCTCAGAGTCAAATTGTTTCTTTGTTCGTTTTAATTTGTTTTATTTGTTGTTTTTTGTTCATGTTTTGCACTATGCTCGTCTACGACCGGTCGACTCTACTACAGCTATAAGATCGGAGTGTCTTCGGGCGTGTATAACTAAGCACGCTCAACTGGGCTGGTTAGCCAAGCTGCGGCTAGCAGAGCTAATATGCCATGGTAGGCAGCTCAATGCGAGCTGCACCCCAGCTGACACGAAGCCCAGGCGGGAAGGGGTCGAACTACAAATCCGGCGCTTGGGATTGCGGGGGATGAAGGCCATGTAGCCGGCTGGTGCAATCGCCTCGAGCCATGTTTCACAGAAACACAGTACTGTAGATCCCTCTGCACTGCAATCTGAGCATGAAGCTCGTCCATCTTGTTTCGCAGGGACTGAACATTTTCAAGCAGTATGGCCGGAAGTGCTAACCAAGCGCCGGAGACTGAGAACTCCGCCTGGGCTTATTGCTAGCCGAAGTGCGGTTAGCATTGACCTCCCATAGCAGCTCACGATAGAAGTTGTTACGTGCTTAGTTGCCCGAAGCTGAAGCTGCTCATAGCTGTAGTAGGGTTGACCGATCATGGACAAGCATCGTGCAAAACATGAACAAATTAAAACGAACAAAGAAACAATTTGACTGTGAGAACTCTGCGACGTTGCCCTCTAGGCAGCGCCATCTTGAAGATGTTACTCCAAAACGTCACTCCAAGTTCAATGTAAAGGGACATGAAGCGTAATAAAGTTTATCCTTTTGGTATCATTTGTTAAACATGCTACAGAACATAAAATCTCACGCACAAACATTAATTTAAGTACTGTACTGGAATAATAATTGAAAAAGGCTTTAATACGAGTGCTTTACAACAGTATATGCTGTATAATGTTTATATTTTATCATCAATAAAAATAAGAGTAAAAATTGAAAAGTGTTTCTTAATCATTACTATATTTGACTACATTAATACTGTGTTAATGAGTAAGACTGTCTACAGAATGTGTTTAAGAAGCAGATTTTAGCGCATGTAATAGATACATAGTATTTACTTCCGGCTGCTCATTCGCACATGTGACGTGTTACATGGGGTTTTACTTCCGGATACAGAACTCGCGGATTATCTCTGGGATTTGACCCCTGCGAATGTTGAGGGCCGATTGTATACCTGTAAGTTTCGTTGAATAAGAGTGTCTGCCAAATGCTGTAAATGTAAAATGAATGATGGTCACTCAGTCATTGTGTGTGTGTGACAATGGTGGTGATGGGGTTACATGTTGATAAATCGCAATCAACAATACATTGCGTATGTTAGTTTTTGTTTTTCGTGTTTAAAAATGTTGAAATGTTTACATAAAGAATTTCTTTACCAGCAGTGGCAGTATATCTGGTTTCTATAATATTAACACATTATTTTTAGATTTCGATTTCAGGTGACGAAAGGAAACCTGAGGACCAGTAAGCACGTTGCCTTCATACTTTGAACACTGGCATGTGTTAAGACGACGTTTGAACGGGAAACAGACGTTAAATGTGATGATTTACAGAAATAAAACACCAAAGCAATCCAAGCCAGGCACCTCGGTGCAGCGTGGCACGGTGGGAAATGATGCGTCATGGCGTTGGGTAGTCGATTTCTCATTTTGGGGGCTTCAGAGCGAGTGACTAGTTTACGCTGTTGGACATGAAAGGAGCTTTGAAATAACAGGTTAGTTGAGGGCTTCTGGGTCCTAATGTCTGATGTGTAATAGGAAATCAGTCAGGCTGTGAGTGAGTGGCTCCGTGATTGAGTCGTGAAGATGGAACAAATCCGTTAGGACAGCAAGCTCGTCAGAAGTTTGTTGTGCATGGAAATGCTGCATCAAGCATAAATATGGGAAACATTGATGGAACAAAGTGCTGATGTTCCGATCAGTCAGTGTAATATAAGCACACACAAGATATGAAGGAAAGGGGCCCAAGATGATGCAAATACGACCCATATGTCCCTCCGCCCAGGAAGTGGCGTTATACTTTTGGGTTGTTTGTGTGTTTTTGTTCACACAAAAGTTATGTGGGTTTATATGGAACCATGATGTGTTGGGATAAGACACCATTCGGGTTATGGCGATGATCCAGATCAAATTCTGTATCAAGGAATTATTAAACAATGATTTAACATTATGAAATAAAAGGATTTTTTTATTGTATGGGGATTGGTGGGCTTGCCGGAGGTTTGTACGCTTTGCTAATGTCCTTGTTATTACAGAGTCTCGTATGTTCTATGTATGAAATGGTTTAATGGCCTCCTGGACACAGAACTTGATCGAAACGGGCTTGTAGTGTTATGTATGCTGCGCTCTCAAAGGTAAAGATTCTAAAGCTGGCGGTAGATGTTTGGCTCACAGTTTTTGACCTTAACGCCACAGGGGAAGTGGTGTGTGTGTATGTGTGTGTGTATGTGTGTGTGTATGTGTGTGTATGTGTGTGTGTGTTTGGGTTGGGTTGGGGGGGGGTTCTTAGTCCTGTGGCAAATTAGATCTGCTGATGGCTGCAGTTTGGTTTTGTTGTCCTGCGCCCAGGTCATCAAGAGGCTGGTGGTTGCTACAAGTCAAATTTTGGAACATGCAATTAGCAGCTGGATAAAGACCTGCAGCACACAGCATTTTTGATCCATCCTCGCTATGGAGGAGAGCGAAAGAGAGAGAAGGGGGAGGGGTATCTGATAATCCCCCCACCCCCGCCTCTCTTATTATTCTTTGACCATTCCACTGACACACAGTACTCCAGAAATGCTGATCTTTCTGAAACAATACCTGAAGCAGAATAAGCCATACACAGTAATGTCCGTCCTCGGGTTACACGGTGCTGTTTGTTTGCTTGTATGTTTGTGTGTTTGCTTGTTTGGGGCTCAAACCTGTCCAGGAAACAGCTGCGAGTTTCTTTTTTTTTTTTTTTTTTTTTTTTTTTTTTTAATGAACATTTGACCTTCTACAATATGCTTTTTCAGTTTTGATCTCATCTAAATAAAGATGTTGTGAAAAAGCGCCAGATTTCTTCTGATAAAAATATTTGAAGGTACGTAGTTGTTTTATGCAGAGATGTTCCAATTAGCATCTCACATTTTAAGAAGTAGGTTAGTAACGAGACACTCGGACACTGAGGAGCGTTCTCCTTTCTGTAAAGCGCAGGTAGGTCTGCTAACATGACCATTATTGTCCCTAGCAGGATCCTATCCGCGGGAGCCAGACCCGATCGGCTCAGCTTCGACTTGGGGATCTAATTACAGGGCATCTAGTGAGACGAATTGAATTTCTATGCTGTACTTTTCATGATTGCAATAAATTTGTCCTCGTATCCTACTCAATCGGGATATTGATTGACCAAGAGTTATTTATTTCCCCACCACCACCACCACCAGAAAAATGCCACAGAAATCACCTGTCAAAATTCTCCAGCTTACAGTTTGAACAGTCAGCTTTTCCTTCTGAGACAAACTGTTTGCTAATAACGCCGCTAATTAGTGCAGATATCCGACAGACAGGTATCCCCAGAGGCTCGCTGTAAAACTGCGAATACAGTGCAGTGGAACTGCGGTAGCACACGTGGAACCAATCATAACGCTCAACGTGAAATGCGCACTCTAACCGGATCTAATAGACGGATTTAAACGAATAAACCACGTAGCGCTTACGCTTCAGACATGTAAAAACCAGTCATAAAGTTTTCACGAATTTTAGGTTGATGATGATGTGTTGTGACGTCTTCAAAGCAAAGATGAAACGGTATCACACTTGATCTAGAAGGTGGGGGAAGGTGCAGAAAAGTTAAAACTAACACTAAACCCAACTAAAACCAGTCTTTAGTAAAATCATACCGATTACACTTTTATTTATTTATTTTTTTTGTATGAAGCGAGTCAGCTTGGCTTGAACTCCCAGCCACTTTCTATGTCTATAGTTTATTTTTAACCTCAGTTTCCACTTTTTAATTTTTTATTCAGCTCCCTCAGAGCCATCTTAAGACCCGTCAGTCTTCTGGGGACATGGCTTGCGTCCTCTCGTCTATCATTAAAGCAGAAGGTGCATGAAACTACGGCGTAATGTCGTGGCCGAGTTAGAGGCGCACCGGACGTTTCATAACTGTGTGCCTTCCTTCACTGCTTTTGAAAGCTGAAAATCATTTAAATAAAGTTTGTAATACGCACAGTTGACCATCTGGTATGTGGAAAACACACACACACACACACACACACACACACACACACACACACACACACACATACATATACACACACACACACACGTAAAACACGTCAGATTTTTGGGTTAGTGACGGTACTGACGTGTTCAAAGAGCTCTTTCTGTGTCACACTCTTACATCATGGTCAGATTTCATCACGATTCGTTACCAGATGTGTGTGTGTGTGTGTGTGTGTGTGTTTGTGTGTGTGTGTGTGTGTGTGTGTGTGTGTGTGTGTGAGAGAGTATATAGGTCTACACATGTCCTATTTACATGTATTACATAACACACATTTCTTTTATGACCTCATTGGGCTATGTTCAAGATTCACATTTCATTCAGGCTCGGTTTTTGTTGTTCACAAACTCCAGAAGCGTCTGTACTTCATCACGCCTTTGGAAAATCTTCCGGCTTGCGTGATGTGAGATATAAGACTTGCCCGTATCTCTATCCGCCCAATAACCATGATGCACAGTGGATGTGTGTGTGTGTGTGGGTGTGGTGGTGGTGGTGGTGGTAGTGGTGGGGTAACAAAGTCAGCGCAGTGGTGCAGTGGTTAGCACGTTCACCTCACAGCAAGAACATCCCGGGTTCGATTCACGGGCTCAGGGCGTTTGCACGTCCTGTCTGGGTTTTCATAGGTTTACTCCGGGTACTTCGGTTTCCTTTGATAATCCAAAAGTATACATGCTGATACATGATACATGCCCCGAGGGGGTCAATGTGAGTTTGAAGGGTTGTGTGTGTAGTGTGTGTGTGTGTGTAGTATGTGTGTGTGTGTGTGTGTGTGTAAACCCTGCTATGACTTGGTGAGCTGCTCAGGATGTACCCCATCTTTTGCTCTGAGTCGTCTGATATGGCCGCCAGCCTCTCCGTGACCCTAATTAGCTTTAAGGGTCCGGTTCACTCCAATGACACGAGGGCAACAGGACTCTGGGAGCTCGACTTCAGAGTCGGTCTGTCTGTCTTCCATTCGGCCTTTTCCCTTTCACTCAGGAGTCGCCACAGCGAATCATCTGATTCGCACGTTTGATTTGGCAGAGGTTTTTACGTCGGATGCCCTTCCTGTCACAACCCTTTTTTAGCAAGGGACAGAAACACGCTGACGACTTTGCAGCTACTCTTTACGAAAGTCAGCAATGGTTCTTTTACATGAACCTCTCACCATAGACAGTGAGAGACATGGCCCGCCTTTGATAACCCAGTTAGCCGCACTGGGGGGACAGTGACAACCTTGTGGAGAGTGGGACTCGAACCCCCAACCTTTGGATCAGCGATCCAGCGCCCTATACCACTAGACCACCACTGCCCCTTGAGCTCGACTTCAGAGTAGCACCATTATAATGGCTTGTAACAAAGTCACACCTGAATACCTGAATCGAGCTGTTTAGACTCATACAGGTGAATGTCTGCGGCAGTGATAGAGTGGAGCATCACAAACGTGTATTTACTGTTAATTTAGTCACGTTTTATACGAAACCGCTCACTTGTGTTTGTGACGCATACAGTACGCCATGTATCGAACAAATACGTAATGTATACTCGCCGTTCTGCAGGCCCCAGCAGTCCTTCGTGAAATGTTGGAACAGGAGGTAACGTGATAATAATGATAATGATATGCAGAGCCCTAGGATTGCATTGATTGGTTCCTCTCAGTCAGCGGTGAGTTAAAAGTTCAGAAGAGGAATAGAGCGCAGCGCACTGTACGGCTGCTACATGGGAGTGGTGCGATCTGATTGGCCTGCTATCTTGCGGCTGAGAAGTGTTATCCTGAGTCGATAAGGTTTAAACCATTACGACAGAAAATCAGTTTGTTACGGCCACTTAAAATTGTACTTATGCTTTTGAAATCTGAGAAAAAAAAAATTAGACTTTACTCTCGACTGTTATATTTATATTATGTAGATTATAAATTTGGAAAATTTAAATGTAATTTTTTTCTATTGTGTTTCCATGGCGTATACACTAGAACTGTGAATGAGAACGAGAGGTCACTCAATATTTCGTGTAACGCACAGTACTGAAAGAATCTGAAGCGGCGCCGTTATCCGTGCCGCGCTCGTGTACACGAAAACAATTCTCTCTTTTTTTTTTTTCTTAAAGCGATAGAGCCGACCCAGTTCTTATGGGTTTATTCGTTTATTTATTGATGTTTACGCTCATTGCGTACACTGATGACTGTAATTGAGTAAATGAATCGTTGCCCTTCAGCCATCCACCATCTCACGGAATAAACCTACATCAGTTTTCAGCTGGTTTCACATTCCTCTCCTTTTTTCCTTTCTTTCTTTTCTTTATTTTTTGTTATAAATGACTGATATTATTTGAAAAGAACTTGGCACATTTGGTCCTCGTTGCTTCATCGTCAACAGATGGTGCTGGCAAATGCTGGAGTGAGTATTGTCTCTGAAGCTTCCTCCCGCTTTCTTTCTCTCTCTCTCTATCTCTCTCTCTCTCTCTCTGTCCCTCTCACACACTATTTTCCCCTCCTGCTCTCTCTCTCTCTCTCTCACACACACACACACACACACACACACACATTCTCTCTTCCTCTCGTTCTCTCTCTCTCTCTCTCTCTCACACACATACACACACTCTCTCCCGCTCTCTCTCCTCTGTCTCCCTCTCACACACACTCTCTTTCCCTCCCCTCCACCCCCCTCTCACACACACACACACACACACACACACACACTCTCTCCCTCTCACATGCACTGTCTTTCCCTCCCTCTCTCGCACACACTCTCTCCTGCTCTCTCCCTCTCACACATACACTCTCTCACCCTTTCAGTCACACTTTTTCTTCCTCTCTCACAGACACTCACCCTCTGTCACACACTCTCTCTCTCTCTCTCTCTCGCACACACACACACACTCTCTCGCCCTTTCATGAACACTTTCTGTCTCTCTCATACACTCCCTCCTCACAGACACACACTCCCTCGCTCTCTCTCTCTCTCTCTCTCTCGCTCTCACACACACACACACATACACACACAATCTCTTTCTCCCTCTCTCACACACTCCCCCTCTGTCACACACAAACACACACTCTCTGACCCTTTCACACACACTCTTTCTCTCTCTCATACACTCTCCCCTCATAGACACCCCTCATCTCTTTCTTTCTCTCTCTCTCTCTATCTCCCTCTCTCACACACTCTCTCCCTCTCTACTTTGCCCTCTCTCTCCCCCTCTTTCACACACACTTTCTCCCTCTCGCTCATCACACACACACACACACACACACACACACACACACATACATACACACACACTCTCTCTCCCTTTCTCTGTCACACTTTCTCCCTTTCTCACTCACGCACTCCCTCTGTCTCTGTTTCTCTCTCTCTCTCTCTCTCTCTTTCTCCCCCCTCTCTCATTCTCTTCTCTCTCTCAGGTCCCCTCTCTCTCACCCTCTGACTTTCTCTCTCTTTCCCCACCTCTCCTCTTTGTTTGCACTTTTATCTTCCCTTTTTCTTTCATCTGCTCATTGTCCTGTCTTACAGCTTGAGCCATCTTGCCCCGGATTTGCACGTCTGAAAGACTTCTGTGAGTGTATGTGTGTGTGTGCGTATGTGATTTTGTGTGTGTGGGTGTGTGTGTGTGTGTGTGTGTGTGTATGTGTAAAAGTAATTGTTTGAGTCTGGTAGCCCACAGCTCTGCACCATACTGCTGTCAGACGCTCCAGTAACCGGGCTGGGAAACGTTCTGACAGCCGTTCCTGTCATGTACAGTAGAAACTATTGTGTGTGTGTGTGTGTGTGTGTGTGTGAGAGTGATGTGGAGCAACATTACATCACTCCTTAACTCACATGCCACTAGACTGACGTCTAGACTTTTAGAAGATATTCAGGTTCATGAAGAGTGTCTGGACTTAGTGCGTCCTTTGAGTGCAGTACACAGATGAATCAGGGCTCTCTCCTCCTCTCATCCTCATCTCTCTCTCTCTCTCTCTCTCTCTCTCTCTCTCTCTCTCTCTCTCTCTCTCTCTTTTTTTGGAGAATCTAAACCTACAGATGAATCATCAGGAATCATTCCTATAATTATCCTCACTAAGCACAGCCTTCCATCTATTTGTTTTTTATTTTATTTTTATTCCAATTTGAGATTTTTGTGAAGACTTTATTTGACTTTCGGACTTCTCGCCATGTCTCGAGAGCAATAATAACACAAACATATGGATGTCGCCGGCAAATAAACGAGACCGAGGCGTAGAACGAAGCTAATTATGGCATTCTGCACTGGTGGATGGAGGAGGTGTGATTTTCTTTGTAATGGAACTTCTGAATTCAGAAGAAAATCAAAGGACATACTGAATGTTCAGCGGGTAATAACGCCACCGTCTGTATATACATACGGATAAAGGAATTAGTGACGGAAGCCTTGTTTTACCCGCGCGCTGTATAAATGGAGCTCAAGTGTATTCAGCCTCGTGCTTGAAAAGCGAGACTTTCTTTACGTACAAACGATTTTCTTTTATTTACGTAAAGACAGGCGTCATAACAGCTGCTGTCGCTTAACGTATCTGTGCTTCTTTCTCCCTCTCTCTCTCTCGCTCTCTCTCTCTCTCTCTCTGTCTCTTTCTCTTCCCTCTGTCTCTTCTGTTGCTCAGGCGTCACTCATCTGATGCGAGCAGCAACAGAGAGACAGATATACAGCATTACTCATCTGTGCATTTAGCTGTCCATCTGTCCTCTGTTTTCTGTTCTGACATCTCGCATGTCTTCTCATCCGTCTGCCTCCTTCCGAGCGAATCTTTTCTACTCTGTCTCTTTTCTCTCTCTCGCTCTCTCTCATCCTTTAATGCTGTCGCTGTCTCGTTCACTCTCGTTCTTGTGCTCTCTGTTTTTTCTTTTTCTCTTTTTTCTCTTTCTTGCTCCCCCTCTTTCCACTCCCTTCTACTTCTCTCCTTTCTCTTGTTTGTTATTTTTTGCTCTCTTTCTCGTTCTCTATCACATGCTCTTTGTTGTCTCCTGCTTTCTCGCTTCCTCTCCTCTCTTCTGTTGCTTTTCTTCTCTTGTTCATTCTCCTCTCTCTCTCTCTCTCCCCCCCCCTTTCTTTCCTGGTTCAGGTTTGAAAGAGAGACATTAACCATGTCATTGATTTTCTAAGAAAACGTCGGCAAGAATATCAAATTGAAATGCTGTGCTGTCACGTGCAGAACTACACACACACACACACACACACACACACACACACACACACACACAATCTGGCCTGTTTCTCCATAGCGGATATGGAGCTACTGTGCATAGCACATGCCAGGAATCAATGACAAATGCAGTGAGAAAGCTTCGCCACCTACAGAGACGACAAACGCCTCTCACACGCTGCTGTACATTACGACACGTGAGCCTCAACACCATCGAATCAAAGACAGTAATACGCTGGAACATCATATTCACAAATAATACTTTTACATTTGGCTGTTTAAAAGTTTGGCCTGGCAAACTGTCTAGGGTAAACTGTGCCCTTGCCCAGATCGGCTGAGTTAAGCGCCAGCCTCCCGATGACCCTAATTAGGATTAAGTGCTTCAGAAAATGAAAGAATGTTGAAAGGTTACACTCAGGAAACACTTATTTATGTATTTATTTATTTATTTATTTTTGGTCTGGGCTTGATCATGAGAGAGCGATTGTACTTAATTCCAGCTCGCCACCCTCGATCATCCCGAGCCTGACCACATGCACTTGTCACTCAATCCACTTTCGACTTGATCACTCGATCACGTTCAACTTGAACACAGCACGAATGTTTTAGAATTTTGGGAATTACTTTGAAATAACGATAATATCACGAGTCTAGAGTCTGTACATGGCCCTGGATTTGTAGATAGAAAAGAAAGAACGTGACTCAGGACGAGTCACACAACACTCTCCCGGCCAATCGGTGAAAGCAAATAGTGCATCGCACTTCTCTCTCTCTCTCTCTCTCTCTCTCTCTCTCGCTCTCTCTCGCTCTCTCTTTCTCCATGGCACACCTTTACCAGATATGAAAAGTCAATATTTTTGGCTGGACAATAAGCAGAGCTTTAATGGACGAGAGTTCAGATTTAGAATTTTCCCCAATTATGTGTTTGGTTTGTGCTGCGTGCGTGTGACGATCACAGGCGACTGAAAAAAAAAAATACTGGCACACCATAAAGAGAAATAAAGTTCTTTAAAATTTAAATAAAAAAAGATTTAAAAACAGCTGTGTTATAAAAGGAGAGAGAGAATCAGCACAGGGTGGGAATACTGCACTGTCCCTTTCTGTATTAAGACGAGATGCGTGATGGAACTCTGTGCTGAAATAAAAGTGCACACACACACACACACACACACACACAAACACACACACACACACACAAACACACACACATACTCAAAACAGATACACACACGCACGCACATTGGAAGTGCTAAGTTTGGGGAAAAATTGTCAGTGCGAGGACTGCTTTGTGGACACTTCCTGTAGACAATGCAGCTGTACTGAGGGACAAAATGGAACATGTTGCTAAATGCTAACCTTGGAGTTCCAGGATAAACAGAAATATGAGGATTCTGGGTTTGACGTGGAATTTTTCTTCACGTGAACGTTTTAATTAGGACGTTACAGTTTATTAAAATTCACTGCCGCAAGATGGTCTCACTGCAGGCGCAATAGGAAAGTGCCGGCGCAAATGACCATTCATCGCTGTTGCTTTTCATTCTCAAAATGTTCTTAGATTTGTCTCACGACACTTTCGGCATCACATTCTGGTCACCTGTATGTAAAGTTTTAACTTTCTGTGACTTTTCCTCTGACGGGGAGACGTCTTAGAATCGGGTCAAACGGTCATGAGTCATGAAAAGGTCACAATGTTGTGGCTTTGCTCACAAATCATTTTTTTTTCCTATATCTCCACACAAAAAGTTTGAGAAAAGTCCGAGACTCGCATCTGCAATATTCTTTTTATTTTGTCGTCAATTTTGCGCAAATAACATGGGAAAAAAAATCAAATTGTTTGAGAATAAAATGTGAAGAAAACGCGACTGACTTCCAAACAGAGATTCACTTTTTGTTTTTTCTAAAAATCCCCAAACCAATTGCAAATTACTCTCAGATCAGTTATACATTGTCTCGTGATTTTTCGCCTGATTATCCGTCTTTAAACCATGAAATATCCATTTCACGTGGAGATGCAAAACATCAAGATGAAAATTTCAAGATGAAAACAAAAAAAACCCAAATTGTTTGTCGGTCACTTTTCTATCACACCTGTAGTGTGGTCACCCTTTAAAAACTGATGATTTACTGAT
>CM045746.1:22879465-22919465 GCA_024760905.1 Plotosus lineatus
TCAGGATGTAGCTTTGCTGTTGTGCTGTCTGTCTCAAGGTTCATGTATTCGTAATTCCACAACCATTGAAACCGGAGATTCCATGCACCAGAGACCACTTTATACGATGTTGTCATGAGACACAGGTGTCGTATTGCGATTCCGTAAATATCCCGATTTGGGACAAAAAAAATATGCTTTTTTTTTTTTGCTACAATTTTAAAACATTTACGGAAAAGAAAGTTTGTCAATAATTCACACTGACCACATGCGATACTGTTTTGCATGTCAATTTGTGAAAATTTAGAGTGCGCTACCTGTAGGACCCGAACAACGACTTTACCACCCTGGAATTTAATATTCTTTCATTCATTTTCTCTACCGCTTAATCCTAATTAGGGTCACAGGGAGGCTGGTGCAGAGTACACCCCGGACAGCTCGCCAGGCTATCGCATGGCAGAAACACGCTGATGGCTATGCAGCTCCTCTTGTTGAAAGTCAGCGATGGTTCTTTTACATGAACCTCCCACCAAAGACAGGGAGAGACATGGCCGGCCCTTGATAACCAAGTTAGCTGCACTGTGGGGGGCAGTGAGAACCCACTGAGAGTGGTGCTTGAACCCCTAACCTTAGGATTGCCGTTTCAGTACCTTTATCGCCAGGCCACCACTGCCTGGAAATTAATATATAAATCAAAAATGTAATTTAATGATTCTGTTTCCAGTGTGGCGACACATTGATCGCCACACAAGAGAAATTGTGATATAGATAAATCACATCTCTACTCCGCTCCCCCCAAACCTCAAATATAACCTCATATTAAATATGTCAAATAAAAACAGAATACAATACGGGATCATGAGATTTGCCAATCACTGCATTAACAAGTCAGACATTTCACTATTTGAGACAGGGATTTCTGGAGGTGTTCCTGAGCTCATGCACCTGTTTCCGTAGCAATGATTGCAACTGTCATTGCAATATTTTAGGAATTGGGGTTGTACTTTTCAGTGTACCACGTTTGTAAGGAGTGGTCATTTGAGATGTTGCCTTCCTGTTGGTACAAACCCGTCAATTCTCCAATGGACTTTCTTCCAAAGAGACAGCTTCCTCCTGAGGATCTCACGCTGCACGTTTCTTCTTGTTTTCACACCTTTTGTGAGTCAAACCCGATACATCATGGATGGGAAACCCAGGACATATCGGTTTCTGAATTACAGCCATGCCATGGCTCATTTTCAGTGCAGTCGACGTTCCATTTCTTCTTTGCCACGCGTGTGGCTTCAGAATCAGTCTTGAGCAGTTGGTATACTGATAAGAGCCGCCTCCATCGTTTGTCTGCTGTCAGAATTAGTGTTGCAGTCTGTTTTCCTGCCTTATCAGCCCTGGCTGTTTGGACGGTGTGTATATATGTGCAGGTAAAATTCGCACTCCTTCAATCTGTCAGCTCAGCACAGAGCGTAATGTCAAAAACAGACAACTTCCTGTCTTATCAGGCCAACCGAAGACTGCCGATTTAGCACTGGGTCCTGCGCTGACTTGATTGATTACACACCATAAGACCTTGCAGAATGCCCAAGATTGTAAAGGTTGATGTGAAGAGAGAGAGAGAGAGAGAGAGAGAGAGAGAGATGGTGAATAGATTTCTTTTCTTTACAGGGCAAAATTTCTTATCAGCAAGTGCATAGTGTTCTCTCATTTCAAAGAAAGACGCTTTACGCAGCTAGTATGGAAACTTATAGTTTGTGATGTCAGAGTGCAGTCGCTTCATCCTTGCAGTTTTGCTTCCTGTTTGAGGCAAAAGATACACACGATGGCTAGGTATACAACATAGGGGGGCATGGTGCCTCAGTGATTATCACTCCTGCCTCATAGAAAGAAGGTACGGGATTTGAATCTCAGCCGTGGTCCCTTCTGAGTAACGTTTGCATGTTCTTCGTGTGCCTGTATGGGTTTCATCTGGGTTCACTAGTTTCCTCTCACAGGCCAGAGACCTGCATATTACACTAACTGGCTGCTTTAACACCAGTGTAGGTGTGAGTGGTTGTTTGTGTTTGTTCGCACTGCAGTAGGCTTGTGACCAATTCAAGGTGTACCCCTCCTCTTGCATGAGGTCAGCGAGGATTCGCTTCACCTTTGACCCTGATGAATAAGTAGTATAGATAACAGATGATAAAATGTATGTAATAGAATGGTACAGAATGTTACTGGTTTAAATTTAGGGTTAACAGCATGGTATCCTCATTGGTTAGACCACATTATTGCTTCTGGACGCCCTGAAGGCCTTCGTCATTCTGTGTTCTTGACTGTAATCGACTTGTAAAATGTCCCCAGTCACAGCAGAAGCACTGGTCCGACTCAGAATTTTTTCCCTCGGTTGTTTTTTTTTTATTATTATTTATTTATTTTTTATATGTATATTACAGATCATAAGTATGACTTGGTTATATCTGTTTATATTTTAAAATTACAAGATGAAGGTCAGTTTATGTGCTTTTTATAATTTTATTGTAAATATACTTTGTTGAGAAGGTAACTGGATTTCAAACAGAAACAGTTACGGCATTACCTTCCAGTTTTGTCCTTCCGAGTCTTCAAATTTTGGTCATGCTACACGTCACATGCGACAGGAATCACTGACCATTGCTTGGGTCAAAATATGGGCGGAGGGCAGAACATAAAGATTGCGCTAACGGCGAATGAAAATACAGCGTACAGGGATCCCTTGCTACTTCGCGCATCAATTCATGCCGCTTCATTTTTTATTTTAAAAATATTCATCGAATTAAAAAAATAAGGAACTTAAGTAAGAATAGGGGAAAGGTTAAGGAAAATGCAGCAAAACAGACCAATTATGCAAAAAACCTTAACAAACAAAAACAAAAAAGAAGCCCAAAACCCACCAACAAAACTACAGTACAGTACTTACATTTTTAGGTGAGGTGTGCATCTGTGTATGTCTGTTAATTTATATTTTATTTACATCTTGTGCATTATTTTTTTCTGTTTAATTGTATTATAAGCATTTATACCGATGAATATGTATTTATTGATATTATATACACATGTACATGTACACGTATACATCAGTTAGGGGGGGGTCGATCCTACTTTGCGGAATTCGGCGGTCACGGTGCGATCTCTTTCCCCAATAACCGCGGAAAGTGAGGGATCCCTGTATAGTGCAAGACACATTGTGGCAGAACTCAAAAACTGAAGGCTTGGACTTTCCCAAACCAATTAATCCTATTAGAGACTGTAGCCTAAGCGGGATGAAGGCGGAGCACACCCTGAACAGCTCTCCAGGCTATCACAGCATCAACACCTTACACAATGATCCACAGTGACTCACCTAATGGCAATTCGGAACAGCCAATTGGTCTATTATGCATATCTTTGGACTGTGGGAGGAAACCAGAGTATCTGGAGGAAACCCACGTAATTGAGGGGAGAACCTGTAAACTCGCCGAGCCGATCCGAGGACTCAAACCCAGGATCTTTTTGCCTTGCGGTAGAAGAAATCGAGTTAAGACATGAAACAGGTGCACATGTTAGGATGAACTGAGTGAACCTGAACTCAGACCAATTGCTGGGAAATTTGTAGAACATGAGTTTAATTTCTTCAAATTAAAATTTCATCTCTGAACTTATTTCGAATTCCTTGACACACACCTGCAGGTTTAAAGGTTTGCAGGGAAGGACATGTCGCTCTGTGTGGATGGTGCTTCAGTATAGTACATATAATCTACTTTAAACTATTGTGTATCGTATGATCCTCAGAAACAAATGCAGTACAGGTATGTATTGTACGGCAGTAGAGAAGCTGTAATATATTTTGTATAAACAAAAACTCTGAGCCACGTTTTTCCCAGGGTTTCACCTTAATGATCTTTACCTGCATGGCGCCGCTTTATAACATCGCGTTTTATCTTTCAGAGTTCATCAAAGCCTTCTTTTCTTTTAAGTGGACTGTTTTTTTTTTTTATTTTTTATTTTTGTAATCATCACTTTTTATTAACATAATGATCATTCAAAATAGAGGCGATGCAACTTGAGTGGGATGATAACCAACAGCCTCATGTACAAACAGAGTCATTAATGAAAGAGTACTTAGTAGAGGAGTTTGTAAATGGGTCAGAACGAGGCTGTGTGGAGTTCAGAGTAGTGTTACGCTCTAATGAGAGAGAAGACGGAGGCTGGACCCTCCTCAGAAAGAATAAACTCAGTCAGAGGGATGTGAAGATACTAGGCAGCCCATAAATATCCTCTCAGGGAAATGTTTATTTGCTTGTTTCTCGGCAAATCGTGTTTCAGATGATTTAGCCGCTCATTCATTCAGTTGCCGAACCGCTTAATCCTTCTAGGGTCCCGCAGCCATCCGTGGGCAAAGGCGGGTAGCACCCTGAGCAGCTTGCAAGTCCAACATCGGGCCAACAGACATGTAACAATCAAACTGACAAATTTAAAAACAGCCAGTTAGCAGTTAGCTTAATATGCATGTTTTTGGACTGTGGGAAGAAACCCGAGTATCCAGAGGAAGCTCACACCATCACGGGGAGAACATGCAAGCAAATGCCCCACAGAAACGCCCTTGCCAAGCTCAGGATTCAATCGCAGCAAGTGAGGCAGACATGCCAACCACTTAACCACTTTGCCGCCCCTATAATAGACAGGGATCCCTCGCTACTTCGCGCTTCCATTCATGCGGCTTCAGCGCATCACTTTTTTTTTTTTTTTTTTTTTTTTTTTTTAAATATTCATCAAATTGAAAAATAAGGAAATTAAGGAAGAATATGGGAAAATTTTAAGGAAAATGCCACAAAAACAAGGCCAATTGTGCAAAAAAAAACCCCAGAAACAAACAAACAAACAAAAAAAACAACCCAAAACCCCCCATCTGAACTACTTACATTTTTATGTGAGGTACGCATCTATGTGTGTGCATGTGTGTGTGTGTGTGTGTGTGTGTATTTATATTTTATGTACATCTTGTGCATTATTTTTAAATGTTTGTTATTATAAGCATTTATAGAATTGAATATGTATTTATTGATATTATATACACACATGTACGTATAGGTCCGTTGGGGGGGGGTTCTTCGCGAAATTCAGCGGTCGTGGGGGGCGGTCTTGGTCCCCATTAACCACGGAAAGTGAGTGAGCCCTGTGTGTGTGTGTAATCGATGTAATCAACGCAATAAGCATCCTGCTCCAATAAGCGCCCGCCCCTCTTACGTCTAATAACCGCCCATGTGTACTGGGAGCAAAATCGTAGATCAAACTTAGCAATTTTATTCGATCAGTCTCTGTAATGGTAAAATGAGGTGTTCACCTGCTGTAAAAGTGAGCTTACATGGTATTTCAAAAACCCATGCCACTGGGGAATATCTATAATGTTCATCAGTAACAACACATTTGATTGTTCCGCCGTGCTTTAAAAAAAAAGGAAAATATTTTGCTGTGTTCTCTTGGTAAATGGCCAACAAGATGAACCATTAGAAAGTGCTACAGCAAAACTATGGGATGCTCTGAATGAATGGAGCGATGAGCCAGATATGGACCTATCAGAAAGTGATGACGAGTATTTTTCACCCGATTCTCCTGCTCACTAACTTCATACATTTAAAGACTTCCTGGCCATGTGCTTTTGTTTATGTTCGTGTTGATTGGTTCAACATGCCATGTGCTAAAGTTGACATTCGTGTTGATTGGCTCAATTTTACTTCCTGGAAAATGTTTAAAGGAACAGCACCGGGAGGGAAAATATCATTTATTAAAAATTATTCTATTTTTTGTTTATTTTCAGCTTTCATGTAAGTAGTTTGGTTGATACTACAAAAAAGGAATAACACAATTACTGTACCAGTGAAACCCATTTATTGTTCTGTTATTATTCATGATTTTCACCTCAATGGTAATAAGTACTTACTGTTCCATTCTGCTGGTAACATTTTAATAAGTGCCCCCCACCCTCCCAAATTTTTAAGCGCCCTGGGCACTTATCACATCGAATACGGTATATATATATTAGCCGACATGGTTTCATAGTGGTTGGCACGTCTGCCTCATAGCAAGAAGGTCCTGGGTTCGATGCCCGGCTTGGGTGCTTCTGTGTGGAGTTTGTATGTTCTCCCCGTGCTTGTGTGGGTTTCCGCCGGGTACTCTGGTTTCCACCCACAGTCCAAAAACATGCACAGTAAGTTAATTGGCTTTTCCAAATTACCCTTCGGTATTAGGTGAGTATGAGTATGAATGGTTGTGTGAGTGTTGGCCCTGCAGTGGCCTGGCGAGCTATCCAAGGCATACCCCGCCCTCGTCCGGAGTCGGCTGAGACAGGTGCTAGTCTCTCTGTGACCCGAATTAGGATTAAGTGGTTCAGAAAATGAATGAATGAATATATAGGTTTTTTTTTTAGAAATATTGTCATGAGCCCTACAATCAGGTTCAGCATCAGGCTTTATCGGACATCGGAGTATCGAAATGCTTTGTCAATCCTCACAGAGCGCAAAGTCAAAGCATCATAGTTCAACTTATTAGAGGCAGAGAAGACATTTGTAGTACTGTCCCCGCTAATCCTATGCTTTAAATACCGAAATCTGTTAGAACCTTCATGTGCCACAATGTGAAATCATGGCACAAGCCAGAAATGTGGTCTCTGTGGGTTTGAACACGGGATCGCACCAAAGCGCCGGCGTCTCTCATCTCGGCCTGTCAGACCAGAGCCTTTGTGACTGAGGGGAGATTATAGTATGACAGTGTTCTTCTCACTGGAATACACAATGCCAGAGATTCCCAACTGACACACAGACACACACACACACACACACACACACACACACACACACACACACACACACACACACACACACACACTGCACTGGATGAGCAACGCTATAGGATTAGAGTAACAGAGCAAAGACGAGGACTTCAATTAGGATGCTAATTAAATTGATTCGCTGTCCAGTGTTGTTTGAGAGTATGTTTGCTGTTGTTGTTGTTGTTGTTGTTGTACAGTACTGATGACTTTTTGATCAGATTTCTGCCAGTCACAACCCACCCCCCAATCAATTTTGCTAATATAAAGACTACACAAACTTTCCCCCTGGATAGATATAGGACAGTGCTGTGTATACAACTGACTACAAATAAAACGAAAGAAATATGTAAATATCGTGTGAATAGTTTGTTACTTTAATTACTCCTGAGCCATAGAGCAGCCATGTTGGATTTTGAAGTACTGGCCAGTGAGGTCACTCCACCTTTCCAAGTCCAGTTTGCTGGAACTTTAATGTCGATGTTTCTACAAGGAAACCCGGAAATCCTGACATCCCAGTACAAATGGAACGCACCATCAATCACTAACTACAGTGTAGAAAGTATTCACAGACACAAACACAACACGAAGTATCGCTCAGAGCTCATTGCCTGACCGAGCAACTCTCTGTTTACTTCTCACGACTCTCTGATTTATGATCTTGTTCTGGGTTTTTTTTCCTTTTCCTGGTTTACTATTCTGCCCATGGGCAACACGGTGGCGCGGTGGTTAGCACGTCCGCCTCACAGCAAGAAGGTCCTGGATTTGATTCCCGAGCTCAGGAGTTTCTGTGTGTAGTTTGCCACACTTGTTGTCCCAGTGCTTGCATGGGTTTCCTCCCGGTAGTCAGGTTTCCTCTACAGCCCAAACGAATGTGCACAAGGATAATTGGCTGTTCCAGGTCAACCCGGAGTGTGAATGGTCTTGGGCGTGTGTGCTAGCAAAGTGATGGTTTGTCCAGCTGTTCAAGGTTCCCAGTGAGATCGGCCCCAGCCTCCCCACAACCCTGATAGGATTAGATTTGAAAAATGAATAAATGATAAATAATTTTCACACACACACACACACACACACACACACACACACACACACATATATATAATAAATGCAATCCGTATACAGTAGTGGCTTACTAGTTGAGGTGATGGGCTACTGGTCCGAAGGTCAGCAGTCCAATCCCCACTATTGCCACTGTTGGGCCCTTGAGAAAGGCTCTTAACTCTCATTTGCTCAGCTGTATTTAAAAAAGTGAGTCCCTCTGGATAAGAGCATCTGCCAAATGCTGTAAATATATAAAAGATGCAGAAAGTAAGCGACTGATTATCCAGGAGAACAAAACAGAACCATAAACAAGTCACTTATTCTCTTGTTCACACTTATAATTAATAAAAGCTGTAATTAAATTAGTTTAGGCTTGTTTGGGTTTTAATTACAACCCTTAATTAATCATTCACACTGCTAATAACAGTGTCATTTTTAGCATTGCAATTATTGCCTGTTATATGATTGGGTATTTTCAGAGGAATTTCTATGGAGACAAGGTTTAGGTCTGTGAACGAACACAAGCAGTGTAATTAGCAATGCACCCACGTATGCACACATATACACACACACACACACACACATACACACACACACTTTAGAGTTTATTGACACCATCATCATTGCGATGTCTCTGACTGTTCCCCTATGAGGTCAATGGCTGTACAGTTATCTCATGTTAAATATTCATGACCCCCCCCCCCTCCTTTATTCTGGGCTCCTAGCAGCCCTGTGCGTGTTTGTCCTGTCGTCTTCTGCAATTAGCGCTCATCATCTGAGGTCAACAGCGCACGGCAGCGCAGTCAGAGCCGGGTCGTCATTAAAAGCTGGTCCTGGATGTCTCTCTTTTCCACTGGCCCTCAGATCAGGGTTCCTGTCGGCTTGTAAAACGACTCGAGAGGAGTCTGGTGAATAGCTGAGGAGACGGATCAGAGAGTGTTATATATTACATCATGTAGGACAAGTTCAATCTCGTCGTATTGTGTGCGTGACGGCTCTGTTGTGATGTGGGACGATGTTCCAGGGATTATATCAGGTGTATAATTATAACAAAATCCAGAATGCAATAAATAATCAGATTTATTATGAATAAAATTTGCTAGAAGCAGCTCCTGTGCAAATTTCTTCTTTTTTTTCCCTAGCAATGATTCTTCTCTCACTGGCATCTGTTTATTTTCTGTTTATTATCTCTCTCTCTCTCTCTCTCTCTCTCTCTCTCTCTCTCTCTCTCTCTCTTTCAAAATGTCAGGCAGCAGATAGAGCGCTGGATGCAGGAATTGCTTTTCTTATTAAAACTGAAAGATAGCAAATAGATATCTGCACAAGAGCACTTGGAGAGTGCAAACCTACACCAAGCCCAGCGATTTCCAATATGAACCAAAATAGGCAAAAAAAAAATCATCAACTTGAGCAATGTTAAAACTCCTTTAAAAAATCCCAGATCCAATTTTTTTTTTTTTCTAATCCGGATCATGTCTGAAATCTAAAGGAGTCCGAGTCCAATGGCGCAACTCTTATAATTCTGCTATCAAATTCACGGGCGGTCAAAAGCAAGGAAAAAAATGTAGTCTAGGACAGGCAGTGGTTCAGGCGATACACATGTAGAATAAAAGACAATGCAAAATTCTATAAAGAAATAACAAAAGGATAATACATTAAGAAATATCCCCAAAAATAAATAATTTAAAAAATATCTACACACACATACATACCACCAGTGCTGCTAACTGGGTTATCAAAGGCCGGCCATGTCTCTCACTGTCTATGGTGAGAGGTTCAAGTAAAAGGACCATCGCTGACTGTCAAGAGGGTGTACTCTGCCCTCGTCCAGAGTCGGCAGAGATGGGAACCGGCCCCCCCGTAACCCTCGTTAGGATTAAGCGGTTCAGAAAATGAATGAATAAATGTATAATACACGTTTTTTTTTTTTTTTTTTTTTTTTTTTTTTTTTTTAAGAATTATCCAGTGATATTCTAAAAATGAGCCTTACTGTGCTTTTTACATGCTATACAGTAACAACGAGAGGTCATGGGTTCGAATCCCTAATAGACGGCCACTATGCTACGATTCCTGGGCAAGGTCTTAACCACAAGTGTTCCTCTTTCCACAAATCAGTATAAAAGGCAACCAAAAATATATGGAAAGTAACCTGCGATCGACTAGCATCCCATCCAGAAGGAGTCGAACTCCTTGTTACTTTGTTACAGAGAACAGGAAATGCCCTGGCTAGCTGGTAGGCTCGGGGGTCAAATCCCCTTATTGTAGTCGTAGTAGTCGTACAGTAGTATTGTAGAGAGTACAGTAGTAGAAACGAAGGTATACATCTATTGGGTTATGTATCAATATTTTGTGCGGAAATGTATGTATTAGCACTCTGTTCATTCTCTTTTTTTTTTAACTTTACATCATTCCACATTCATTCTGGTGGCGTAGTACAAAGTAGGAATTGAACATTGGCAGGAAACACAGTGTCTTCTGCGGTAGAAACAAATAATGTGTTAACTTTGTGTAGAAAAAAAACAACTAGCGTGGTTTACGGTTTCAAAATTGTACCAAAAAAAGTTGAAAATGGGAATTTCATATTTACATGATCGCAATAGAAATAAAATCGTCACATGGATATCGTGATATCGTATCGGGAGATCCCTGATTATTCATTCCCACATTTAAACTGTCGTGAGAATAATGTAGTGCAGGCGCGTGCCATCAGTGATAGCGTAAAAATGTAAGTTGAGAGTTGGATTGGTGGCAGTAGTTGTAGGCACAATTGCCAACAAACAAACAATAAAACAAAGTTAATGAAAAAATGTGTTAACGAAAAATGTTTTATTTCTGAATTCCTTCTCTACGTGCCTCAGTATTTCCCTTCTGCTTACTCTTAATTCTGAGCGAATGAATATCTTACTCCAATTTTTGAATTGTGATTTTCACAGTTGCTGTTGGTAAACAGTCTGATATTTTTTTATTCGCTTCTCCTGCTCCCTGGAAGGAAAATCTTACACATAAAACTCCCCCAAGCGTTTCGCATAAGCAGCATCGCCATCTTTGACTGGAATGAAGAAAGTTATTACTCTTTAGCTGGGAGGAGCTGATCACAACCTCCTCCAACACACACACACACACACACACACGCACACACCCTCATACATGCACACGCTCTACATCAGTGTCTGCAACATCTCAAACACACTCAAAATTAGATTTAAAGCCGCAGCACCCCTGCTCAATCAAAAATCAATCTCTAACACCACAAAACAGGAGGGTACACAAACAACAGGGATGATGGAATTCTTATTAAACATCAGCGCACAATGAAAACACAACAATACTGCACATGTGTCCAGTGTCAGTACTTATACAACATGCTATCATTGCTAACACAGAGCATTACATCACATTAGTGCAGTGCTTCTCAAATAGTGGGGTGCCCCCCCCCCCCCCCCCTTGGGGGGCACAATATGATGCCAGAGCGGGCACGGTGTGATGCCGGGGTAGTGCGTATGACCCTGGGCAACATGCTTTTCTGGAATTGTGTAGGAGAATTAAGTAAGAATGGCACCTCTACTCCACTAGTTGGCAGTGGCGCTCTCATTGTTGCACTATGGTGGAGGGGTTTTTCGGACGAGCAAACGATATGAAGTTGCAGTAAACAACCCCTCAGGAAACAACACGGAAACATTTCGAACAGGAACGAAGAGAAAGGTGGAGAGAGACGGAGATATTCAGACATAAATAAGTTGAATTAGTTTAAATACGTATGCATTTTTTTAAATTTCAGGTTCATTGGTGCACTTTAAATCATCTCTATTACAGATTAAAAAACAATGTTAATGAAGTTTTTCTTTATTGTAAGTTGAACTATATTTCTTTCTGTTTTGTTTTTAATGTTAGTAAAGATACAAAGTTATGCAGAGGTGTACTAATAACAATTTTATAGACAAATAATACTATTTATAGTCGCTCACGGGACGGTGTTTTTTTTTTTGTTTTTTTTTTGTTTTCTTCCTAGAGGGGGCGCCACAAAAAATAATTGAGAAGCACTGCATTAGTGGAATGGTGGCACTGATTGTAAGTTTCTATACATAACACAGCTTTACTGGGTCTTGCAAACACCTCCCCCCATTTACTGGATATGCACCAATAGTATATATTGTTTTTTTTGTTTATATATATATATATATATATATATATATATATATATATATATATATTGAGAGAGAGAGAGTAAGAGTCCTTCTCCCTTCGTGTGTGTGTGTGTGTGTGTGTGTGTGTGTGTGTGTGTGTGGTGCCAGGACAAACATTTTCCAAAGCCTGAGGCGTTCCAGCAGATTACACAGGCTCTCTTCCCCTCCCCATCTTCATCTAAGCATCCTTTGCGTGTGAAGTAACTCGGGATTGTTAGATTGAAGATTAAACAGCCAAGTGAACACAAACTCTCTGAATTATACATCGACTTCCTTTTAGCGTGAAAAACGCAGCACTTCCTTAACCAAATCTCACACGTCGAATCGATCCGGTCGCACCCAGAGGCTCCAGGAGCCGTCTCTGCTGCGTGCCTGCACATCGGTGCACATTTTTTCTGGTCACAGTTTATTTTCACCTTTCTCCGGCGTTAACTATAGGACGGCAGCCGCTGCCCACATCCCACAGGCCGGCAGCGCCGTCCGCTGGGCCGTTGCTGTGGCAACAGAGAGCGGGGAAACAGTGAAGGAACCAGAGAAGCATTTTGTAGAGGAGGTGCTTTTATTTTTTATTTTTTCCTTTGCATTCATGAACTAGTTTCTGGAGTCCCATGAGACATGATGATTTTTTTTTTTTTTTTTTTTTTTTTTTTAGATTTCTTTAAATATCCATGGTAGGGTTTTGCCACATTATTTGCTTGTGGGTGCGAAGACTCTGGTTCACACTGCATTATTTTTGGAATGACAGGGTGGATTGATATGAAACAGGAGACGGGGTGGTGGAAAGCAAAATAAACTTTCATAACACCCATGAATTCTTTTTTCTGGATCTGTTCTAATGAAGAAATGGAAAGTGTAGTCATGTTTAAGTTATACGTGTAAGTAATGCAGCACGCAATGTCATTTTTGAGAACACTTTTTTTTTTGGAAACATGTACAACGGCACTGGGTTTGGTTTTCAAACATATTTTTTAGTAAACTCAAAATTCTCACTCACTCATCTTTTAAGCCACTTAATCCTATTAGGATCGCAGGGAGGCTGGACCCCATCTCAGCCGAAACTAGGCGAAGTCGGGGTACACTGTGAACAGCTCACCAGACTATCACACAGCTATTCACACTCATATTCACATCTAGGGGCAATTTGGAGCAGTTAATTAACAGACTTAACCCACCTCTTAGTACCACAACTATCACGACGCAATTGTAGAAACCATCAATAACATAGAAAAACACAATATAACACGGCGTGGGACTGCAGAGAGCGAGAGACATTTCACGCATGACTTTTCAAGAATATCCGACTCCAAGTCAACTTTTACTCATCCGTCAGCCAAAAAACGTGTTTTTATTTACTTTTGTTAAAAATAGTATTTGAGTTTAACAAGTTTGTTTTTAATTTGTTAAATATAAATATTGCCATTTGCAGTCTCCTGTCGGGTCCGAATTAAAATGTCCACATAGTGAAAAAGCAACGGTGCTTAAAGTGATAAATCTCTCTGACTGAAGTTAAGAGGAAACAATGCAAATATACAAGAATGATTTAAAAACTAAAGAGAAACGAGGTAATAGTAATAACAATACTAATGATTCTTCTTCTTCTTCTTATATTTAAAAGCCAAATACTGTGGCAGTATTCGGGCCCAGTGTTGCATGTCCCCGCTATGAGATGTACTAATAACTGCATTATAAGCGGTTACATTGCATCAGTGTCGGTGTGAAGGGCAGAGTTATGCAGTCTCATGGATCAGGAGAGGAACCAGTTTCCTAGTCTGTTTATTCAGCAGCACACACTGCTAAATAATGTCTGGCAGATGGTAGATGAGTCCATGACTGGGGTGAGTGTTGTCCTCTCTGATCCTCTCTGCCCTCTTCAGACCTCTCTTCGCTCTCAGTGCTTTTAGTGTCAGTAATCTTAGCTCTAGCGATGGTCTCAGAGGATTTAAAAAAAAAAAAAAAAACAACAACAGCGAAAATAGGCCTTCAGGTCACTTGCTGTGGAGTTGACATGGCAGGCTGTACTGCTGCAGCCGTGGATGCTTTCTGTAAAGGTTTATGAGGCTGTGATGTGAATTTATGTCTTCTTTAAGAGGTGTACATCCAGAGGTCTTCTAAAACATTTTACGGCCAGAAGTTCGTACCTGACCATGGTACTGATATGATACCTGCTTTATTGCGTCCTATTCCAGACATGGTTTGTTATTTCTATTCTAGAAAGACTTTTCTTAGGATTTTGCAGAAGGGTTTTTGTGAGGACAGCTAGGGTTGAGTGGGCGATCCAGTTCATTCCTGGGGTTGAAATCAGGGTTGTATGCTGGACGACCGAGGTTTCATTTCATTTACTGAACATGGTAGTGACTCTTACCCAAAACCATTTATATTTTTATCTATTTTTTTTCAACTGAGCAATTGAAAGCTAAGGGTCTTGTTCAGGGACCTGACAGTGGCACCTTGGTGGTACTGGGGCTTCAACCACCACCCTCCTGATCAGTAATCCAGAATCTTAACCACTGAGCCACCAGTGCTTTCTTCCACCACATCCTTGATCTTTTGCCTCAGTTAATCTTGTTATCGGTGATGTAAACAAGCTCAGTCTCTTATAATGCACAAAGTCCAGAATGAGGCTAACGTTTACTTTTAAATGCAGTGCTGGAGTGGAAGCTGGAGCCAATCTCATCTGACACTGTGCAAAGTGGGGGTACACCCTGAACCATCACCAGACCATCACATAACAATTTACACTCAATCGTAGGAGCAGCAGCCAATTATCTGAATGTGCAGGTGTTTGGACTGTCGGTCGAAACCCGAGTACCCAGGGGAAAACCCACACAAGCACAGGGAAACCATGAACCCAGGACCTCCTTGCAAACCACGACACCAAAACACTGCTGGTCATTTTCACAACAGTAGAATACGTTATTAAAATGAGATCTGCATAAGTCAGCTGAAAAAGGATGTAAATGCCCCTGTGCGCAGCGGCCGACACTGAGCTCTGCCCTCATTGTGTAAGTGATGTAAGAACTGGTTGTCCATCCTGCTGATCTCATACTCACTGCTGCGCCGCGCTGTTGCTCCAATTCAACATGAATAAAATGGCTTAGCAAAGACTGTGATTAATTATGCATCAGAAATAATGTGGGAGCAAACAAAATTGAAAATAAAGTGTGTTTTATGAGGAGCTACAGAGTTTATAGGTAACATCTAAAGACTGCACTTGTAAATAACGAAAGATATGGTGGTGTAAAACAGTGGGATGTGTTATTGTTATTACAGTTCGAATGCACCACACTTCATCTGCTCCCTGGCTGCCATTCTTTAACCTCAACACACTGAAGTGATATTAAGGAAATAATACATATTACTAAGTTGATACTTGATGCAGTATGAGGCATTACTTTAGTATAACCACACGATCTGGAGTGAGAGAGAGAGAGAGATAGATTCTGCTTGTGGAACGACAGCTACAAAGTTTATTTCATTGGTTGATTGCACGCTGTATACTTTAACGCCGTATACGCTGGAAGATCTCATGTTGGGTCCTGTTCTCACTTACATTGTAGATGTGATAATGAAGCATGTTAACGCTTCCATTTACTTTTACATTTATGGTGTTTGGCAGACGCTCTCATCCAGAGCGATTTACATTTTTCCTTTTTTTTTTTGAAACACAATTGACCGATTTATTTAAGGTTAAGGGCCTTGCTCAAGGGCCCAACAGTGGCAGCATGGTGGTATTATGAATTGAACCCCCTGGCCTTTTGATCACAAAACCAGAGCCTTGATCACTGAGACAGTGAAACCCTCCTTTCATGTTATTGTTACCTGTTTTTATAAGTCCCTCCGCATAAGCTGTTACTATGGGAACTGTAGCATATCAATATTTATGTTATACATGTATTATAGCCTGCATACTACTTATGAAAATACACAAAATGTATGTTTTACCCGTGAAAATCACACTCACCTTCTGACAAATAAAACTTGAGTACAGTGGTACCTCACGTTACGAAAGTCTCACTAAACAAAAAATCCAGGTTATGAAACGCATTTTCCTAAATTTTTTTGTCTCTGTATACAAAACAAGTTTATGTTATGAACGCGCCATTCAAACATTAAAACGTGCCATTCAAACATTCAAACAATGCACAAGCTGCTCTCCCATCAATGACGTTCAAACATCCCACCCCGCTGGCCTCCCATTGGCTAACAACTGAGCTGTTGTTCATATCGCCTTCACTTGAGTGCCATCTTGGACAGGTCCACCTGGCGCCATCTTGGACAGGGATCCCATTGGCTAGGAGGGATGACACAGCTACCTCCCATTGCCTATCTCCCAACATCCCGCCCTGCTGGCCTCCCATTGGCTTGGAGGGATGACGCAGCTCCCTCTTATTGGGTATCTCCTAACATCCTGCCCTGCTGGTCTCCCACTGGCTAGGAGGAATAATATAGCTCCCTCCCATTGGATATTATGGAGCTGAATCAACCGTGATGCTTTTCGTGTAAAGGACAGAGTTACTGTTGTTTTATGTTTTGTTTCTTGACTCAGGCTTTTAACCTTCCATAGACATTTGTAAGATTATAACTCTGCTAAGAAGACATGGTCAACACACACACACACACACACACACACACACACACACGTGTGTGTGCTTTCCGGTGCGAGTGAGAAGAAGAAACTGGCTTCAGTGATATCACAAAGGAATATGGCCAAACCCGTCTACGATCGGTACGATATTGAAGCAGAAGGAGGTCTTAAAAGGTTTGCTTTTATAATTTTTAAAGGGTTTAGGGGTAGTATTGGGAGCCTTGGAACGAGACGGGTCTGTACATGTATTAGTACGAGTATGTACTGTATACTGTTTTTTATATGTATTAGTTAACACGTCCACCTCACAGCAAGAAGGTCCTGGGTTCAATTCCCAACTCAGGTGTGTCTATGTGGAGTTTGCATGTTCTCCCTGTGCTTGTGTGGGTTTCCTCCGGGTACTCTGGTTTCCTCCCACAGTCCAAAAGCATGCACAGTAGGATAATTGGCTGTCCCAAATTGCCCATAGGTTTGAGTGTGAATTTGAATGGTTATGTGAGTGTCGGTCATGCGGTGGCCTGGCGAGCTTTCCTGGGTGTACCTCGCCCTCGCCTGGAGTCGGCTGAGATGGATGCCAGCCTCTTCGCGACTCTAATTAGGATTAAGCTTTTCAGAAAGTGAATGAATGAATAAATACGCACGCTCTCTCTCTCTCTCTCTCTCTCTCTCTCTCTCTCTCTCTCTCTCTCTCTCTCTCTCTCTCACCCACACACACACACTCACTGCCCTCCATAATTCTTTTTTTTTTCGAAATAAAATCGTACCACAATACTAAAAAAATACAACCTTTTAATTCAGGTACATTTATTCAGTGGGTAAAAAAATTCCATATGAAAAAGGAATTATTTTACATCAAATCATGTGAGCCACAATTATTAGCCCTGCTAATGCTAATACTTTGTACACAAAATGGGAGAATACAAAAAAAGGGATCTTGGACCGTTTCCTCTCTGCACAATTTCTCTAAATCATCCAGCGCCCTGGATCCTCTCCTCTGCATGCTCCTCTTCATCTCACTCCACATGTTTACAATAGGGATGAGGTCTGGGGACTGAGGTGGCCATGGCAGGGGCTTGATTCTGTGTCTGGTGAACAATTTCTGTATAAATTTGGCCACATGTTTACGGTCATTATCTTGCTGGAAGACCCAGTGATGACCCATCATCAGCTTTCGGGCAGAGCCACCGGATTTTGATTTAAAATATCCTGGTATTTCAAAGTGTTCATGATGCCATGCACCCTATCAAGGTTCCCAGGGCCTCTGGAAAAGAAACAGGCCACAGCATCACCGATCCTTCCCCATACTCTACTGGATTTCGTTACCCTGCATTTATTACATGTGTAATGACAATAAAGTTGAATCTAATCTAATTTAATACTTCACAGCGGGCAGGGGTGCTTTCCTGCATACTCATCTTTTGTGTTATGCCAGAGCCACTTGGAGTGCCTGTTGCCAAAAGGGGTGCCAGTTATTGAACGTAGTGTATATGTATGTACTAGTCCTTCTCAAAAAATTAGCATGTTGTGATAAAGTTCATTATTTTCTGTAATGTACTGATAAAAATTAAACTTTCATATATTTTAGATTTATTGCACCCCAACTGAAATATTTCAGGTCTTTTATTGTTGTAATACTGATGATTTTGGCATACAGCTCATGAAAACCAAAAATCCCTATCTCAAAAAATTAGCATATTTCATCCAACCAATTTTAAAAGTGTTTTTAGTACAAAAAAAGTCAACCTTCAAGTAATTTTCAGTTATGCACTCGGTACTTGGTCGGGAATCCTTTAGCAGAAATGACTGCTTCAATGCGGCGTGGCATGGAGGCAATCAGCCTGTGGCACTGCTGAGGTGTTATGAAGGCCCAGGATGCTTCGATAGCAGCCTTAAGTTCATCCACAGTGTTGGGTCTGGTGTCTCTCAACTTTCTCTTCACAGTATCCCACAGATTCTCTATGGGCTTCAGGTCAGGAGAGTTGGCAGGCCGATTGAGCACAGTAATACCATGGTCAGTAAACCATTTAGCAGTGGTTTTGGCACTGTGAGCAGGTGCCAGGTCGTGCTGAAAAATGAAATCTTCATCTCCATAAAGCTTTTCAGCAGATGGAAGCATGAAGTGCTCCAAAATCTTCTGATAGCCAGCTGCATTGACCCTGCCTTTGATAAAACATAGTGGACCAACACCAGCAGCTGACATGGCACCCCAGACCATCACTGACTGTGGCTACTTGACACTGGACTTCAGGCATTTTGGCATTTCCTTCTCCCCAGTCTTCCTCCAGTATCTGGCACCGCGATTTCCGAATGACATGCACAATTTCCAAAAAGTCCAGTGCTGCTTCTCTGTAGCCCAGGTTAGCCGCTTCTGCCGCTGTTTCTGGTTCAAAAGTGGCTTGACCTGGGGAATGCGGCACCTGTAGCCCAGTCCACTGCTTCCACAGGTCCCCCAAGGTCTGGAATCGGCCCTTCTTCACAATCTTCCTCAGGGTCTTTTGCAGGTGTTTAGAATTGGTTGATTCAGATGATTAGGTTAATAGCTGTTTAGAGTACCTTTTCAAGATATGCTATTTTTTTGAGATAGGAATTTTGGGTTTTCATGAGCTGTATGCCAAAATCATCAGTATTAAAACAATAAAAGACCTGAAATAGTTCAGTTGGGGTGCAATGAATCTAAAATATATTAAAGTTTAATTTTTATCAGTACATTACAGAAAATAATGAACTTTAACACAATATGCTAATTTTTTGAGAAGGACTAGTATGTATGTGTGTGTGTGTGTGTGTGTGTGTATGTATGTATATATATATATATATATATATATATATATATATATATATATATATACAGGAAGTCCTCAGTTTACACCGGTCCCGACTTACACCGTTTCGCGGTTACAAACGCGCCCCCATAAAAATATAAAAAATAATATTACGTGTCATTATGTCTCACGCGGTTACGTAAACAAACGTGAACTAGTTTCGGGCTCGTGAGGCAGAAGAATACGCTGTGTTGTGGTTGTGGGCCGAGGAAGACGGCGTTGCTTCCCTTCGCTCAGTCTTGGTACTGTAATATTACCCGTCATTACGTCTTACGCGATTACGTCAACAACCGTGAACTAGTTTCGGGCGCGTGAGATGCAGCAAGTGTTGGCAACTTTTGAGGCTCAGGATCCCAACTTGGAAAGGTTCACTCGGGTTTCCAGAGGCATCATGGATTTGATGCAATGCTACAAGGAGATCTTGGATGAGAAGAGGTTGCTCTCTGTCCAGACTAATTTGGAGCAGTATTTTAAGAAGGTAGAGAGGCCTGCAACAGATCCTGTACCCTCAACCTCAGCTGCATCCACTACTCCAGGCTCACCTGCCCCAGCTTCTCCAGCACAAAAAGCCTGTCTCTTCCTCCCTTACTGTATTTCATTCTTGTGGTAAGGAATTGTTTTCTCTTTTATGTCATTAACTGTTACATTTTATTATAGTACTGTACGTAGAGTACTTTTCAGTATCATCATCATTTTCTGTACCCGCTTAATCCTAGTTTGGGTCGTGAGGAGGCTGATGCCCATCCCAGCCAACTTCAGGCGAGGGCAGAGTACACCCTGGACAGCTCGCCAGGCCATCGCAGGGCGGAAACACGCTGACGGCTTTGCAGCCTACTCTTTACGAAAGTCAGCAATGGTTCTTTTACATGCCACACACCATAGACAGTGAGAGACATGGCCGGCCTTTGATAACCCAGTTAGCTGCACTGGGGGGTACAGTGACAATCTTGTTGGAAGTGGGACTCGAACCCCCAACCTTTGGATCAGCGATCCAGTGCCCAATACCACTAGACCACCACTGCCCTACTTTTCAGTATATTTTGTTATGTTCCGACCTATACTGAAAATCAGGTTACATCACGTCTTATAAATGGATCAGCGTCGCAAACCGAGGTCTCCCTGTGTATGTGTGTGTGTGTGTGTGTGTGTGTGTGTGTGTGTGTGTGTGTGTATGTATGTATGTATGTATGTGTGTATATATATATATATATATATATATATATATATATATATATATATATATATATATATATATATATATATATATATATATATATATACATATATATAGTGGTACCTCACCTTACGAAAGACCCTACAAACGAAAAATCCAAGTTATGAAACGCATTGACCTAAAATTTCCGGCTCTGGATACGAACAAAAAATCTACGAAATGCGCCATCTCAAAAATTCAAACAATGTGCGAGTTGCTCTCCCATTGGCTATCTCCCAACACCCCGCCTCGCTGGCCTCCCAATGGCTAGGAGGGAGCTGCATCTCCATAATACCCATGATGCTTTTCATGTGCCTTCGACTTATTGTTCATCACGGAGTTCTAACATACGTAAAGGACAGAGTTACTGTTGTTTCGTGAGTTTTTCGAGTGTGCTCATTGCAACTTTATTTTTCGTCATTCATCATGGGCCCCAAGAAAGTGATTCCCGGTGCGAATGAAAAGAAGAAGTGGGCTCGTGGCATGCGGTTGAATGATATCGCAAAGGAATATGGCCGTAACCCGTCTACCATCAGTGTGATATTCAAGCAGAAGGAGGCCTTAAAAAGTATACTTTTACAATTTTTAAAGGGTTTATTGGGTAGTATTGGGGGCCTTGGAATGGATCAGGCCTTTTACATGTAAAATGCTACTCAATTTACGAAAAAAAAGCAGGTTACGAAACCACTTCCGGAACGGATTAATCTCGTAAGGTGAGGTACCAGTGTGTGTGTGTGTGTATGTGTGTGTGTGTGTGTGTGTGTGTGTGTGTGTGGTGGGTGGGTGGGTGGGTAAGTGGGTGTAGGTGTGTGTGTGTGTGTGTGCGTGTGTGTGTGTGTGTGTGTGTGTGTGTGTGTGTGTGTGTGTGTGTGTGTGTGGCGCATAATGCATTTTAGTTGTAACTACACAGAAACATTTTTTGACGGACATTGTTCATGTTACATACCTGGAATAATGCATTAACTTGGATTCTGAAATCTTAAAAATTCAACATAAAAATTCATAAATGCTGACCCAAAAAATACGAAAATGCTACTCAGTATGGCTTTTGCATTTCTTCGGGATAAAAACAAACAAAAAGCCCACTTTTTTCAAAGTTTGAATGGATAACAAAAGATGTTGTAGTGACGCGTGACTCGATTGACAAACCGCTAAATCCTACTTGGGTTGCAGGGAGGAGGGGCCTATCTCAGCCAACTCTGGGTAACAGCATCATACACCCTGAACAGTTTACCAAACCCATTGGAAGGATAATACACACACACACACACACACACACACACACACACACACACACACACACACACACACACACGGATAACGTAAACTGCCTCCCATGGCCTTCTGGTTATACAGCTAATCTGCTCTCACTGGTGATTTTCTTTTCTTTCAAGTTTTCAACGACGCATCACTGATTACCGATCCGGCTTCAGTTGTTCTGGGAGCAAAACTAACATGATGGTTTTAAGAAAGAATTTCAAATCATATTAACGGAACAACTCCCCACAGTCATTAATACTACGGAGTCTTTAATCACTCAGTGCGTTTGGGTTTGTTTGTGCTTACGCTGGATAACAAAATGTGTTATCACAACAATAACCACTTCAGCCATTTTAAATATCTCACTCTTTTATTTTGCGTCATTAAATGGAGGAGTGTGTGTGTATGAACGCAAGTCTGTATTGGCTTCATGAGAAGTGTGTAGATGCGTCACAGGTTCTCATTAAAAAGAATCTCTCCAGAAAGTTCCACAGTATTTTTTATTTATTTATTTTTTTTACCCCCCCCCCCCCCCCACTCCCTCACCCCCCCACCCATTACAGAATGATGTAATCTGTCTTTTGGCTAATTGGTGATGTGGAGAAAAACGGGAGGAGAGAGGAAGGGAATTTGTTGTCTAAAGTAATTGTGTTTTATATACTGTGTGTGTGTGTGTGTGTGTGTGTGTGTGTGTGCATGTGGCAGTTGGGAACTCTGGCAGGTGTCACATAGTGTAGAGCACAGACAGAAATGGTTGCCCGTGATGAAGCATGGCGACTTTCAGCAAAGCCTGCCCCATCTGCCCACACACACACACACACACACACACACACACACACACACACACACACATACACACACGTAGGCACATGCTTGCCTAAGAAATGAGTAGAAAAACTATGTACAGCTATGTACAATATTATTGAGTGCATCAAGGCTTTGAACGCCTAAGAGCATAAATCTATCCGAATAAATGCTGCATAATTTATTACAGAAATATCACGAAGGTGAAAGTTTTAAACGATTCATCTGGGATCTCAAGCTCTTAAATGCTGCAAGTTTCCATCGTGAACGGCTCCAAGTCAGTTGTCAGATTCAGGAACAAAAGCTTTTGTAATTAAAAAACAATCATAAAATATTACCAGCGGCATTGTGGCATGTTGAGTAGCACAACATCCTTACAATAAGGAGGTTCTGGGTTCGGGTTGCATGTTCTTCCCATTCTTGCGTGGGTTTCCTCTGGGGAATCCGGTTTCCTCCTACAGTCCAAAGACATGAACAACAGGCTAGCGAGGAGTTTTAAATCACCCCGGCATGTGAATGGTTTTGTGTGTGTGTGTGTGTGTGTGTGTGTTGGTGCTGAGCTGTTCAAAGTATATCTCACCATTGCCCAGGGTCGGCTGAGAAAGGCTCCCTGTGACCTCAGTACAATTAAGCGGTTTGGAAAATGAGTGAGTATCACATGACAAATAAACACAGAACAAGCAGGCTGGTCCAAACGGAAATTCAGATAATCCTGCTTTCCAGCCCGGTGGCCCGGTGGTAAGGTGCTGGATTATTGATACCATGGTCCAGGGTTCAAGCCCCACTATCAATGGATTTTCACTGCTGTCCCCTCAGTACAGCTAACTGGGTTATCAGAGACCGGACATGTCTCTCACTCTCTGTGGTGGGGGGTTCATGCAAAAGAACCATTGCTGACTTTCGTAATGAGTAGCTGCAAAGCCATCAGACTGTTTTTTCCCCACGATGGACTGGCGAGCCGTTCAGGGTGTACTCTGCCCTCACTCCGAGTCGGGTGTGATAGGCGCCAGCCTCCCCGCTCCCTAATTAGGATTTAGCGGCTCAGAAAATGAACGAATGGTGACCGTGGCGAGCTGAAAAGAAGCTCAGAGCACACGCTATGCTGAAAAATCTCAGTGTTGAAGCTCGGTTTCCCGTCCAGAGGACAGGACATGATCACCAGCACTCAATCTTTGATGGTTGTATATCTATCAGAAATGCTATTTTCCGCCTCAGAAATCAGCACACAGCCTGGAAGATGCACGAATAATTTCTCTGACGGGGTTTGGTGAGCGGCATCTCTTGTGTAGTCCTTGCCAACAATATATTAGCACTTGAAAAGTCCTTGAAAGTCACAGAGATTTATTTTGAAGTGCCTGAACGAGCCCTGATTATTAATAGCAGCACATTTTACATCTGCACATTCATATTTCCCCGGCAATGCAACACGTAAAAGGATTGTGCCTGTAGAGTGAGCTTTGAGTGTGTAAGTGTGTGTGTGTATGTGTGTGTGTGTGTGTGTGTGTGTGTGTGTGTGTATGTGTGTGTGTGTGAGAGAGAGAGAGAGAGAGAGAGAGAAAGTTAAAGGACAATCAGTGTGTGTTTGTAATCAGACGATGCCGACAAGAAGCTCTCCAAATGAGCAACTGGCAGAGAAGGAGGTGTGGCATGGAGACCCACAGGGATAAGTACTCGTGGCGTTGTAATAGAGTCGAATTGTGAGATGGAGAGGGTGAGGTGAGCGGTGTGACCTCCTAAATACTCTCCCCCTTTCTTCTGCGACACAAGTGTGTGACTCACATCTGAGTGAGGGAGTCAAACAAGCACAGCCTCGGGGACCGTGAGAAAATATTCCCACCTGCTACAGCTTGGAACGCTTCATTAACTGCGTAATTCTGAGTGGGAAAGAGATTCTGCACACACACAGGGTTAGATACCAGGAAGATACTTTGTTAAGTGTGTGTGTGTGTGTGTGTGTGTGTGTGTGTGTGTGTGTGCAGGTTTTGTATGGAATTGCTCTTGTTCTTAACACTGTTTCGCAAATGTGTTCCTCTACCCACCCACACAGCCAGCTGCTCCGTCTATTCTCCCTTCACTTCATTTATTTATTCATCTGTTTGTCCATCTCTCTGTCTGTTCATTTGATTGTCTTTTTTTGTCCTTATATGATCCCAAGGTTGGAGGTTCAAGCCCCACTCTCAACGGGTTGTCACTGTCCCCCCCCGTGCCGCTAACTGGATTATCAAAGGTCGGACATGTCTCTCACTGTCTATGATGTGAGCTTCATGAAAAAGAACGATTGCTGACTTTCATCATGAGTGGCTGTATAGGTGTCGGTGTGTGTTTGCGCTGCGATGGCCTGGCGAGCTGTCCAGAGTACTCCCCAAAAAAAGTCAAATTTTCAGTTTAGACGTACCTCCGTAGTATGATGACATCATGACGCAATGACACTGCATTCATTGTTTACAAACTGCAGACTGAGTGTGTGTGTGTGTGTGTGTGTGTGTGTGTATATATAAATATATATATATATAGAGCGTGTTACCCTAGTGTTAAGACTTCGTCTCTGTGATCTTTGTGTTTTCTCTGTTTTGCGGACTTTTGTAACCCTAAGCAAATATGGTTGGTCAGAAGTCTAAGCCTACTAGCATGGGTGCAAGTCTCATACACAGAGATGAATTAACTATCTGCTCAGATTGGCGCAATCTACCATGCATACTCAGTTAAGCAAAGAAAGTTGTAAATTGAATGAAAACCCGAATCCAGAAAAGAAAGAGAACTCTCGGCTCTGCTGGTGATTCATATCAGTGCAGGCTGAGTTCTAAACGAGTTCAACGGCGCCCTTGCTCACTTGAAATACCGGAAGTCCATATAACCCACAGCAAGTGCACTACTTTCAGTTTTGAGCGCCTCGCATATTGTAAGCGTTGATTGGCTGTTTTAAGCTTCATGTAAAGTGAGTCGGCTCAGCTTCATGTAAAGTGACCATCCGTCAACCATCGGAACCATTTACAAGCAGAAAGATCTCTTCAAAGAGAATGTTAAAGGTTATATTTGATACTGTATTTGATATTTTATGAGTGAATTTGATTAAAATTTAGCTATTTGATTTTTTTTCCTTGAATTTAATTTATTTGAAATTAATGTTGATAATATTTGATATATTTGACATTATTTTATAATGTTATGTTTATAATAATAGATTTAGGGGTGATTTATGAGATACAGTAATGGTATTTATGGATGTGTAGTAGAGTATAAATGTCATACGTACTATACAGAAACATAAGAAGGACATAAACTTGTCCATACTGCTTGAGAAAATGAATCAGCACATTCTATCCAATCAGATTTGAGAGTTCACTCGTACTATAATTCAATTTTCACTTCTATTTCCCATTTCTCTAAATTCGTCTGTCTCTTCCATAGTAAAATAGTGCAAAACACCCCCCCCCCCCATATTTCTGAAGTGATTGGGATGTATCATATATCGTTCCCTCTCCCATAGGCCTGCCCTCTAACTAGTTCTAATCCAATCAGTCAGCCCGTATTGGCACACAGGACCTCTTTGTCTTTTTCTTCTACTCAGTTTCCATAAAGTCACTTAAGCCCAGGAACTTCCCTCGTACCAGAGCATCATCTTCATCATCATCATCCACCCATCTGTTCACCCATTTCCTAACGACCCCGAGTAGGTGTGCTGAAAAATAGCGCTGGGGACTGCAAAAACCGCACTGCCGCACAGCTCTTCCTGGAGAATATTACGGGAGGAAGAGGGACTCTCGCTTGGGAAATCTAAGACGAGCATCTATTGTATTAGCGTTTCAGCAGACAGTATTAAAACTGTAATCAGACTCCCCGAGGCAGTGAGGTTTTTTGTGGGGGGGGGGGGGGGTGAGTTGGAGGAGAAATGAGACAGGGAAGAAGGTTATTAGATGGGGTGGTCTTGCATTTATGGGGAAAATAGTGTGCAGGAGATGGAAAGAATGAGCGAAGGGAAAGAAACATCCTGGACTTTTTAACATGTAAGTCAGACTCTGGAGAGTCGCTGTAATCCAACAGCTAGAGATCACACATTGGTTTAATCACACACACACACGCGCACACACACACACACACACACACTTCCTGCTTCCTAGCTCCATTTGTTTTCAACTTACATTCTTTAATTGAGTGGCCTCCTATCTGTGTGAAGGATAATTGCAGTAAGAATGGAGTGTAAGAGATTAATGCAATACTGATAGCACTGATTACATGTTGGGAAATGATTTATTGAATAAAGGCATCAAATACCATCCAAGTGGCACACGGATTTGTATTATCTTTCTTACATTATTAAATTATACCTACATAGGGGCAGTCCTCCATTCACCCTGTGAGGGCACCTCAGAAGAGAAACAGGGTCCGACCTGGTTAGTACTCGGATAGAGGACTGCCTGGGAATACCAGGTGCTTTGGAGGATTGGGGAAAGACCAGCCAACCTTTACTGTGTGTGTGGGTGTTGGTGTGTGTGTGTGGGGGGGTGAACATTTCATATTGACTACGAAGGAGTAATGCTAGAGCAGTGATTTGTGGGAGCTTCTATACCAAGGGGATCCAGGCACTGCAACACCAGGAGAAGAAGTGTGTAGACCACAACGGAGATTTTGCTAAAAAATAAATTACATCTGGTCAAATTTTAACCATGGTTTATGATCGGATTATGAACATTTCAGTCTATTGTCTTTTCAACACACACAGTGGTAACAGCACCCTGGGGTCATGGGTCGTAGCCGGACTGAAGAAGGCTTTAGGCACCTGTTATAAATATCATTTTCTCCACCCTAGAGGGAATGTAACGGCGATATTATAACCACTGGCAGATGTGAGTCTGTCTGTCTGTGAACAAAATCCCACACACGCCCGTGCACGGATGTCCACCAGGCTTGGTGAGGACACCACCCTACCTGAGTCCAATAGATGATTAGAATTTGGCATGTTCAGGTCGAAGGGAAAGTTCAGTGCAGACTTACAACTTTAAAACGGATACTGATGGAGGTGCTATTGATTTGAAACACTACGAGGAAAGCATACATAGACTTTACAATTAGACAGTGAACTTTAACCTTGAGTGACCCTGGAAAGTCACAGGATGTTAATCACTTATTAATTTGAAGCAAAGAGGTTTCTGGATCTGTTTCTGGTATAAGGAACAGCACAGAGCTAGAAATTAATGCAAATGTTAAAAGATCAAGTGATAGAGACACCCTGCTGGTAAAAAAGGCAAAGATGATTTGAAATGCAAGACTGTGCTGTGATCGTAATAAAATTATTAACTTTGGATAAAAATTTTAAGCTCGTAGGACAGTCATACACACACACACACACACACACACACACACACACACACACACAAAAACGTGCTTTTGATACGTTTGAGGAAACTGAGAAATCAGTAGAGGGCAAAAGTTGAGCTGAAGCCACGTTTTAGGAAGGTTATACAGCCACTCCCCGACTTACGTTCATCCGTTTAACGTTTTTTTGATTTTACTTTTTTTTTTCCTCCCCAAAAGTTTTCAGTTTAGACATACCTACGTAGTATGATGACATCATGACGCAATGACACTGCATTCATTGTTTACAAATTACAGACTGAGTGTGTGTGTGTGTGTGTGTGTGTGTGTGTGTGTGTGTGTGTGTGTGTGTGTGTGTATGTATATATATATATATATATGTATGTATATATATATATATATATATATATATATATATATATATATATATATATATATATATATATATCAGTTATATAGCGTGTTACCCCAGTGTTAAGACGTCGTCTCTATGGTCTTTGTGTTTACACTGTTTTGCGGACTTTTGTAACCCTAAGCAAATCTGGTTGGTCAGAAGCGTAAGCCTACTAGCATGGGTGCAAGTCTCATACACAGAGATGAATTAACTATCTGCTCAGATCGGTGCAATCTACCATGCATTCTCAGTTAAGCCAAGAGAGTTGTAAATTGAAAACCTGAATCCACAAATTACAGAACAATTACAGATATTTATTATCTTTTCGCAGAATCCTAAGAGTGTATACTTATTTTTATATTAATATTCATTAGGATTTGTACTTGTTCTTTGTATGCATCTCTTGAATAAAGTTTACTTACTTACTTACATACACAAAAGAAAGAACTCTCCGCTTTGCTGGGATTCACATCAGTGCAGGCTGTGTTCTAAACGAGTTGAAAGACCGGAAGTCTGTATAACCCACAGCAAGTACATTACTTTCGCAAGTACACTACTTTCGGTATTGAGCGCTTCACATATTGTAAGTGTTGATTGACTGTTTTAAGCTTCATGTAAAGTAACTTATTTGAAATTAATGTTGATATTATTTGATATATTTGATATTATTTGACAATGTTATGGTTATAATAATTGATTTAGGGGTGTTTTATGAGATACGGTAATGTTATAGGATGTATAGTACAGTATGAGCGTCATATGTCACTGTAACAACTTACGTTCGGCCATCTGGAACCAATTAAAAACGTAAGTCGGGGCGCGTCTGTATATTACATTTCAAGTTTTAGTCCCATTTTTTTTCTTTTTTATTTCTGAATTTTCCTTATTCTCTCTCTTTTTCCACTAAAAATGGAAGCATACTACAGTCGTCAGCTAATCAATTGCTTTGTGAATGCTTTTCAAAGCATGTCAGACTCGACACATGTGTGCTGTCCTGTTGTTAGAACTACATTAACCACTGCGTACACGTCAATCCAAACAGCTGGACGCTGACCAGGGAAGATTAGCTGGTCACTGTTCACTGGTCCCAATTAACCGTGGAAAGAGAGGGATCCCTGTATATTGTTTATTATGCATATATACCCCACAGTGGTTTCACAATATTGAAGAAAAGGAGAATTTTTTTTTTTTCTGAACAATGCAAACTAATTGAATTCTTTGTTGTCGCAGCAGTTGGAGTACAATATTACGAAGGGGTCTTTTTTTCTTTCTTGAGCAAAAAAATCCTACCTATGTCGGTTTGTGTAGTGAAAAAGAGTCTGAAAAGATGGAAAAAAAAAAACAGAACAATGTAGAGGATTTATCTTACAGCCCCTGAGTGCAAAAAGGTCCATCATGGTATACTTCAGGGATCGCTGTCCTATATTATCAGCTGAGGCTTTTCTGTCTAAACTGTTCGCTCAGTCAAGAAAGTGTGTGCAGGGAAGATTGTTAGTCTGTTTGTCTTTTTTCATGAAACTTGGTGGAATCGTGTAGCACGAGCGAAGGAAGAGACCATTAAATTTCAGAGGTGATCCAAATCATCCACAGATTGATTTACTCTTCTACTTCCATTGCAAACTACATCATATTGCATTGACAGGAACCCTGCGTTGACCAAGACCACGCATTTTAAATCGAGAAGATGTCAGTAAAATTCCGTAATAATGAAATATAGCCATTGTAGAAATACAGGGACTCTACCGGACATGTGCTGTTGTTCTTCATGCGCCATGCCTGCTCCAGGCTTCAGCTGCCAGTCGGCACCAGGTGCTCATGGCTGCCTAGGCGTTATTACACGAGGGTGGTCTGGTATTTTTTTTTTTTTTGCCTTCTCTCAGTTCCCCTTTGCACAGCACCTGTTATTTCCAGGCAGTCTTCCTTCCAAGTCCTAACCTGGCCAATCCCTGCTCAGCTTAGGAGATCAGACACTATCAGGCATTCACAGGGTGGTATGTATAGGATATAGAACATATATATCCCATCAAAACTTTGTTGCAGTCACATATCATAGAGGAGTCAACACTAGTGCTTGGCAGAGGTCTGCATTCTCTGAGTGCTTTTCGTGTTCGCTTTAAATATCAAGTATTCTGGGGGATGTTAACCATGTCAACAGTCTTTGAAGAACGTGAACAAAGTTGTTTTGAACATTTAGAGTTTGTGTTGATGTTTGAATCCTGACAGCCTGGACTCACTTTGCTTGGTTGTACAGCCAGGTTTTCATGCTTTCATTCCAAATTTCTATATAAGAAACCTAGCTTCATGGTCTGATTAGAATGCAGCTTTCTTCATACCACACACCGGGAAGATAATAAAAAAAAAGAAAAAAAAAAAAGAGTTTGGCCTGTATTTACAGAATACTGTATTTCCCAGTTTGGAGCTTTGTTTGGTTAATTTGCACTTGGATCTTCTTCCTCTTCTTTCTGTTAATTTGAAATGAGTTTATTCAAAGCATTTTTAACCACAGCGAAGGATTTAGCTCTCACTGAAGAACTACTAGTCGCCGTTTTTGCTTCCGAGACTCATGAACCCCCTGCAATGCTTCCAAGTACCTCTGATTGGGAACCAATGATCTACTACATTAAATTATAATTGCATTTATGTTTATAAATCTCAGATTTGCCTTGGCAGGCAGACGTTTCTCTTTTTTGCACGACCAGTCCACTGGCAACACCCATTTCCCAGATATAGTAGGTAGGAAAGATAATTTGCCAATTTTGGTTTCAGCCATCTGGTTGTGGTGAAAAACATATCTGACCATGCTGACTGTGTTTTCCTGGACCCAGCCAGCTTCTATTGTTCCACTAAGCATTCGGACTGTGATGACTGGAAGCTGAACTGGTGCCACTCTGATTGCTTGCCATGAACCGATGCCCGGTGTTTACACTGAAGTATCTGTCCCATATATTACACTTACCTCAGCAAATGGGCCTTGTCGCTAAAAAAAAAAAAAAAAAAAAAAAAAAAAAATAACTTGCAACGTGCGATGAAGATATTTGGGCAATACTGCAGATATGATATTGAAAATCTGCCTCTCTTTCTTGTTATTGCAGATTTTCTGTCTTTTTCTCCATCTGGGCCTCTCATTTAAGGGCAGAGCACTCCTCTTCACAATGTGAAACCTCAGCATACCAGCAGGCCACCCTGAATAATTAATTGTTTTTAATCGATGATCAGCTGGCAGGTGTCTGTTTGCTTCAGTAATGTGTGGTTGATCTCAGCATCCCTAATCACCCTATTTATGGCACCCAAATGACTCTGCACCAACCCAAATCTACCCACAACATGCCCCCCTAGCCCCCCTCCAAAAAAACCCCCAAAAAACATAAAACGAATTTGCTTAGAAGTCCATTGCACAAACTATCAAACTCCAGTTCCTCTGTTACAGAGCTACCACCAATACACCACCAACCCTAAACGACCCACGTAGTGTATCCTAATAATAAATATAAACAAACTATCAGTATTCACGCAGAAACGACCCAAAGTTGGATAACTAACCACCAAATCTTCTGTCGGGATTTTCATACGGGGATTCTGGATTTGTCCATGTACAGGATCATTAGAACATTACTGAAGCTCTGCAGTGGACTGTTGACCTGTTCAGAGTGTGCCCCGCCTCTCCGCTGAAGTCCGCTTCTCCCATGACCCTGATGGATAGATGGATGGATGAAGAGATGGGTAACTGGATGGACGGGCCTTAATTCAAGACTCGGTATCTTGTTAGAAATGTGCAGATCGTGGCACTTCTATGGCATTGCTTCTTGAAACGTTGTGAGAACACTCAACAACCCGGAGCTCCTGTAAACAGCTTAGGATCAAATTGATCCCTCTTGGAAAGCAGCAAGAGGCTATAAATGAACATCAGCCATTCCAGCTTGCAGTTTCCACTGTGAAATTGTGATTAAGAAATGGCGGGTAAGGGAAACTGTGGAAGTCGAGGCAAGATCCGGTAGACCACGAAGACTCTCAGATAGACGCATCTGTACCTCCTGGAGCTCCGCAGAGAACTTTAACTGAGTCAGAAGTGGTGGTACAGCGCTCTACAGTACTCTAAAGAACATTACAGTAAATATCATCAGCATAGAGCAATCATCAATAGGAAAGCCTACCTGTGTCCTCATCACAGGCCCATCACAGCCAGCGCTTATCCAGGTTTCTGCATGGCGTAGCAGCTTGGAGTTTAACTCCCTCTGGTTGGGTTACTGGTACCCAATTATACCGGCGGGTGGACACAAGCACACTCATGGTTGAGATCTTGCCCAAGAGTTACAACGTGGTGGGGGTCTAACAGGGATTTGAACCCACAACCTATCAGCAATGAGCCCATCATCCTAACCACTATACCACTTGACTGGGTGGGACTTTACTCAGAATAACAGACACCTGTGCTTTGCTACGGTTACTTTTACGGTTAGCCTAACGTGCATGTCTATCCATTGTGCGAGGAAACCAGAGTCCCTGGACGGAACCCGCATTATCATTTGGCAAACCTGCAAACTCCACGCAGAAACACCCGCGCTGAGCCCGGGACTTAACCCGAGGACCGTCTTACTACGAAGCAGACGTGCGGATCGCTACACAGCCGTGCCGCGTTGAGTTGAGTTGTGCACAAATATATATGAACAAATAGAATCACTAATGATGATTATGAGTAGTTAATGAATTTTTGCCGCTTGGAAGCAGGCGCTGGTCATTAAGCAACTGTGCTTAATTAAGAGGGTGTTAAGAATGCTCTTTGGCTGTTTGTCCCTGTCACATTTGGTCTGTTTAACACCATGATGCAGTGCGAAGTCTGTTCTTTTTCATATAATCCCCCCCCCACTTGCGCTCTCTCTCTCTCTCTCTCCTTAATGTTACACGCATACTTTACATACATATGCATTACATCATCGTTTTAAACCTGAGGATTTTATTATTGAGTTTGTATCAGTGCAGTTGACTCTATACAGTCTGTCACAAGTCAAATCTATTTGGACCACCATGCATCATTATTCCCAGTTTCCGTAGCGTGAAGCTACCAGGAGTTCAACTTCGCCTGGATGCTCCAGCTAGTCCATCGTGTGTTCCCATCCCAGTATTTTTACTGCTGCCCCTTTATACTGCTGCGTGCACAGAGACACAGTTGTGGTTTAGACATTGCCCAGGGGCCTTAGCACTGTGGGGGTCTAACTGGGATTCGAACTGACAACCTCTTGATCATGAGCCCAGCACCCGAACCGATATGCCAACGGCCCCACCATGTGCCTGTTCCCTCTTTCTGTGCTTTAAGCTATTATTTACGGTCGCGTGCGGTAGCTCTGTGCTTTGCAGATATGCCGTGTGTGTGTGTGTGTGTGTGTGTGTGTGTGTGTTTGTGTGTTTGTGTGTGTGTGTGTTTGTGTGTTTGTGTGTGTGTGTGTGTGTGTGTGTGTGTGTGTGTGTGTGTGTGTGTGTGTGTGTGTGTGTGACATGGTTTAGAAACCTGAACCCATGTCTCTTGGTAGTATTGTACAGAAGTTTAAATACTATAAAAGATGACATTGCTGAAGTGTCACCACAGTTAAAGGAGACCAATTGTGTTTGAGGTGAAGAAGGACCCACTGGAATTTCAATCGTGTGAATAAACAAATGTACAGTATCGGCGTTTGTCCTCCGGTCTCGTCCCTGATCTTGCTCTCATGATGCTTGGAACTCTGAAGTAAGCTTTAAGGTTATACTTTTAAGTTTGTTTAGCATTTCCTGTTCCTGCTGTGAATTCTGAATCGCCTGGGTTTTTGTTTACTCCGAAGCACATGACGCTGATGAGCAGGTGCACCAACGGAATGAGCCAGGATCCAACCAGGCGTAGTTGGAACAGTGCCACTAGTGTGTGCATGCACACACACACACATGCACACACACGCCAACCATAACCTAAATACAGAAAAATCCACTTTAGTACGGTTTATGTTTGAGGCTTGTGCTAGTAAATGAAACAGGGCGTTTTAGAATGGAATATTCAGGTCACATGACCAAGACCAGAAATTTTGTGACGTATTGAACTGGGAAAACGGGACAGAAAATATCTTGCGCGTTATAATATTTTATGAGATAAGCCTCCATTAGTCCTATAATTAAGTAGATGAAAATTACTAAGTAAATTCACCGCCTACGCATCAATTAGCTATTGTTACATAAGATCAGGAGGTGGCGTACTTATACGATTAAAATCACAAATTAAAATCCTCTTCTACTCGGAGTAATAGAGGATGCGTTCAAAGATAGCCGATGCTAAGGAGTTTTTTTGGAGGTAGAAGGAGGACTTTAGCACAATAAAGACTTAAGTGATAGAGGTGGAAAGAGAAAGAGAGAGAGAGAGAGAGAGAGAGAGAGAGAGAGAGAGGGGACGGCTGCCAAATGTCGTTGTTGCCTGGGTGCTGGTATCCACGGTTGTGGGTACATGCCAGTGTTCTGATTAGCATGATCTCAGTAGGCTGGAGTATTACAGTGCCACCTGGACCCACAGACGTGTGCTCTCTCTCTCTCTCTCTCTCTCTCTCTCTCTCTATCCCTCTATCTCCCCTTCTCTCTCTCTCTCTCTATCTCTCTATCTCCCCTTCTCTCTCTCTCTCTCTCTTTCTCTCACTCTCTCTCTATCTCTCTATCTCCCTTCTCTCTCTCTCTCTCTCTCTCTATCTCCCCTTCTCTCTCTCTCTCGCTCTCTCTCTATCTCTCGCTCTCTCTCTATCTCTCTATCTCCCCTTCTCTCTCTCTCTCTCTCTTTCTCTCACTCTCCTGCTCTCTTTCTCTCTCACTCTCTCTCACTTCCTCTTTCTCTCTCTTTCTCTCTCTCCTGCGCTCTCTCTCTTTCTCTCTCTCTTTCTCTCTCACTCTCTCGCCCTCTTTCTCTCTTTCCTGTTCTCTGTCTCTCTCTCTCTCCCTCCCTCTCACTCTCCTGCTCTCTCTTTCTCTCTATTTCTCTCTCACTCTCTCTCTTTCTCTCTCTCTTCCTCTTTCTCTCTCTTTCTCTCTCTCCTGCTCTCTCTCTCTTTCTCTCTCTCCTGCTCTCTCGCCCTCTTTTTCTCTCTCTCTCCCTCTTTCTCTCTCACTCTCTCGCCCTCTTTCTCTCTCTTTCCTGTTCTCTGTCTTTCTCTCTCCCTCTTTCTCTCCCTCTCACTCTCCTGCTCTCTCTCTCCCTCTTTCTCTCCCTCTCTCGCTCTCTCCCTCTCTCTCTCTCTCTCTCTATCACACACACATAAACACATACACACATCTATCACAGCATGCTGTTTGTCACCTGAGCTATTTACCTCTCTGGGTGTTGTGACCTTTCTTCTAGAGCTTTCTGCTGTGTTGAGAGAGACCACGTGCCGGTTTTCCACTAAATTAACGTGTTTTTCTGTTTTCAAAATGCTCCATACGATACAACTGCGAACGCCCTCATTTCGCCCTGAGTAATCATTCCTTGGATAAAAGGAAATATCGAGTCTCTGATGGTGATCTTTTGGGAATTTAGTGCTGAGGACCGTAATGGATTATTGAGGATCATGGAGCGGCCGCGCTGATCCTGTTACCGATATTAAGAGTCGTACATATCAATCAGCTCATTCGCTATTGTTTGGAAAAGACTCCGGAGGAAATAAGGTCGACCACATGGCGTGTACAGCGTTACTTCAGTCAAGTTTCATCGGATTCTGTAACGAAATATAATGAAAGTATAGCATAGATTCTTTCAGGATGGTGCTATTACTCTTAGTCGTCTATCAGGTCTAAAATGTCTGACACTTCTCGGTTATCTGCTCGCTTTTGGTGCTGAAATGGTTGCCACTGGTCACGTCATATTAAAGGCAATCGCTCACGATGTTCCAGAAGTTCTCATGTTTCAGTTGATTAAATGAAATGGAAACGATATTCAACAGGACTTAACAGTATATGGAAGAGAGTCTGACAACGGGTGGGCGAGTAGTCTTCCATGCAGCACCACACATGCGCACCATTTCTGCAGGACCGAGGGGGGGCCCGTGGAGGTACATTGCTCAGGTCATTGTGTGCTGTGGTCAACTCCGTGAGGTTTTCAGTGTTCAGCACTCAGACAACCGTAGGCAGACCGATTTTCTTTGATGATTTGAGTTCAGTGATTTTGACCAAAATTTGTGTTTTTTTTTTTTTCCCTGCCGTGTCAACACCATCACAAATGCAAAACAGTTTCTAAGTCTCGGATTTTCATAGCGGGAATGACTTCACACCAGCTGGAAATACTGTGAAATTATAGTTTTATTTATTCTTTTTTTTTTGTTTGCCTTCTGTTGGCCAACTAGCATGTTTGACACACATTATGTGGGAATAGTTTGAGCCAGGGAGCCACCTTCAGAACCAGAAGGGTGGAGCTTCCACTTTGGCTTTGTTGAAAATGATTGTCGCTCAGTTGCCGAGTCCACTGTTGCATCTTTGAGACAAAACGAACCTTTCAATGTTACTGTACATTTAAATGGAGGTAAAAATGTACATTGAACAATAACGGCATGCATCTCATTTACTATTGATGGAGCTGATGGAGGGCAGTGGTGGCCCAGTGGTAAGGTGCTGGATTACCAATCCTAAGGTTGGGGGTTCAAACCTCTCTGTCAATGGTCGTCACTGCTGTTCCCTCCAGTGCAGTGAACTGGGTTATCAAAGACCAGCCATGTCTCTCACTGTCTATGAGGCTGTAAAGGAACCATTGCTGATTTTTGGCAAGAGGAGCTACATAGCCGTCAGCACGTTTCTGCCCTGTGATAACCTGGCAAGTTGTCCAGGGTGTACTCAGCCCTCGCCCACAGTTGGCTGCGATGGGCACCAGCCTCCCTGTGACCCTAATTAGGATTAAGTGGTTCAGAAAATGAATGAATGAACGGAGGTGATGTATGAAGTGCAGATTCTTACATTTTTCAGGCAAGTGTATACTACCACCACGCGTGTTTTTGCAACAACCAACCGTCTTAATCCGTTAAAGGAACCACGGTAATCTCTCAACCACGGTTTTCATCTGCCTGTGACAATCACCGAGCCATACGTTGATGTAACAGGCCGTTAAATAAATGAGCCGCGGGACTCATTGGGTGAAGATCTTCTGTGTGTAATTAGAATTGAAGGACGCAAAATTCAAACTACTGTACATCTCTAGAGACGTGTCCTCATGGCAAGATTTTGCGATTTCCCCCGGACAACTCTTAGATCTCACCATGTGTCACTGCATACTACATCAGGGTAACCATGGACGACCAACTGTCCTCCTCCCCCTGCATTTCTACATTGACACACTCATGCCAGCTTGTTAGGAGATACCAGCCAGTTCTGTCCACAGAGACCTTGTTCAATCCCTTGTCATTTTATGGCTGGGATTGTGCAACACAGTCCTGGCAGATCTGCCTCGCCGCACCATATGACCTCTGAAACCGATCCTGAATACTGCTGCACATAGGGCTTTCAGCATCCGCAGCTTCTCCTACATCACCGGAGATTTAAAACACTGTCAAAAGCACACCAAACACAGAAACATTAAAGGGGGCGAGTGGAAGACTTTGAATTGATGCAGTTTGCTGAAATATATGCAATTCAGGCTCAGGAAGACGAATCTGTGGGCGCCAGGTTTGGTGTGTTTTTGGAAGGGGGGAAGAAAGAAAAGTGACCTGACTATGGAAATAAATAATCGCAGTGTTCCTTTTCGAGAAAAAAAGAAAAAGTCAAAGACTGGATTACGGAGTCCTGTCCATTACCACCTCTCTCTCTCTCTCTCTCTCTCTCTCTCTCTCTCTCTCTCTCTCTCTCTCTCTCTCTCTCTCTCTCTCTCTCTCTCTCTCTCTCAACCCAGTAAAACTGCATAAAGTTTTCTTGACTTTCAGAGATACAAATTCCCAGAAGCTCATGAAGAGTTTTTTTTTTTTTCCTGAGTGAAAGATCTCTCATTTTATTTTTTTGGTCCAGTTATTCGACCAGACAAAATATAGGGGGTTCCTGTGTGAGTTTGCATGTTCTCCCCGTGCTTGTGTGGGTTTCCTCAGTGTACTCTGCTGTCCTCACACAGTCCAAAAACATGCACAGTAGGCTAACTGGCTGTTCCAAATCTTCCATAGGTGTAAGTGTAGGTTGTGTGTGTGTTAGCCCTGTCATGGCCTGGCGAACTGTCCAGGGTATACCTCTCCCTCACCCAGAGTGAGGTGAGATTGGGTGCCAGCCTCCCCGTGAGCATAATTAGGATTAGAGAATGAATGAATGAATGAATGAATGAATGCATTACCTTCAGAAACATTTAACTATTGGTTTTAATTTTTTTTTATTATTATTTCATAGGCAGTGGGTTTGATCCGTCCAGCTGTCAGTTCTGATAATAATGGACGCCCAAACTTTCTGGCCATGTACTGCCACCTGCTGGTCTGGAGTGTGGAGGAGGAGGTGGCAAATTATTTCACATTGCCCTTTTATCTCAACTGTCTCTGCATCACTCGATCTTCTAATACTCGGGCACGTCTTGACGGGACCCACATTGCTCATGGTACAAAGAAGACATGCATCAAGGGTCTTATCTGCCCTGGCATTTCGGTGGTGGCAGGAACTTCCTCTGGCTGTCTAAACAACTGGCTCAGTGGTTCACAAATGCTCCCCAAGCAACCTTGAGGTCTTAAAGATCCTCTCCTTTACAAAAATAGCACCGAGCTGATAGGTGAAGATTGTGTCGAGGGGTTTTATTTATATGTCGTACTCGACTGCGAATAAGGCTTGATGGCTTTCCTGAACTGTGATGTTTTTTTTGTTAGACCCCACGATGTGCAAACAGAGCATCTCTTTGGTTTCTGGGAGAATCCTGGATGTAAAGTGTTAGGGTGACAAAAATGAGTTTTTTTGTTCATACCAGAATAATGTTCCCATCAAAGGGCTGCCAACAATTTATCTGTATTGATACGAACAATAACATAAACTACGGAAGTACGATTAATTCAGACATTATTATGAATTACATGCTTTCAGGAAAATATGTTCCTTTCAATTTTATTTGACAATATTTTATCAATAATTCTGATGATCATCAAATTCGATCAGTGTTTACATGTTTACCCTCCTGGCAAAGCCAAGTCTCGCGATACGTGATAATCTCATGGGATGTTATTGTTGTATTTTACTACTACTTCTTCTTCTTCTTCCTCTTTTCCTTTTCGGCTATTCCCTTTTTTCTGTGGGGTCGCCACAGCGAATCATTGCGTATTGTATTTTACTATGTGATTTGTTAATTGGCAGTAAGATAGATCGATTTACATGAATCAGCGGCTATCTTACATACACTCCGTGGTAACCAGAGACGATCATTGAACGGTTGCGGGAAACCCAAAATGGAGACAAAAAGTAAGCTAGAATTTTTATCGGAATATTCAACAACTTATCCGTTTATTAAGAAGCATGACAGATACACGGCCTTTTTCACGATGTGCAACATGAAATTTAGCCTTGCGCATTCTGGCGTAGATATTAAAACGCATATAAAGGGAGGCAGACGTAGTCAGCTAGCGACCGGTTTACTGACTTTATAACGTTTTTCTTGTCCTGAACTCTCTTACTTG
>CM045746.1:22924465-22961965 GCA_024760905.1 Plotosus lineatus
TCCCTTCCTTCACCTTCATGACTGAAGTGCCCTTGAGTAAGGCTCCAGCTCTCAATTTCTCTCTGGGCGCCACACAAGGAATGTGTGCTCACTGTTTATCTGTGTGTGTGTGTGTGTGTGTGTGTGTGTGTGTGTGTGTGTGTGTGTGTGTATGTGTGCGCGCCCGTGCATGCTCACTGTTTAAGTGTGTGTGTGTGTGTGTGTGTGTGTGTGCGTGCGCCTGTGCATGCTCACTGTTTTCATGTGTGCGTGTGTGTGCGTGTGTGTTTGTGTGTGTGTGTGTGTGTGTGTGTGTGCTCACAGTTTGTGCAGCGTGTGTGTGTGTGCGTGTGTGTGTGTGTGTGTGTGTGTGTATGCTCGTGTGCTCATCATTTACGTGTGTGTGTGCTCATCGTTTACATGTGTTTTTCTATGTGTGTGTGTGTGTGTGTGTGTGTGTGTGTATTCTCACTGTTTACGTGTGTGTGTGTGTGTGTGTGTGTGTGTGTGTGTGTGTGTATTCTCACTGTTTACGTGTGTGTGTGTGTGTGTGTGTGTGTGTGTGTGTGTGTGTATGCAGTTTACATATGCGTGTGCTTGCTTTGGATGGGTTAAATGCAAAGGCAATAATTTCCCTTGTGGGATTAATACAGTATGTCAAAGCAAAATCGATAAATAAATAAATATTTTTTTATCACATATTTAAACCAAAGAATGTTATTGATTGATATCTTGAACCCCTGTGTGGGTTTGTCTTCCCACCTCATACGAATCGTAATGCCAAAATGCATCCCATCTTACAATGTTAAATCCTCCTAAAAAATTTTTGGAAAAGGATTTTTTTTACAGATCTACAAAATTTAATCCCTCATCCAAAAACCCACCTCTTCCTCTTAGAAAATTGATGAAGATCTGCTTCTGACCTTTTGTGCATCCTAAAAGCACGCACTCACACTTTGGAAAAGCTATAAATGTGTATAAAAGCTCATATTGTTTTATCGACACTACTACAGTATATTATCAGGGTGCTTTGTACTTACCCTGTTGCTTCGACATCTCTCTCTCTCTCTCTCTCTCTCTCTCTCTCTCTCTCTGATTTACATATTTTTTATTTCTGTTTGTTTCCTGCTTGCTTGTTTTTTGTTTCGTTTTTTTCTTAATTAAACACCTCTCGCTGGACGGGCTCCAGGCTGCCATCTTGGCTGTAATAGAAGGTGGTAAAGAGCAGCTGCCTGTATTTATGGCCGAACGAGCAGGTTAAAATGTGACACTGGCGGTGGGAATACTTACTGTCACCATGCTAATTGAACAATAATAAGGCGGAAGCTTTTCCACCTCGACTCTGTGCTCGCACGTTCGCTCGTTCGTCCTATTTAGGGACAAGCCAGATGGAGCAGACACGTACAATCACAGTGATGATCCAGCCTGTACTCCTGGGTAGTGTGGGATCATATAGATATGATGTTCTGGAGGAATTAGGCGTATTTACTGCTGAAATGAGTCTGTCTTCATGGCTTAGGGATATGAGATCAGAAATTCAGAGATTGTTCTTTAATGTATTTTAATGAACACAAAGGCAAATTATGAGAAGTGAAAAAAGGTGACTTTTGTTGTGACTGCATTTTTACCTAGAAACGATCAAGGACTTTGTTTGAAGAAAAAATAGTTATAAGGTAAATAAGGTGGGTCTTGTCTTCCTTTACTAAGTCACTGTTAGAAAGTTTAGGATGTTATTCATGAACACATGGATTGGTTCCTCATTAGAGGTCTGTTGTGTTAGACTGATTAATACGTGCATTATTACTTGTAATAAATAATGAATTGCTTTAATTTTATTACTCACGGGATCAAGCTTGAATGAATCTAAATGAATCTAAATCGTATTAGCGTGTAATTGGCGACATGATGCATGTGGTATTGTTCTGTGTCAGCTTGTTTGGTGCTTTAAAGCCAATGATAAGCTTTTCGAATTAAAATCCTTCATCAGAATATAAACAACATGTCATGGTATTAATGAGTCAAGTGTCTTGCAAGCCGACCATGGTGTACACTAGGCCCTCGTTATTTGCGGGGGTTTGGTTCCGGCCCCTCCCGTGAATGAAGATAATCCGTGAGTTTTGGACCCGGAAGTAAAACCCCACGTATCATATTACATGCGCGAATGATCAGCAGGAAGTAAAATACTATTTATCTATTACATGCGCTAAAATATATATTCTTAAACACATTCTATAGGCAGTCTTACTCATTAATACAGTATTAATGTAGTAAAATGTAGTAATGATTAAGAAACATTTAATTTTTTACTGTGATATTTATTGATAATTAAATATAAACATTATACATCATATATATATATATATATATATATATATATATATATATATATATATATATATATATATAAATAAAAGAACATCTTTAAATGTATTTTCCTTGAAACATACAGCACTGTAGCTTTCAAAAATGCCCACTAGAGGGATATATTGCATTACTATTTGGCTATTTGTGAGGCGCATTTTCGAGGCAGCACGAGATGGCAGAGTGGCTTTATTATTCAAAGGGGAAGCACTTAAGCAGCGCGCTTCAACTGAGATGAGCGTGCAGTTTGTGTTTATAGTGAGTAGATGTGGACTGCATTCAGTCTGAGTAGCTCAGCCACGCCCCTCAGCCAAAGCGGAGAGAAAACAGTTCGTTAGAGGCACAGCCACCAAAATCAAAGTCCCCAGAAACACAGACCACAACAAAAAGAACATTAAAGAACAAGAAATGTAATAAATTGGATAAACAAAACAAAATGATAAACATGCTACACCGCAGTCAATAAAATCACACACACAAATATTTCTAAACATTAACTTGGACACTGTACTGGAAGAATAATTGAAAAAGACTTCAATACGAGAGTGTTTTCCAACAGTTTAGATGATTATTCCTCTTCAGACACTTCACAGAAAACTGTTGTTTCTTCAGGAGAAAGTCTTATTTCTTCAGACGAGACATCCAACGCCATTACCTTTTTTTGGCGCTTAGCCGGCATTTGAGTGACATCATAGAGCTTAACTGGTAATTAGAACGCACTAAAAAAAGGCTCATTGACAACTTGTGTGTGAACGAGGAAAATGAGGCATATACATCATCTCAACCAATCAGCAGGTAGGAAGACAGCCATTGGCTGAATTTGAATCACGTGACAGTTGCTCAGCAGTCCACGAATATGCGCATGTGCGAGTGCAAAACCGCGAATAGTCAAGGGCCTACTGTATACAAAAACTAGTCAAGACGTTTTTGAAAATTCAAGAATGAAAGTCTCGGAAATAATTATCTGACCAATCAACTTAAAGTTTCATTATGGTTGATTTAATATGATGCCACACATTTGATTAACAAGCAGAAAAGTCCACCAAAACAGCCTTGAATTAAGTACCATGTTTGTGCTGAGTACCAGCATCGTATATGAATACTATAAAAGTTCTTTTTCTTGAGAGTTTAACTCCGTACCGGTCTACTCTGCTTTGCATGCTGGCCCAGTATAGACTGTAAACTGAACACTTTCCTAGACTATTGTTTTCTTTCAATAGCAACAACAAAAAACAGTGTTGTAGTGTTGCCATAGTCTACGGTACACGGATGAGTAACAGTAAATCCAAAACCCCTGCTATCGCTATTAGCGAATGCTAGCTAGTGACCTTTGTGATGTAGAATGTGTACAGCCATCTGGTGTAGCTAACCACCCTCTGTTTGCCACTTTTGTTTTTTCAGGAATAAGTCTGTAGGACCAAAGCCGGTGTCATCGGGTAGCTTAGCACAAATCGACACCGCTGTAGATTCATTTTGCCTGAAGTGCAATGTACCTACTAGTTGTATATGAAGTTGTATATAATTGTATATTCTCCTAGTAGATTAGCCAATCAGAACATGCTATTGTTCAATTACAGTGGATAGAATGATTCTGTGCTGTTAATTTTTTTTAAATTATGTTGTATAATATGCAGTAACCCCCCCGTTATTTGCAGGGGTTGCGTTCTCCCCCTTTCTGTGGATCCTGAAAATCCACGAGTTATTGACACGGTTTTAAAGCCCTATGTTTACATGCGCTAAAATGTGCTTCTTAAACACATTCTATAGACAGTCTTACTCATTAATACAGTAATAATGCAGTAGAATGTAGGAATGATGAAGTAAAAACTTTTTAATGTTGAACTGTGATAATATTTATTAATCAATAAAGCGCTTAGGCTTCTTACCAGAAGCTAGAGAAGTTGCAGGGCGTTTGAGTGGCATCGTAGGGCTTAAATAGTCATTAAAAACACAATAAAAAAAAACCCGTGAATTAAAAATTCAAACAATCACATTGATGACATGTGCACGAAGGAGAAAAAAAAGTGGTGTACACATCATCTGCAACCAATCAGCAGGAGGGAGAAACAAAAGCTCTCAGCCATTGGCTAAATTTGAATCATGTGCCAGTAACTTCCGAGGCTGTCGCTAGTTCGTGAGTATAATAATAATGTATTAAAATGTAGTAATGTAACTTCTGGGGCTGCCGCTAATCCGCAAGTATGCCGGGCCACTGCCGGTGAACCGCAAATGGGCGGGGGGAGGGGGGTTGCTACTGTATTTGTTTCTTCAGTATGTCGATAATCATGCTGCTGCTGTTTATTCTGTGTAGCTGTCACGGAGACCCTGTTAGTGTCATATTTATATTTTCTTTACCTGTCATAATGAAAATGGCTTGGTGTAGGATATTAATATCTTATCCTACAGGGTCAGCCTGTACATTTCCTCCACGCACACACGCACACACACACACACACACACAGTACGCAGCAAATTCATCCATGTGTCCACCTTTTCTTTTTTCCTCCACTCTTCTATTTATTTATTTATTTATTTATTTATTAGTGCAAGGATGACTTTGTCTCAGTTTAGTGTCCCATATCAGTTTACCTTATCTCAGCACTACTAAGCCCTGTACAGTGTGTGATTATTATTATTATTATTATTATTATTATTATTATTATTATTATTATCCATTGACGGCACAGTTGCATGTAATATTGAGTCTGCATTTTCAGACCAGATACACTCCGGATCAGTTTTCGCAAATGAGTGAAGTTTTGTTTTTTCAGTGGCTCGACTGATTGGTTTAAACCCCCCCCCGAATGAAGATAGCACATGGTTTTGAGCCAGACAGGCCGGTGCTGGAGATCCAAGATGTCCCTGGATGCACTGGAGGAGTGTGAGAACAGGAGTGTGGGAGGTTTTTTTTTGGGGAGGGGGGAGGAAGGGATGGAGAGAACTCTTGTACGTGAAAATGGGAGCTTCATAAATTTACTTCGAAATGAATGTCAGTGTGAAGTAGAGAATTGGAGGATGGCTTGATTCTCTTATTCTGCCTCTCTTAGCCATTACTGGTTTTAAGGTGAAAAAAAAAAGCCTTTGGAGATAGTCATATTTCAGTGTGTGTGTGTGTGTGTGTGTGTGTGTGTGTGTGTGTCTTTGAAGATCTTTGAGCAAAATTACCTCAGTGAGGTGCATGTGGGCTGAAGTAGCTTCAAGACCCCCACCATGTCATAGGAAATTCTGGCAATTATAAATGTAACGGGTGCAAACTTCAGGTCCTGGAGGGACGACATGTTCCTTCATGCCAAATGTGTAATAAATGACTGAATGCCTGAGACTCCAACTATTTTTTAACTCAACCACTACTGACATTCTCCACCAAGCTACCGTACACTCAATGGCAAAGTACTGATGTTTTTCTCTCTCTCTCTCTCTCTCTCTCTCTCTCTCTCTCTCTCTCTCTCTCTGTCTGTCTTGCTTTTCTCCCTCTTTCTATCGCTCTTCAAACTTTACTACTCACAGATGTGACCAAGAACAGCAGGAAAGGTAAGATAACTTGCCATCACTTACACACACACACACACACACACACACACACACACACACACACACACACACACACACACATTTACTCATAATTTCATTTAATTTAATACATTATTCAATAACTATATTGTTTTAATTAAATATAATATAATTAATGCCATAGAATTATTTATTCATTCAGTAAGTTTCTAAACCCCTTAATCCTAATTACGGTCGCGGGGAGGCAGGTGCTCATCTCAGCCATCTCTGGGCGAAGACGAGGCACACCCTCAACAGCTCGCCAGGCCATTTCAGGGGTATACACACACAGAGACACACACACACACACACACACACACACACACACACCTACGGGAGATTTGAAACAGCCAATTAGCCTACTGTGCACATCACATGCTGTCAAAGACAGAACACTGACAGCACTTTCATACCTTACACTGCTGCATACCTGTTTACCTGCCTGTCATTCAGCCATTATCAATCAAAGTGGGTAAGAGTGTGTGGTGTTTGTGTAGTGTGTGTTTACCTACACTGTTCCACACAAATCCCCATCCAGGGGCTGCAGCACTCGACACCTCTCTATTTCAGGAGCCTGCTGTGGTTCTGTGCACTTTTATTCAAATGAGCATCAAGTGGCCCAGTTTCCTGAAAGAGCATTCTTTTATTTCTCCGAGAGAAAGAGAGAGCAAGAAACATACCGACAGAGAAAGACAGTGAAACAGTGAGAGACAGAAAAATTGAGAGAGGGAATGGAAACAGTGACAGAAAGTTGGAGAGAGAGAGAGAGAGAGAGAGAGAGAGAGAGAGAGAGAGAAGAACAGACAGGAGGTAGGAGAAAGAGAAGAGAGAGACAGACAGACAAAGTGAGGGAGAGAGAGAAAAAAGCGAGGCTGTGGTTTATACTAATATAAACAAATAAATAAGTGTGTTTCTTTTTGTTCTCTTGAGTAATCACCAAAATTAAAAACCCACTGAATCATAAGTAAGGGATCAGCAAATAAATAGTACAAATATTATGACAGAACAATTTATTGTGGTAATTTAATTATTTTTAATCTTTATTCTTCTCTCTTTTCACATTTTCGTTGCCATCAGCCTTAACAAGCTGCGATGCATCACCGGATATCAGTATCATTACCATTGGACTCCGTCTCCAATCCGGTGAAGACGACGGATTCAGCGCGTATAAATTATTTGTGATTAAATGCTTAATTTTTTAAAAATCCCTCCTTATGACCCTATTCATAAAATTCAATAAGGTTGGTTATAATTATAACTTTATGAAATCTGTACTCTGCATCTGCCATTGTTACCTCTGGAAACCAGTGAAGCACATTGGCAACCCCGCCCCCCCAAACCCCTCCCTCCCCCAAAACACAGCCCCTCCCTCCCCCAGCACAAAATGGAGGCCGTTTTCAGGCAGAGAAGGGAGCACAGTATCGAGCTGGAGCTGGAAATGATAGGCTGAGGCCAAGAAGGGCGCCGCCAAGCATCTGTGAGAGGATGCTGGTTTGGCTCAGGAGTCAGAGAAAGGGATGAGTGAGAGAGAGAGAGAGAGAGAGAGAGAGAGAGAGAACCCCCTGGATAGAGGGAATAATACGACCCCAAGGGAGGCAAACAGATGGACATTTAGGAGGAGAGCGAGAGTGTGAGAATGCATGTGTGGGCGGTTGGGTTGGGTTGAGTGCCAGAACTCTGTAGGGGAGTTTTTTTGGTTCAGCCTGAAGTTCATTCTCTTCTTTTCAGACTTGCGAACTCGAACACACGCGCGCTCATTCAAACACTATTTATTAATGATGCTCCCATCTATGATCCAAGGTTACACTCACATTCGGTTCATTACCGCCACTCGGGCTTCCGGATGAGTGAGAAGAGACTGAACTCTGTCTCTCTCTCTCTGTTTTCTTTCATGTAGCAGAATGTGGGTTGACACGGCATGTTGGGTCAATGTTAGATCAGGGACAATGACTGAAGAGAAGATGACACCATTTTGATGGTGTGGGTGAAGTCAGATCGATCCGAGAGAACCGAGAGAGAGAGAGAGAGAGAGAGAGAGAGAGAGAGAGACTCTCTCGGGGTGAAAGTGATCAGCTGTGTAGGATTAACGGTGCTCGATTAGCACAAATGTATTTTACAGAATAAAGTATATCATTTATATTTGTGTATTGATTTTTTTTTTTTTTTTTTTTTTTTACGGCAAGTGTTTAATTAACAATTATGCATCAACCGCAAGGTGAATGTCACCGCGCGGTCCCTGAGATCGAACGGTGGGAAGACTATTCGAATCACTTTATCTTACTAGAGATGGGGGAGGGGCTGGAGCCTATCTCAACTGACTCTGGGTGAAGGCAGGGTGCACCAGGAACATCTCACCAGTCCATCATTACCTGCCACACTCGCATTCACACCAAGGGGCGATTTGGTGCAACCAATTAGTATAATGGGCATATCTTTTGGACTGGCGGACAAAACCGTCGTACCCCGAGGAAAGGCGCACATGACTCACCGAGGCTGGGATTTGAGCTCAAGACCGTTTTGCTGTTTTCTCCTTTAGTTTATCACAGTGTTGCCCAATAATCAGATTTGATTTGTATTCATTAATTCATTCATTTTGTGAACCACTTAATCCTAATTAGGGTCACGTGAAGACTGGTGCCCATAGATACACAGTACACCCTGGACAGCTCACCAGGCCATCGCAGGGCAGAAACACGCTGACGGCGATGCAGTTTCTATTGGCGGAAGTCAGGAAAGGTTCTTTTACTTGAACCGCCCACCACAGACAGTGAGAGAAATGGTCGGCCTTTGATATCCCCGTGAGCTGCACTGAGGGGAGAGCAGTGACAACCGGGTGATAGTGGGGTTTGTAACCCCAACCCTGTGATTGGTAATCCAAGACCTTTCCACCGGGTCACTGGTGCCCTTGTATTTATTTATTTATTGCATATTTCAAACCGTGGCAAACTCAAGTAAGAAGTGTGTGCTCCAATCTAAAGGATAACGTGAGCCCACCAGCTCTTCTCTTCATTCAGGAGTTTTATTGCAAATAAGCAACAACGTTCAGAATAAAAATATTTGCTGCACGGGTCTGATTTTCATTTTCAAGTATTAGACATTTATTTCCAACCAGATACAACTTCATTAGTCTTCTCCACGGAACAGGCCTCCCCATCCTCGTCGTCGACTCGTGTCACTGAGCAGGAAAGAATCCATCAAGACTGGTGGTACGAGGCAGTATGAATCCGAAAGGGAGGAGGAGGGACGATGAAAGACGAATTAAATGAAAAAAGAGGAATCAGTTTTTGGATGAAGCCGGCTAGCAATGCCAAGAAGCCAAATTATACAAAAATGGAAAATTATGCTAATTAAAGTGTGAATGTTAGTACTTGGAAGAATTCCAAGGGCAACTGGTGGTAATTGTATACTTTCCAGGAGGGGGATGAGAGAAGGGGCGGGGCACTCAATTCAATTAATCACAGTCAACTGAAGCCAACATATAGAGTGGGCCTTTAATGTTCGGATAAATAAAGACTGGTGTTTCAGACATGGTGGGACTTCCTGGATAATCTTTGTTGTGTGACAGAGGAAGGTTGAAGGATCCTGGTGACAATTGGGTCAGTAGCCATGGATTGCAAGAGAGAGAGAGAGAGAGAGAGAGAGAGAGAGAGAGAAAGAAATGGGGGGTTATTTAAAGAAAGAAAGTAAACACAGTCCCCAGTGAAGATAACTGGGTTATCAAAGGCCGGCCGTTTCTCTCACTGTCCATGGGGTGAGCTTGATGTAAATGAACCATTGCTGACTTTCATCAAGAGTATCTGCACAGCCGTCAGCATGTTATTGCCCTGCCATGGCCTGGCGAGCTGTCCAGGGTGTACTCTGCCCTCGGCCGGAGTCGGCTGGGATGGGCACCAGCCTTCCCGCATCCCGAATTAGGATTAAGCGATTCAGAAAATGACTGAATGAAAGTTAACCGAGAGCTTTCCTTGCATCCGATGGGGAGAATATGTGAAGTCTCTCTCTCTCTCTCTCTCTCTCTCTCTCTCTCTCTCTCTCTCTCTCTCTCCCGTTCGCTCAGATTCCTTTGCTTCCATATTGAAGTCGTTAATAGTCTCAAGAAAAGGTCATTATCATGTGGATTATAATAGTGTCTTTATCTGTACACTTACACTGAAGTATGTTTTATTCTTTGTGTATCACCGGCTACTTTGCAGCAGGATTAAAGAGGCTTGTTTTATCACGCTGGAATGTTACTGTCCCATCGCAGTTCACTGTCCCCCAGACTCATAGCTCAGGCTCGAGAGCCTGGACCACATATGCACATTCATCCCTAAACTGTTTAATACACAGTGAGAGCCGAATGAAAGCGCCCTGAGTTTACACTACGCCACAAGATCCATGATGCAACAAAAGCATGCAGCTCTACCATTTATGAGCACGGCTGGGGCATGAAAAAGGACGCTGGGGACATCCAAGATATGAAGCTTGAAGGAATCATGTTTCCAAGTTCTTCAAGATCCCCTTTGGTGGCGCATCAGCTCCTGTTATGTTTTGTTAATGTCTGTTAAGCTCGACTACGATTCCCACAATCCATCACGATTGGTGTCAAATCGTAATAATCGTGCCAAAAATTGATGCCGTGATCATCACACATCCTCCACTTTTCACCAAAATCATTCAGATTTCACCGTGTTCCCTCATGCTCATTATGATTCGATCCCACACGCATCACATTTCTCTCGAATCATGGGCGTCGCAGCTCCAGTGTTAACCCAGGTTTAGAGTGTCAGGGAACTGAGGGCAGGCAGTGGTGGCCTGGTGGTCAAGTGCTGGATTATTGATCCTAATTTTGGGGATTCAAGCCCCGCTGTTAGCAGGTTGTCATTGACAACCCCCCACCCCCCACCCCCACCACCACCAGTGCAGCGAACTGGGTTATCAAAGGCCGGCCATGTCTGTCAATGTCTATGGTGGGAGAGTCATGTAAAACAGCCATTGCTGACGTTCATCAAGAGTAGCTGCACAGCCATCAGCGTGTTTCTGCCCTGTGATGGCCTGGCGAGCCATCCAGGGTGTACTCTGCTCTCGCCCAGAGTCGGCTGAGATGGGTGCCAGCCTCCCTGCGACCCTAATTCGGATTTAGTTCTGAAAATGGGACCTGGGTGCAGGTTGATTATTAACTGTAACATCTCATGGTTCAACATTTAAGATTTAGCTTTCTGTCTGTAAAATGCAACTTCCATTCACCAAATAAAACTCAAATGATGATAACTCAGAGACATAACCCAGAAATTTGATATATTTTTTTTATTGCTCGCAGGAATAATGAAGTTCACGAGAAGGGTAAAAAGCTTATTTTTTTAAAAAAAGGTTTATTTAATCCTTTAGTAGCACGGGGGAGTTTTCCATTCTTGAGATTGTAAAGCCTTACACAGCCATTTTTGAAATCACAGTTGTCTTGGGTAGGTTCATGTTTCCTAAAAGCTTCAAAAGTCAGAAGGAATATAAGCCGCAGCAATACAAACTCAGACGCAAATGTCTCATCAGTCGCAGCAATAGAAAGGTCACATTACAATATGCTAAAAAAAAAAACGCAGCTCGGAGCCTGCATACGCGATTGTGGCGCGGAAGGTGATTAGTTTGGAAGTGGATTAAAATTTCAACTCACTCACAGAAAGTCAAAGAGTGGCATCATGGAAGCTCCGGTTTAGACCTGTATGCTAATGCTTCTAGATAGGGGGCTGCTTATGATTTAATGGGATCTGATGACCCAAAACATGCATCAAAGGACATGCGAAGCACTGTATCATCTAATCTGAAGCTCATATGCTACTAAAAATATCACGGTTGGAGTGGCAGATAATTCTTCGAGTCACGCTGTTTATCTGACAGATGGTTTGCCTTTTAGTTAAAGGTTGATAATGACATCAACGTCATGATGAGTTTATTGGCTGCCCGCAGAGAGATAGACGGAATAGCATGTCATCATTCGTTTATGAGACGGAATACAGTACCAGGAAATGACGGTGCGGGGTTTGTGCTTGCTTCGTTCATAGCTTTTCTATCTCTGTTGTACAGAAAGCAAGGAATCAGTCATAAGGAAACGCACTCGGTGTCTTTGTCTGTTTCTGTTTTCATCTTCAAAAGCCAGTTAGATTTCAAAAAGAATATTGAGGGGGAGTCATAGGGTGCAAGGTTCCCTCGCCGTGCAGCATGGATAATGAGGCAAATAGACCTGGATGGGTACTAGTACCTATTTTACTTTTATTACTCATGCACTTGTCTTAAGAGTAGCAAGTAGACATGACCAATTACACAAAAAAGGATTCGAAGGATTTATGAGACGGCTGGGTTTTTACCCGTGAAGGTCACTCAAGGTCGAAGGAACTTGTCTCATTTTAAAGTCCATATATGGTTTCTTGTCAGTGATCCATAGCAACAGCACGTATGGCAGCACTTGTTTCAAAGTTTTGATCGCTCCATCTCCAAAACTTTGTGACCTTGCTCTGATTTTTGACCTTTGACCTTTAGCGTTCCAAAAGCAAACCTTGTCTCGGACATTTTTTCTTTTTCCTTTTTTTTTTTTTTTTTTTTTTTTTTTTCTACAGCAAACTGGCAAGCAAACGAATAAACAGATGGGTGGACTCATAAATGCTGTTATCATTGTCATCATCATAAGCTTCTTCCGCTCGATTCAGGGTTGGGTCGTGGGGGTAGCAGACCAAACACTGAGATCTAGACGTCCCTCTCCCCAGCCACTTCCTCTGGCACTTTTCCGGGAAGGGCACGAGGCGTTCCCAGACCAGCCAAGAGACGTAGTCCCACCAGCGTGTTCTGGGTAGAAGTCGAGGTCTCTTCTCAATTAGGCATGCACGGAATACCACACAGGGGTGGCGTTGGGAAGGCGTCCTATCCAGATGCTCAAGCCACCTCAACCAGCTCCTCTCAACACGGAGCTGCAGCGGTTCTACTCTGAGATTCTCACCCTGTTTATTATTTTTATTATTGTTGTTATTATTGTTATTATTTTCATTAACTAGAAAAGCTACATTTGATACTTGTAGTCATCAAAACAAGAGTATAGAACTGAGACGTTTCTCTTAAGGTGAGAAAGCTCAGTTACTTTTTCAACATTGTTCCAGCCTGAAACTTTAGGATCTGGAAGGCTGCAATCTGATTGGTTGCCCGCATTTCCATGTACCGTCTTTTGTTTTGACTCATTTGTGCACATATGCAAAAATGAGACACTGCTAATGGGCACCTTGTTCCGGACGTGTGAACAAAATGTGCAATAAATCACATCAGCTCCCGTACTCCGCCGTATTCATCAAACAAAATCCTTTGGTAGAAGCTTGAAGTTTGATTATTGAGTGCTTTGATCTGTATGTATCCAAATTAGCATCTCAAAAATATGTGTGATACGATAAGAGTACCAGACCCGACAGTTTGACTGGTAGCAAGTCGCAGGAACAGCCTGGTGATAAGTCGCTAATTCTGAGTGCGAAGTGCGCTGGATGAAACTCTGAAACCTGAAGGCATGGGAACGGCTTGTCCTTATTGATGATGGGCTGTCACCGGCGGTACGCAAGCGAAACAGTACAAAAGTTCGAATCCTTCTAAGCTTGCGCGTTGACACCCCCACCCCTCCCCCACAGCAGGATGTCAGCGTAAAAAAAGCGCCAGGAAGTAGCTTGGAGTCAAAAAACAGTGGAATATACGTGACAGACGATATAAATCACCCGACCTGAACTCCAGTTAGCCGCGTTTCACTTTCTGACTTCGAATAACCATTAAAAACAAGCATGAGGCGAAGGAGATGCTGGTGGAGCATGACTGGAAGATACCCAGTGTTTGCTGATGCTTTCGGGGAATTATTAATAGATTTCTAAGCCGGTCCTAAACACGGGCATTTTATTTCCAGTTATCTTTCATTCTCATATTACTTTTAGTCTGTGGTATAGGTGGACTGAATAAAAAAACCCAGCGTATATTATTTGCCCAGTTTAAAAATATATTTAATCTGACATTCTGCAGCTCCATCCTCAGGGTCTCAGTACTAACTTAATAGATTCGTGAATATACATTTAATACATTTAATTCTACAATACAACACATGCAGTTTTCAGACATGAATGAGGGTTCAGCATGACCGTTACAGTGTTCATGAATATGCTATGCCTTAATTTGCTGTACTTCCTTTACTACCCTCCGACATAGTACACGATACACATGCTGTACTTAGTGTACGGAAGCATGGGGATCTCGTACTGTTGTTTTAAATTAAACGCAGAGAGTCACATGCTTACTGAAAACTACAGGAAGTGGCGTTGTTTCATTTACTGGTGATGTCAAACTTGTCATTTCACTGCACTAACCACCTAATTTTTACCCCCCCTCCCCTTTTTAAATTAATTATTTCCATTTTTTTTCAATTGAATGCGTCATTGTTTTCATTCACCATTTTCACAAAGGTAAAAATCCACGTTTTTTTTTTTTTCTACATCGCAACATGCTCAATTTTTAACAATTGACATATTTTTTGGGGTTATTTCACTTTTGGGTAGTAATACTACACTGCATGTTGACATACTTTACAGTGTGAACAATGCTATGTGCTCAAATTAGCAAGAATAAGTACACAAGTAGGCTAATTGACATGGTAGGAAGTTACAGCACCGTCCTTTAAAGCAGTGGTCGCCATTGTTTTTCAAAATAACATCTCTTAAAAAAACAAACAAAAAAAACTATAATTTGTACCATGAAAGATTCTGTTTGCGGACCGGTATCAAATGATCCACGGACCAATTCCAGTCCGTGGACCGGAGGTTGGGGACCCCTGCTTTAAAGCATCTAAACAATAGTTAATTCTGCAATATTAATCAACTCTGGGCAGTGGTGGCCTGGTGGTAAAGGTGCTGGATCACTCATCCCAAGGTTGTGGGTTCAAGCCCCACTCTCAACAGGTTGCCACTGTCTGCCAGTGCTGCTAACTGGGTTATCAAAGGCGGCCATGTCTCTCACTGTCTATGGTGGGAGGTTCATGTAAAAGAACCATTGCTGACTTTCAACAAGAGTAGCTGGATAGCCGTCAGCGTGTTTCTGCCCTGCAATGGCCTGGTGTGCTATCGAGGGTGAACTCTGCCCTCGCCCGGAGTCACCTGGAATAGGCCCCAGCCTCCCTGCGACCCTAATTAAGCGGTACAGAAAATGAATGGTGTTAACAAACTTTTATAAAATTTTTTTTTGAGAGTAAGAATTGATGTTTTTAAAAAAACAATTCATAAATATATCAAGAAATTTTCTTGTTGCTTCTGTTACCTTCACCTAGAAGGTTATGTTTACACTTCATTTTGTTTGTTTTGTTTTGCTTATTAGCAAGATTATGCTAGAAAGTAATGTGTGAATTGTAATGAAATTTCTACAATGATTGATTTCTGGATTCGGGAATTTTTTTTTAAAGGATTCTTTAACAGTGTGGCTTTGGTAAGTGTGGTACCACAGGATCCTCTTAGCTGGGGGGTTCTGTGTACCCCCCCCTTTTTTTTTTTACCTGCTGGAGGATTGCATACTCTGAGTGCTCTTGTTTAAACCTCTAGCGGTATTTATTTATTTTTAACATCTATTTGTTCATTCATAAAAGAAAATAAAGTTGAAATGTAGAACTATTGGATGAAATCAGTTGTTCATTTTTAGGACGGGTGCCAATAATTTAAAACGCTTGAGGAAGTTGTACCTTTCTTTGCTCATTTCTGTAGTGTTCGTTGACCTTGTATGTTGCTTTCTGTGTAGATGGCGCTTCATTTTCACGGCGTGCTACCGCCATAGTTCCCGCTTAACCTGATCAGGAAGTACTGACCCCACAATTCGAATTTGGATTCTCTCTCTCTTGCACTTATATCTCTTAGAGCAAATGAAGTAAAATGGTTTCTTTGTGTAAATGAGCTCGAGCAAGATTAGAGGTATAATTCAGCTTCAGCCATAATAAATTGTTTTGGTTCTCTGGGACACGATTAACATTTAACAAGGATGTAAAGACTCTGTGAAACGAAATCTTTTATTCCAAGGCCATAAGGCTGAAGTACGATTTAAATGACTACGAATGTTATTCGCTTGCGTTTGTGTGTTCATAGCCATATGGGATGCATCGCTAAGAGAAACTGGGGGAAAAAACAAGAAAGAAGGAAAACAAGCTGCAGTGTAATGAACTCTCAGAGGAGAGTCATCATTCATGGTGATGTTTTTTATGCAATTAAAATGAGCAGCGCAGTAAATTTGTCTTTCAAGTCCCCAGTGCTATTATGCAACTTTTTTTTTTTAATCAGCTCGACTCAGCGCAGAATGTTTGTTTTTTGGCATTTTTTTTTTTTTAAATCATACAAAGTCTGGACAGAGAGAAGTTGGGATGCTGGGAGAGCATGAAACGAGAAAAAAATTACATGCTATCGAGATAAAGAAAAGGTGAAAAGTGATGCCGTAGTGGACGAGCTCAGAATAACAGCGGTGGGTGTAATTGGTCCAGAGTGGCAGAAATGTGTATCGATAACGCCTCACCCCGGGGATCCCAATCTGTGCAGACATAGGGGAGAGCCAGTGATTACTGAAACCTCAAAGCCAGACGGAGAAAGGGGATTCGAGGAGGAGGGTAGATCTTATAAGAAGCCCCTTCTCGCATACAGAATGTGGAAAAACGGAGTGGCGTTTTCATGGATACCACACTTTGCAATGTAATTAAAAGAGCTGTAAAACCCATAGCGGCTGTAGATTCTGGAATTGAATCAGATCGGAACTCTCCATCAGTGTGTAAACTCAGCCGTTTTAATGTTTGTTTTCTTTCCTTTTATGAGAGTGTAGAGTACACGCAGTTGACACAGGAGTGTTTGCGTAGCATTCAGTTTATTACAGGAGGTACAACGGAACAGCTCCTGCTTCACAACTCCACCGTCACCAATCTGATCCGAAGGTTACTCAATGTTCACTGCTGTATCCATATGGGTTTCCACCAAGCGCGCCAAAAAAAAAAAAAAAAAAAAAAAAAAAATGTTGTTAGCGAACTATGTGATTGCAAATTTGCTCTGCAAAAAGGACAGGCATTCATCCAGGGTGGTTTCCTGTCTCGCTCACAGTGTTCCCAACATATGCTTCATCCAGACCCGGAGCAGTATAAAGAAAGTTGATTAACATAATGGGCCTATTAATATAACCCATTATACATAATATACAAAATCATCTGGTAGTCTGGGGACAGGTATGGTCTAGTGCTTAGAGAAGTGGATTTGGGACCAAAAGGTGACTGGCTCGATTCCAGAACCGTGTGTGCTGGCAGGAGAAGTAAACCGTACCATCCCCTCTTCCATTGGTACTTGACTGAAGTGCGCCTGAGCAAGGCACCTAACCCCAAACTGCTCTCTGGATGCCACTGTGTGTGTGTGTGTGTGTGTGTGTGTGTGTGTGTGTGTGTGTGTGCGCGCGTTGATGTTTGATTGATGGGTTCAATTCTGAGCCAAAATGTCCTTTCTAGGATAATACAGTATATTATTAATAATAATAATACAAATAATAATAATAATTAAAGCAAGGACTCTTAAAACCCATAGAGTCGACAGCTGTGGTTATCTTGAGAACTGTGCCACTGATTAAGACCTTTGAAGTCAGTCTTCCATTCCACTTGTACCACCCATAGCATGATGCTCTCACCACCGTGCTTCACCAATGGTGATGGGTGCCTGATGAATAATATGCTAATATGCTATATATAATATGCAAAAAAAAAAAACCCTACCCCATCATAGCTTTAAAATATTAGACAGTGGCCAAAAATGTACAACATTGACCACATTGCCACATGGTCTCCCCCATGCCCTGATTGAACTAATTAGCCCCACAGTGTGTGGTACATGATGCCGCCACCACCGTGCTTTTCTGCCGGGAAGGTGCTTTAAATTATATATAATGCCCCAAAAGTTTACTCCAAGAAACCCATGTCAGGACCGAACAGGTTACCACTTGGCTGATCTACAGTGATTTTTAGTGTGCGCTGTGTTAGTACTTTAAGAGAATTTATGCTAACAAACAACAGCTAAGTAGGAAGTTCTTAAACGGTTTCCGCTTCATCAAGGTGTAGATTCAGACTGTGCAGTAATCAAGAGCAGGACGAGCAGAAGGCTGCAGGAAACAAAATGATAATCTGTTTCTAACACTAACAGGGCAAATCTAAAAGCAAGTAAACAGCATTTTAAGCTGCAATTTAAAGAAAAGCAGCTTGCGTATCGATTTTTTTTTCCCCTCTCTGGAGAGGATTCCTGTCAGTGATCAGCATTTTATAGCTTTTAATTACTCGGCCATGATGATTTGGCAACTCGGGCCGAACTGAAAACGTTCAAGTGGCTCAAGGACCCTGTGGAAAGCTGGCAGTATGTTCCAAACCACAGCACGCTTTTGCTCCCCATCTCCTGTCTGAACGAGCGCCGAGCTCCGTCCCACGTCCCCGTTTTTCGTCGCCGCAGCCGCTCCACTAAGAGTTTCACCTTAATTGAAAGCTCACTGGGACTGGCGTGTCATTCCGACGTGCTTGTCACCAGCGTAAGGCGATTTAATTGCAGCATGGAGAATAAGCGCTTTAGCGAGTCAGCAGAGCTTGTGAATTATGACCATATTAACGTAATCCACCCGTGTAAATTAGAACGGAGGTATTATTAAGGTTACATTTCATTCACATCACACTTTTTAATTCCTCATATGACTACAGCGCTTAGACCCTAATGAGAAGTACAATAGATCCATCACACCGGCAGGAATAAGAAGACAGAGGGGATTATGGGAAAGAATTTAAGCTTTGTGCAATAAATCTGGACGCTGATGAAACGTGAAATCTCGCAGTGACTCTCTACAGACCAATATATCATCTGTCTATCTATCTATCTATCTATCTATCTATCTATCTATCTATCTATCTATCTATCTATCTATAAATTTATCTGTCTGTCTATCCATTTATCTTTCTCTCTATGCCTATTTATTTATGTAGGGCAGTGATGGCTTAGTGGTTAGTGTAATGGATCACTAATCCGAAGGTCAGCTGTTCAATCGCCACTGCCACTACTGTTGGGCCCTTGAGCAAGGCCCCCAAGCCTCAATTGCTCAAGTTGTATAAAAGTGATAGTTATAAGTCGCTTTGGATAAGCGTCTCTGCCAAATGATATAAATGTAAATCTGGGTATCTATTTGTTCAGTCATCTATCTATCTATCTATCTATCTATCTATCTATCTATCTATCTATCTATCTATCTATCTATCTATCTATCTATCTGTCTCTCTGTCTGTCTGTCTGTCTGTCTGTTGATCGACTGATGTGTCTGTTGATCTGTTTTGTGTACTGATCAACACCGTAATGTATTGTTGATGTGTTTCCTTATTGAAAACATTGCTTGATTATTTATGCTTTTATGTTTTATGATCTTGTCACGTGAAGATTCTGAATTGTTTATGACGGGGCGCTGAAGCAGGGTCATTGGCTGTGATGGATTTTTATGGTTTATAATCAAGGTCATAAACCCATCCTGCAGCTATAAGTAAAGATGAAGATGGTGGTGATGATGATGATGATGATGATGACACACCTTTGTCAATCTTTCATGTACACGCCTCTCTTTCCATCTCCGCATCCTTCCTGAATCCATTACAATGCCATGGTTTTTACAGTATTTTTTTTCCCCCTGCCGGTAGCAAGAGCTGGAAAACCGAGGTCTCCATAATGGAAATTGATTTCTGACAGTTTGTGGATTCGTCTTTGCTAATGAGCTCTATTTGTAGCCTTGGCATTTCTGGGCAAAAAAAATAAAAATCTGCAGCCACGTTGACAAATCGATTGATGATGGTTATGAATTGGGATCAATCACAGCCACAGTCAGGCTGGAGAGGTTATGAGATAATGCTCTTGTTATGTACGGTACAGATGAGCTTTCTCAAAGCTGGTCTGTTGAGACACCAAAATGTAGAGAAGACTTTTTCTTCCTCTTGGATTTTTGTTTTGAATTAAATTATTTATTTAAAGCTGTCAGTTTGTGTATTCAGAATGACCAGAAGCTCAATAAAGCCAATGGCACCAAAATGCGGCGCTAATTAATCAGAGGCATATTTTTAATATCGTTGTCAATACAGCATCGATTTGAGTAAACATTTCATTTAGGCTTTACTCGCCCGAGATATTAGGAGATGATTGGATTTACACATGATGGAATAGTGTAATTACGGTAAAAGGCAGAGAGACAGGTGACCTGAACTGAACTGATACACACACACACACACACACACACACACACACACACACACACACACACACACACACACACACACACACACACACACACATCATTCTTATTGGCTTATTCATCTCAATCCTCCAAGTGTCCGAAATGCATCTCTCTCCCATTCTCATCTCTTCTCCTTTCTTCTCATCTGTTTTTTTTCTCTCACTCTATTCTCTTCTCTTCTCCCCTGTCTTGTTATTTCCTCACTTTCACCCCCTGTCCTGTTCTCTCCTTTCCTCCTCTTGTCTCTGATCACCTCTTTTTTTTTCCCTCACGCTTATCTCATTCTCTTTTCATCTGTTTATTCCATTCGTTCCTCTCCTTATCCTATTTTTTTTTGTCTCCTCATCTGTACTCGTTCTTTTCTCATCTCTCCCTTCACTCGTTTTTCTTTGTTCCCTCTTTCTCCTCTTTTCATTGCATGCTCACTCTATTTTTTTCTTCTCTCCTCAACTTTTTGTTGCTTCTGTTCCCATCTCACCCTCTTGTCTTCTTTCCTCTCTCCACCCAATTCTCCGAATTTCTTTTCTCTCCTTGTTTTTCCTCCTCTTTTCATCCTCTTTTCTTCTCTAATTGTTCTTTTCTCTTTTCTTCTCCTCCTTTTCTCTCCCCATGCTCCTTTCTTCTCTTCTGTCCTCCTACACAATATTCATGGCCATGTCTGTCATATAGACACAGCACTGTATTTGTTTGTGAATGTCTGATGGACAGATGGAGACACCTTCACACTCACGTACTTTCTCCGTCTCTCACATTCCACTTTTCACTTTCTCACCTCAGCTTAACAGTTTCATGGTTAATGTGCCATCATTGGATTAGTTTTCCTTGGCAATGTTAACTGACCCTCGCTGCGCTGTATAGTCTCTCGAGACCAGTTCGTGTGTGTGTGTGTGTGTGAGAGACTCTTTAAGCGTGGGTTGTCTGTGAGAGGTGTGATTCAGGGTGATACCGACCCAAGCAGCAGATCATCGGCTGGTAGGATGCTCACACACAGCCGCACAATGAACATACCAGACTTTTTTGTTCTTAATTGCTGCTCCGCTTCCCGTGAATTTCATTATTATGTCCGTTGCATCATCAGTCACTCAGCACACATGGGTCAGGACCGTTGATCCTTTTAAATCTCAGGAGAGAAACACCAGAAAGAAATAAAGATTCGCACCCTTCTATGCTTCATTCTTTAAAAAAAATAGACCTTTTTTTTTTTTTTTTTCATTTGCAGTTTCTTGGAATTAAGTGCAGGCTAATCAGTGAGGAGTTTCGAAACTGGATAACGTTCGGCAGAGAGAAAGTGTCTTCCAGGCACATGACCCCCCCCCCAAAAAAAAAAAAAAAAAAAAAAAAAAAAAAACTCCAACAAAGTTTGGACTTTTTAACAAAGTCAGGCATGAAGGTGTCAGTCGGTTAAAATTAACGTGTGATGAACATTCATTTACAACTTCTCAATCGAACATGTGTGTGTGTGTGTGTGTGTGTGTGTGTGTGTGTGAGTGTGAGAGGGGGGAGCTGGAGGCGCAGTGGTGTGAGGTTAGGAAATGCATTACTTCTAAGGTGTTGATTTTCACTTTACTCTCAAGGACTCCAACTTAAGAGAGTGTGAGAGAGAGAGAGGACTCTGTAACCTTGATGCTTGAATTCCAGCTGACCTCCAGTTCCAAAAAATCGAGTTCACCATCCATGGAGAATGTTTTGTTTTGCAATTTTTTAATTTATTTTTTTGCATTTGTCGCCCGGGAATATGATGCAGACATTAGCGTGTGTGTCCAGGCGTTTCTCCGTCTGTAATTTCAATCCCAGCCCAGAACAGGGAAACCGTTTGAGACATCATCAAATTTGGCAGTTACTTCGACCAGCCAGTGTAGTTGTGCCGTGTAAATCTTTTGGGATTTTTTTTGACACACGGAGGGCGGGACAATAGGGTCTGACTGTTGTTCCCAACATCTGTGCATTCATTCATTCATTCATTTTCAACGCCATTTACAGTGGAGCCTTGGTACTCGAACTTAATCCGTTCAAGACGGCTGTTCGGATTCTGATTTGTTCGGATTCCCAATCCGCTTTTCCCATTACAAATAATGTAAATGGTTTTAATCTGTTCTGTCGTCTTTTGAACAGAAGTTAACTGTACCGTCACTCATACCATAGGTCCACAAAGTGTGGGAAAAAAAAAATTAAATACAGTACACTATGTTATGCTCTGTGTTGTGAGAGACTAACTTTTCTGGCTCTCTAACAGTGAATACGATTCCCCGTTTCATCTATGGAAATGTGTGCACTTTATTGTTCACAGGGAAGGCACTAGAGCACTAGAAACATGGAGGTCAAACTAAAGTGGAAACCGGTGGAGCACAGTTTAGTTTGCTTTCCGTGTTTCTGTGCATCTCTAACAGTGACTACGATTTCCCCGTGATCTAGTGCCTTCCCTGTTAACAATAAAACACACCCGTTTTCAATAAAAAAAAATCACCCGTTTTGATCTAGTGCCTTCTCTGTGAACAATAAAACGCACACCTGAGATAGACCATAACACACTAAAATAAAAACCACAGAAAAGTTAAAGTATAAGAACAATAAAGATAAGAATTATAACTTTTGTGGTGGTGAGCAGTTGGCATATGTAAATGTTAGAGAGGAAGAGAAAAAGCGGATTCCTTTCCATAACAGCTTCAGGTAAATCAGCCAATGGTATTTTTTCTCTTGCTACCGCTTTGCATGGATGACTCTTCTTCAGGATGCGCCTTTCCTTTCTTGAAAAACATTTCTAACGTGGCTTGTTTCTACCTTCTTTTCAAAATCTTATGGAAGTGGATCATGACCTCATCATTAAAGGTGTTCACAGTGCTGCTTGCGCTTTTGCTTAGCTTCAGCACTTTAGCTTAGCTTACATACATACATACATCTTCTTCAGCTTTGTTTAGGTGATTATGCCTATAAGCCGATCTGTGGGTTTTCTGTTCGGTACTCTAAATCGTATTTGCCGCTGGAGATGGTATATGGTGTTAGTGATTAGATAGCTTTAGTGCTTTAGTGCTACCTTTAGCTTTAGTGATTGTGATACGTACATAGTACTGTATCAACAATTTCCGGACTTCCCCAGAATATACATAGTATCAACAACTTCCGGACTTTCGGAAGTCGCGCACTTTTCCTGCATCTCGGTCTCATTTTTTCTTGTGTGTTTCTCGAGTTCAACTTACGGTTTTTATTCAGTTTCTCAGACAGAAGAACTCACAGATTTTTTTGTTTGGATTCTGATTTGTTCGGACGCCGAGGCTCCACTGCACATTTATATTTAAGGCATTTGGCAGATGCACTTATCCAGAACGACTTACATTTTTCTACAGCTGAGCAATTGAGGGCCCAACAGGACCCAACAGAGGCAGCATGTTGGTACTGGGGCTTAAACTGCTAACCCTTGGATCAGTAACCCGAAGCTTAACCACTGAGCACCACTGCCATAATTTGCACTTAATTCTAATTAGGGTGGCTGAGCCGCAGGAAGACTGGCATCTATATCAGCTGACTCTGGGCGACACTGTTTACACTCATATCCTAAGAACAGCCAGTTAGCCAGAAGCATGTGTTTTCGGACTGTGGGAGGAAAGTGAAATGTCCGTAGAAAACCCACACGTGCACTCGGAGAACATGCAAACCCCACACAGAAACGCTTGAGCCCGGGAATCGAAACCAGGATCTTCTTGCCATGAGTTGGACGTGTTAACCGCTGAGCCAGTGCCGCCTCCCCTCGGCATCGTCTCCTGTTACACAAGTGTAACCCCGTCACTCAATATTTACAGATGGCTTCTGTTTCCAAAAACCCAAAACTACAACTCCAAAACAACAACTGTGATCCACTTGGCATTTCTTTAAACTCATTACTTTCATTCTAGCCCATTATGCAGCGTGTGTTTGATAAACACGAGTCTGAACATGCGCTACGCACGCAGTCCTGTAGCTGTGTAATATCGCGGACACCAGTATAATGGGTTGTTTGCCACCACGCCATCACCACCTACGACTCTAATCAAAATACATATGATTTGGGAATGTGCCAAACTCAACGCCTACATCAGTGACACTCAGCCATTCATATATCATCAGTCATAGTCATATATCCCAGAATTTAGTTCTGTCCTTTTGGGAAACCCATTTGCATGGCCTGTTTTTTTTTTTTTTTGGGTGGAGAATCAGAACAAGAGCTCTGTTTGGTGCTCCGTTATTAGTTTAGCCTTGTCTCAGAAAAATGCCTGCTGTGTTCTTTTTTTATATGCAACCACAGAGTGTGTGTGTGTGTGTGAGAGAGAGAGAGAGAGAGAGAGAGAGAGAGCGAGAGAGAGAGCTTTAGGCCTCCAGAGCTAGAGACAATTATCTGGATGATTTATGAAGGAGAGACTGTGTGAGAGAGAGTGAGAGAGAGAGAGAGAGAGAGCGAGAGAGAGAGAGAGAAGAAGCATGATCACTTGAGATGGTGTTCTGTTCCTTTCTCTTCATCTTTCCTCCACTTTATTTCCAACAATTAGTTTTTTCTTAATGTTTCTACTTATTAAAATTGACTTTTAGTAATAGGAAAAGATGTTCAGACTACACACACACGGAATAGTTAATTCACTCGCCGCGTGTGGGTACGTGGGTAAGTGGGTGTGTCTGCTTGCGTTTTAATAAACTCTTTGATTTAAAGGTTAACACCCCCCACCCCCCACCTTTGAAGTGTAGTGCGCCTATCATGAGTCCGTCCCGTACAAAGGTGCATTTCTCTCCTCTTCCCTGACACGCTATCGATCTCCTCCACGCGGCACCCAGCGCTCACATACCGCTCCCACATCGTCCGAGCACGCCGCTCGCGTTGCCATTAATCTCCGCAGAGACACTAACGATTTTGCACGGATGGCCACGCTTCAGACACCAGGCCACTTTGTTAGATTTTGATTGAATAAACACATTAATTAAGGATTAAAAAGAACCAGCCTGGTGTTTTGGCGTACTATTAAAAAGATGGAGTGCAAAACTCTCAGGCGTGATGTCACGACGGTACAGATTTTAATGTTTGATGCGTTATGAAATGGTGTACATGGATCATTTGTGTAGATTGGTTATTGATGGTTCTGGTATTGGGGGGGTTTAAATAGAGAGGCTGCGTGACTAAATTGTAAAGGATTAAGAGTTCACTGGGTCAAGCTACGATCAAGATGCTTATTGGTTCTGTTTAAGCGGTATGGGATTAGTTGGGAGGCGAAGCATCTAAGTCGGATAAAGAGCTTGAGGGAGGAGGAATCAGACGTATGGGATGTTCCTCATATGCGTTGTGGACTCCGTGTGCTCCTTCTTCTGCTCGAGTTCTTTACACCACTAATGTGCTACAGTCTAATACACATATGTCAATAGCACAAGAATGATGTGAAGCAATCTATGACTACTGCACACACACACACACACACACACACACACACACACACACACACACACACACACACACACACACACACAGGTACTGGTATATTATGATTTCTAGCACTTTGAGTTCTGTTCACTTCGGGTTTTTCTGTGTAATTTGTACCTCTACCAGGCAGTGTGAACTTCATCTCATTTGCTTGCTGCTATCTATTATGAGCTTCTCCTTCAGAAGCGTCTCGAGGAGAAAATGATGCCCGACTGAAAATAACCCCTCTTCCTCCATGTTCAGTACACCCACCACTGTCATATTCATTATATATAAGACACATGCTCTACACGTTTGCTAATTTACTGGTCCATTATGAATTCTGACCTGCACATAGCATGACACAGCTCCTCACATGGCTCCTGGGTTCGAGTCCTGTGCTTGGCGATGGCATTTCCTTTTTTTTTTCTTTTTTTTCTTTTCTACATTTTCTCCCTATTTTAGTTGTGTCCAATTCCCACCCATCAGGTATTACCTGTCCTATCACACAACCACCACTGACCAGGGAGGGGTGAAAGCATGCACTCGCCCCTTCCATAACACACAATACTAGCCACACGTCTCTTTTCGAACTGCGGCACCATGTGCATTTGGGGGCGGTCTAACACACTCGGAGGGAAAGAGCTTTGCGCCTCTTCGTATGAATGAGCTCACTGACGCCCATGATTGGCTTGTGATTGCTGTGAGTGACAGGGAAGTGAGCTTATGCTGTCTTTCCCTCCTGTAAAGGCTTGGCCGGTTCGCTCACATGGACTCTCGGCCACAGACAGCTGTGGCATTAAACAGGATTCGAAATTGCGATCTCCAGGTTCATAGTCACGCACCTTGTCGATGCGTCACTTGGGAGCCGGCGAGGACATTTCTCTATGCATGTTTTCTTTGTCCTTGTGTGGGTTTCTTATAGCTATTTGGTTGCTGACCAGCTTTATCTTGCTGGCATCTCAGCTTCCTCTGGGCGAAGGTGGGTTAGACCTCGAACATCCCGCGAGTCCCTAATACGGCCAACATGCAACCACTCCCACTCAAACCAAGGGGAACTTCAGAGTCACCAATTAACCTAACGTGTCTGTTTCTGGACTGTGGGGGGGAAACCGGAGTACTCTAGAGAAAACCCAGGAAAGTGCAAGCATGGCCCACACTGACACGTCCTCAGGCTCTAAATAAAGCCACATCCACCTGGGTAAAGTGCTGTGTATGCAGGGAAACACTGATGATGAGGTATAAAAGTATTACCATTGGGGTAGAGGTTAGCATATCCACCTCACAGCAAGCAGGTCTTGGGTTTGAGTCCCAGACTCGGGCCTTTGTGTCTATTCAGTGTGGAGGTTTCCTCCTGGTTTAATACAGTTTCCTCCCACAGGTCAAAGACGTACTCACGTTAGGCCAACTGTCTGTTAAAATTGCTCGTACTGTATGTGCGTATGGAGTGTGAATGGTTGTGTGTGTTGCCCTGCGTTGTGAGGGTGCATTCTGCCTTCGTCCAGCATTGCCAGAGACAGGCACCTGGTAATACTTTCAACAGCTCAGTAAATATGAGCAGTAATTATGAATTTCAAGTAAAATTAGTCGTACATCAGTACATTTTTCAGCTATATCGGCCCTGCAGCATCCACAGATGTTATCCAGGTGCTGCGGCTATGCATTATTGGGGTTGTCTACATATCAGTAAATGCTTTCACAGTGAACAAGCGTAGCGCTCTGATTATATAATCTGGGATGGGATGCACTGCACTTTCAGAGCTTCATTAGACTTCAACTGTTGTGGAATAATTTCAGGTGAACCAAAGGATGACATAAACAGGTTTTCTAAAAAATAAACCCAATATTTTTACTAATTTCGATGCCGACAGAGGCTCAGCAAATGTTCTGTTAGACATACACAGCGCTGAAGTAATAACCAGTCAGTATGACTCTGTGCCAATTAGTTACTGTCACGGTTGTCATAGCTACCACCTGTCATCGCTCGGTTTTGCTGTAATGAGTCCCCTCCACTGGTCCACCACTGCGGTGCTGTCGCGAACTGCAACCAAAATTAAATAGTAAGAAATAATTATGGATATTTTTAGATATGTATCTTTAAAGTCTTGGGGAAGCTGAAGATTTGTGGTTGTTTGTTTGTGTGGGATTCAATCATGGTATACAGATGAGCCATAGCACATGGTACAGCTTTTCCAGCAGGCTGTGCTCATCTCAGCTGACACCGAGCGAAGGCAGGACACACCCTGAAGGGCTCGTCACAGCATCACAGGCCCTACACACGACGCAACCAATCACACTCACATTCAGTCCGAGGGGCAATTTGGAACAGCCACGTCACCGAATGTGCATGTCGTTGGACCATGGAAGGAAACTGGAGTATACAGAGGAAACCCGCGAAAACACAGGGAAAACACACAAACTCTCGAGGCTTGGACTCGAACCCAGGACCTCCTTGCTGTGGGCCGGACATCTGGCATGTGCACCATTGTGCTGCCATTATTATTATTATTATTATATTTTTTCCCCAGGATGTATTCCATAATTATTACCCAATGGATCCTTTGAGAAAGCGCTGTCAACCCTCTTCCCCATACATGAGCCTAAAGATCCTGGTGATTGGCTAGTGCTGCTGTTATTCACAGAAAAAGACAAGGCCAGTGTATCATTTCCCTCCCACCCAGAGATTTTGACCAGTTTAACTCTCTTGGCTTTAATTTCTGTGGTGCCTTTGAGATTCAAACTTGCGATCTCGCGAAGCATTTCCGTCGCATTGCCCTGAAGTACAACGCGTCATTTTTAGACTATCTTTAGAGCGAAGTGTTCCGGAGGCTTCTTCTAAATCAAGTGCTAGATTCAGCGGATCTGCGAAGGTTGCATAATAGTCCTTCGTCAAACATCCTTTGATCATTTGTGGTCCCAGGCGCTTTCCGGAGAGATTGACTGTTCCAGGATGAGGCCTGGATGATTTTAGTCCTCGGTAACTGCGCCCATCTCAGCATGACAGCACTAAAAATCTTTCGCATTTTCAGCCAGGGGAGACGTAAGCGGCTAGAAACTCCTCACGCCTTTAGATGTGTGCCAGGTACTTCTGATGTGATGTTCCTCTGAACATTCAAACAAATGGACCAGCAACCAATTTAGCGCATGTGAAAGGTTTATCGAAAAAAGTCACTTGGACTTCAATGGATGGTGCTTCGGTGGCGGGGTGTGTGTGTGTGTGTGTGTGTGTGTGTGTGTGTGTGTGTGTGTAGAGAAACAGAGAGAGGAGAGAGAGAGTCTGTGAGGGGGGAGAGTGTATGAGAGAGATAGAGGGGGGAGAGAGAGATACAGAGAGAGAGAGACAGAGAGAGAGAGAGATACAGAGAGAGAGAGGGAGAGGGACAGAGAGAGAGCGCGCGTGCGAGAGAGAGAGAGAGAGAGAGAGAGAGAGAGAGAGGCTGTGATGGGGAGAGTGTATGAGAGAGAGAGAGCAAGAGAGAGTCTGTGAGGGGGGAGTGTATCAGAGAGAGATAGAGGGGGGCGAGAGAGAGAGACAGAGAGCGAGAGAAAGGAGTACCAGCTGTATAAATGATTATTTGGGAACTTAGATGTATTCTGGAGTTATTTATGCTAATATATTTTATCCAGATGCTACAGACATATAGAATCACAAAATAATAAACAGAAGAAAGACCGATAGACACCCCCCACACACACTTATTGGCCAACAGAGAGAGCAGCTCTTCAGGTGAAGAGGCCAAGCTTCAGTTATCTTTCCAATATACTTGCAGGTCCCCTGGCCAAATACTACAACTCCCATAATGCCTCACTCACATACCTGCAAGGCAAGGTTGTTATGATCAATATGTCACTCTGATGTTGTCCCGATGGGTCTCCGATATATATATTTATACCAGTGTTACATTGATCAATCACTACAGATGCTCACCGGTGTTTTCTGATTCTTTGAAGCATTTCCTTGATGTTACTTCAAAATACAGGGATTCCTCACTTTCCACGCTTAATTGGGACCAAGATCCCCACACGATCACCAAATTCCGCGAAGTAGGATTAACACCCCCACCCCCACCCCCACCCCGACTGACGTATACGTACATGTATATAATATCAATAAATACATATTCAATGCTATAAACACTTATAATAACAATTAAACATTCAAAAATAACGAATAAGATGTAAATAAAATATAAATACATACACATACAGACGCACGCGCGCACGCACTCAGATGTGCAGCTCAAAAAATGTAAGTAGTTTTCATCGGAGGTTTTTGGTTGTTTTTTTGTTTTTGTTTGTTTTGGGTTTTTTGCATAATTGGCCTTGTTTCTGTGGCATTTTCCTTAACTTTTCCCCCTATTCTTCCTTAATTTCCTGATTTTTTAATTTGATGAATATTTAAAAAAAAAAAAAAAACGCGATGCACTTAAGCCGCTTGAAATGAAGCGCGAAGTAGTGAGGGACCCCTGTATCTCTCTTTTACCCAAAGTTTTCCGCGGAAGTCTACATCGTCCTCCGATATTCCTCTGATGTATACAGATGCTTTCCAGTGTGTTCCGATGTTCTGAGGTTTCCCGTTATGTAACATCGGAACATGATCATGGCGAAATCTGGATCATAATCGGTATCGTGTGAGCGCTCTTTAAGGTGCATGTCTTTGGGACTGTGGGAGGAAACCTCGAGGAAACCCATACACGCACTGGAGAACATGGACAAAAAACAAACAAACAAACCAAAAACACACCCTTACTGAATACAGGAACCGAACCCAGGACCTTCGTGCTCTGAAGCCAATGGGTTAATCACTACGCCATCATGCCGCCATTTACTGTAACCATCAATGTTCTTAAATTCATGCTAATACACACCCGCGCTATCGCGTAACCTGAAGAATTTATGTTTTAGTGTAACGCTTACAATCTGTTGCTACATTGACAGTTGGCTATTAAAGCAACGCCTTATACTTGTCTCTGATGGTTACAAACATTCGCACGTAACAAGAAACTTCCGAGATCTGATAAGAAGACAGATATAAAAAGCACCAAGAAGAGAAAAAGCCAGTCGTAGCGAGAAGAGAGTCTGCTATATAAAAAGCTACGTTCTGTAATAGACTCCTGTGAAAAGTATTGATTGTATGTCATCTTCTTGAAAAGCTCTCTATTTCCAGACAAAACACCGTTTCCCCAATCGGGAGATCTTCTTCTCCATCTGGGCTGCCTGACGTGACAGACCCGCGCGGAATGGTTTGAAGAGGCACTTCTTCTCATTAAAATAGAGACGATGCGACAGGACACGGAGGCGTGCGGCTCAAGTGCCACACATTATATCTGTTTCATTTGATATTGGAAAGTCCATCTCCAAGAACAAAAGCATCTAACTACCCCAATTCCCTCGCCGTGTCTCCGGCGGACCGTCACTTTCGGACAATGCGCAGCATGCCAAAGCTAACAATAAGGCAGGCGCGATTATTTCCTGATCTCCTGTTCTAATTTATCTCAAGCACAGGGCGCTTTCCTTCACCTCAATTAAAGAATCGGGAGCGGCGAAAAAAAGCAGTAATTGAGGTGGGCTTTTGGGGAAGACAGAGAGAGAAAGAGAGCGTGCATGATTCATTAGCAAAGCTCAAGTCGCTAATATGGAAAATAGGGACTATTGAAAGGCATTTCGCAATAACCCACACTGAGAGGAGGTACGTCCCATGGCGGGGGATCGGGACAACCGAGGCTGACAAGCACACCGTGCCTGTTGTTAGAACTAATCAACAACAAAATATTTTCTTTCCATATCTAGGTTTTTTTTTTTTTTTTTTTCCTGTTGTCCCAAGAAAGTCGCGTGACTTCCTGTACTATAAAAAGAAGTGAGAGACAAACTGGACTGAGGAATATTGTACAGTTGTAAGGCCTCCCGTGCTCCCGTTCAGAATAGACATTTACATTCTTCTCGGGCGGGACAGTGGTGGCCTGGTGGTAAAGGTGCTGCATCACTGATCTTGAGGTTGGGGGTTCAAGCCCCACTCACCACAGGTTGTCACTGTCCCCACCCAGTGCAGCTCACTGGGCTATCAAAGGCCGGCTATGTCTCTCAATGTCTATGGTGGGAGGCATCTAAAAGAACTATTGCTGATTTTTCGACAGCGTGTTTTCGCCCTGCGATGGCCTGGTGAGCTGTCCAGGGTGTACTCTGCCCTCCCGTGGAGTCAGCTGAGATGGGCGGCAGCCTCGCCGTGATCCTAATCAGGATTAAACGGTTACAGAAACTGATGAACATTCGTCTCAGGTGATCAGATCACACATGGACCGCACCAAGTGCAAACATGAACGGGTTCGTACGACATGCTGTTCTTACTCACAGGCAGACCATTCTCGCTTCTCAGGAATATTTGGAGCATGATCGCTCATACGACTGAAGGCTGGTTGCCGGTGTTATCAGGTAAATGGCTTACGCATGGATTCAGCTTTTGGACCGTGTTACATCATGACGTGGGACAGTCGGGGTTTAGTGGATAAGCCAATGGACTGTTAATCTGAAGGTCAGCGGTTCAATCCCCAGTATCACCACTGTTGGGCCCCTGAGCAGTTGTAAGTCGTGTTGGATAAGAGCATCTGCTGTAATGCTGTAAATGTACCTTACTGTGCATATAGCGGTTGGCAGGAAGCTTTACCACCCAGACTTCTGATTTATTCATTTCATTTTTACATGTAAACAATTCAGAAATAAGGATCCTGGTCAAAGGCTCAAAGGACCAACATCAGAAGCAGAAAGGTGCACGGTGTAAAATTCTGCAGTGTGTTCGAGCATCTAACGGTGAGGTTCAAGACGGACGCCAAGTGAAATTTCACTCCTGACCCCGCCCCTACGCAGCCTGTATACCCCTCGTATACTGTAGAAATTTGGCAGTGCAACATGGTGGCCTTTATGATAAAGGAACCTGCCACACCATGTCGATATAAGCGGCGTATTCGCAAGTTTCCAGAATTTCCAATGTTGCTCCATTTTATTGACGTACTGATTTCTGATCCAAAGAAATGAACACCTTGAATCATGCTGGGATTTGAACCAACTTTTTTTTATTTTTATTTATTTATTTATTTGGGGGGGGGGGGGGTCTCAATGTACGTATTCATTCATTCATTGATTTTCTGTAACTGCTTAATTATAATTAGAGTCGTCACGGAGGCGGCTGGCGCTCATCCCAGCCGACTCCGGACGAGAGCAGAGTACACCCTGGATGGCTCCCCAGGCCACTGCAGGGAAGAAACACGCTGACGGCTGTGCAGCTACTCTTGTCGAAAGTCAGCAATGGTTCTTTTACCTGAACCTCTCACCAATGGACAGTGAGAGACATGGCCGACCTTTGATAAGCCAGTTAGTGCACTGGCGGGACAGCCGTGACAACCCGTTGAACCCCCGACCTGCGGCTCAGTAAGCCCACACCTTACCACCGAGCCACCAATTTAGTAAAAGCCAGTTCAGTCCCGTCACTTTGAATATTCAGGAACACATAGCACTTCAGAGGACAGCGATTTCCACCTTCATGTACACATGAGCGCCGAGACCCCAATGATTGGCTAGTGATCACATTAAGCGACAGAGAAATGAGCGTATCATCCTTCTCTCGCTGACAGCTTGGTGGATTACCTCTCCTTGGCTGTGTGCATAAACCCGGGCTCGAACTCACAATACTTCTAGTTCTTTGTACTTCGCCTTTGCCCAGAGTTGGCTGAGAGAGGCTTCAGCCTCCTGATGACCATAATATGCGGTTAACGATAAAGCAGTTTAGCAGATGAATGAATGAATGTAGATAACATTGCGTAAATCAGTCTGAACATGTTTACATTTCCATTATAGGAGTAAAGCAGATAAAAGCTACTTCACTGAAGTATAGGACTCACCTTTACAGTCAAGTGTGAATTGTTCATTTTATAAAAATCATCTTCGGCAGAATGAAGACGGAATGAACATTATTACGAATAAAATGTACGCAAAAATGAATTACTGAATAACGTGTAACACAAGCTGCGTTTAATTACATGGCACCCGATCGGCCATACATGGTCCGGAGCGACAGGATCCGCCGGGAGTGGGTAGGACGGGAACGGGTTTCAGCATCCACACACGCCTCCACGTACACGATACTACGGACAATATTTATAGCACCGCCTCGTTATTTGTCAGTACCATCTGATCAGTTTGATCTGCTGTCACGCGCGCCGTGCCCGCAGAAGTGCACCGAGGAGCGTGTAGCAGGATGCAGAGAGTTTTTTTGAGACTTATATAAATGCCTCGTGCAGAGGAGCTGCTTTTAGCTGTTCAGGACTCGGAGCGCACGTTGCGCTAGAGGAATATTTATAGCCAAGCCGGAGACCAGAAGAAGTCAAACTCCCTGCAGGACAGAGAGGACTGCCGTGTAAATAAACTGAGAGAAAATGAGACGGGGAGAGAGGGAGATAGTGTGTGTGTGTGTGTGTGTCCCATCTCTTTCAGAGACGCAGCTGAGCAACTGCTATAACTGTAAAATTAAATATTTTGATTTTTGTGTTTTATGAAAGTAGAATTTTGTGACAGAAAGGAAAAAAGTCTCATCTGTGGCTGGACCACAATTGAGTTTGACATGCCCTCAGACACACACACACACACACACACACACACACACACACACACACACACACACACGGTGCTACTCATACAAATGCAATACCCAACAAATTGCCATTATGGTGTCATCTTAAGGTCTCTGTTTATTTGTTTGTTTATTTATTTGTAAATGTATTAATAGTAATGGGAGTATTCTTTACATTTAATTCAATGTTTGTTTGTTTTTGTTTGTTTTTAAGTTCTTTGCTTCTAAATATGGTCACATCACATCCCATGACAGCCAACCACCCTCTCAGAGACACACACACACACACACACACACACACACACACACACACACCACAAAATTCTTGTAAAATGACAGATCCATCAGCCCTCCAGCTATCTATAAAGAGCACTTCATTTCAATGCGTCTCATTTGGTAAACAATAAATGTCATAAGCAGAGGACGGCACATGGACGTGTGTGAGTGTGTTTCAGAGAGACAGGCAGACAGACAGACAAGGACCAAGAGACAGCTCTGTCATTTTCAACCATGATTTTTCAATGAAGGTCGTTAAAAGTGTCGGGTTATGAAGCACAGAACAAGGCTTCTCGAAACATTGTCTTCTCAAATCATTGATATGAATAAAATGGAACTTAATTGTTTGTTGTTCTGTTCTACTTGATTTACAGCTTTTTCTGATAAATTGTGCATTTGATCCAAAACAGGCTGAAATTCTCATAATTAAATATTAAAGATAATAAAAGCTTGATGCAAATAATAATAATAAATAACTTAGGATGGGTGATGATTTTCGCCATTTCAATAACAAGGAAGACGAAAGCACCCCGGGCTATTTTAGGGTAAAAGAGGTCTATTTTAAAATCCATACAAATTACTAATTAGGTGGCACGGCGGTGTAGTGGTTGGCACGTCCGCCTTACAGCAAGATGGCCTGATTTCGATTCCCAGCCTGGGTGTTGTGTGAGTGTTGGCCCTGTGATGGCCTGGTCAGCTGTCTAGGGCATACTCCGCTCTTGCCCGAAGTTGGCTGAGATGGGCGCCGGCCTTCCTGCAACTCTAATTAAGATTAAGTGCTTCGAAAAATACATTCTTTCATTTTCTGAACCGCTTAATCCTAATTATTGTCATAGGCAGGCTGGCACCCATCCCAGCGGACTCTGGGTAAGGGCAGAGTACACCCTGGACAGCTCACCAGGCCATTGCAGGGCGGAAACATGCTGACAGCTATGCAGCTACTCTTGTCGAAAGTCAGCAATGGTTCTTTTATATGAACCACCCACCACAGACAGTGAGAGGCATGGTCGGCCTTTGATAACCCAGTGAGTTGCACTGGGGGTTCAGAAAATAAATGAAATGATAATTGAGGTAAATAAAGTTACACAGATAACTAGAAGGGTGTATATAGAGTGTAAACTACCCTCATCAGATATAAATGGGTTTGTTTTTGTGATAAAGTTGTTCATTGATATAATGGTTTTTATGACTAGGCATAGTTATAATGAAATGTCTCCCCTAGAGGACATTCAATAAACTTTTTTTTTTTTTTCATTTGAAAGAATCCAGAGTTTTCTGTATTACTTCATGAGTGATTTTGGACACAAAGAAAAAAAGTAAACAGATAAATATACAAACATATCCCACTGGCAGAGTAGTTAAAACAAGACGCATCAATTACACATAATAAAATTTCTACATTTTTATGGGACGGTGTAGCATTTTCAAATATAAATATGAATATAAAGTTTAATAATTAATATAAAAGAAGTGTGGGGGGGAAACAAGTACAACTGGAAATGGAAGTGATGGAATGGATGCAGAAAGGTTGAAATGTAATCAAGGAGAGCGAGAGAGAATCAACACGCCGATGATCAAATCTCACCGACTAGACCTGAGTGGAATAAATGCTTAAAATAATTCGGTTCTACCTGTGAAGGAGAGTAAGAAATAAACTGTAGTCTGTGTGCGTCATCATTTGTAGCAGGAAACTCACTTTGAGTATAATAAGAGCAGCAGGAGAGCGCAAACCTCCGCAGAGCCCAGCAATTCCCCTCAATACACTGGCATAGTGGTCAGCATTTCCGCCTCACAGCCAGAAGCTGCTGGCTTCAAGTCCTGGGCCCGGCCTTTCTGTGTGGAGTTTTGCGGTTTCCTCCCTGCGCTTGTGAGGATTTCCTCCGGGTCCTCCGGTTTCCTTCGACAGTTCAAAGACATGCAGCTCATCAGGCTAGCCAGCTTGTTCAGATCAACTCTAGGTGTGAGTGCGAATGGTTGTATGTACATTGCCCTGCGATAGTATGGCAAGTTGTTCGGGGTGAACCTTGCCTTCGCCCAGAGCCGGCTGAGACTGGCACCGGCCTCCCTGTGACTCTAATAGGATAAAGCAGTTCAGCCATCAAGTGACTGAGAGAGTATCTGAACCACTTAATCCTAATTAGGGTCGCAGGGAGGCTGGCACCCATCTCAACCGATTCGGGGCAAGGGTGGAGTACACCCTGGACTGCTCACCAGCCCATCGCAGGGCCGACACGCACAACCTTTCTTACTCCCATTCACACCTAGGGGCAATTTGGAACGCCTACTGAGCATGTTTTTGGAGTGTGGGAGAAAACCGGAGTACCCAGAGGAAACCCTGGCAAGCACAAAGAGAACATGTAAACTCCACACAGAAACGTCCGAGCCAGGAATCAAACCCCGACCTTCTTGCTGTGAGGCGGACGTGCCAACCGCCACACCACCCTGCCGCTTGAGTGAGAGAGTATAAGGTGGGAAGGAATGGTGTGTAATGCGTAACTCACTGACAAATGACACAAGCTGTGTAAGGCTTTCTGAACGGGAGGAGTCTGTCCTAAAGGATTCAGTGAGTCAGTGATTCATTCAGTGAGTACGACACTCACTACAGCCGGAGTGGAATAGAGGGAAGAACTATGCAAATTGCCTCAAACGAGCACACTGAAAAAAGCCCTGGTGATATGGTGGGCGGGTCTTTGTGTCCATTATATAGACATCTGTTTATATGCATGTTTGTTTGTTTGTTTTCAAGAAAACAATCATTTTAGGTCATCGAGTTTTCCCTGGCAGCATCATGAGTTATGAAACACGTCTGTGCCTGTAAACACACTCCTAAAATGTCCTTGCTTGGGGAGACACATTTTGAAGAGGAATTTCGGGTCACGTACGCGTGAAACTGCTATTTTGTCACGGGTCTGAGAAACAGGGTCTCGTTATTGTGTTCACACTCTGGTGGCATTCTGTGTAGCGAGCGTTCATTGTTTACGAGTCTCTTTATAGCTTTGAGTATTTGTGTTGG
>CM045746.1:22964465-22991965 GCA_024760905.1 Plotosus lineatus
CAACCTTGTGGAGAGTGGGACTCGAACCCCCAACCTTTGGATCAGTGATCCAGCGCCCTATACCACTAGACCACCACTGCCCCTGTATATATATATATATATATATATATATATATATATATATATATATATATATATATATATATATATATATATATATATATATATATATATATATGTATATAAGTAAAAATAAAAAAATGAAAAAGTATTGAGCACTCTCTTACGGAAGGATCTACTCAGAAAATTATATATATATATATATATATATATATATATATATATATATATATATATATATATATATATATACACACACACACACACACACACACATACATACATACATACATACTTTTCCTTTCGGCTGTTCCCTTCAGGGGTTGCCACTGCGAATCATCTGCGTCTTTCTCACTCTGTCCTCTGCTTCTACTTCTCTTACATCAACTACCTTCATGTCCTCCTTCACCACATCCATAAATCTTCTCTTTGGTCTTCCTCTAGGCCTTCTGCCTGGTAGTTCCAACCTCAGCATCTTACTACCAATATACTCACTATCCCTCCTCTGTACATGTCCAAACCGTCTCTCAGTCTCAGTTTGACTGTGTCTTCAAAACCTCTTACATGTGCTGTCCCTCTGATGTGCTCATTCCTGATCCTATCCATCCTCGTTACTCCCAAAGAGAACCTGAAGATTTTCATCTCTGCTACTTCCAGCTAGCTCTGCCGTCTGTCTTTTCCCCAGGGCCACTGTTTCTAAACCATACAACATCGCTGGCTTCAACACCGTCTTGTACACTTTTCCTTTCATTCTTGCCTTACCTTCTTATCACACACCACACCGGACACTTTTCTTCAATCATTCCAACCTGCCTGCACACACTTCTTCACCTCTTTTCTACATTCTCCATTGCTCTGGATTGTTGAGCCTAAGTATTTAAAATCCTCCACCTTCCTTATCACTGCTCCCTTTAACGTCGCCGTTCCTCTTGGGTCCTTGTCATTCACACACATGTATTCTGTCTTACTGGGGCGAACCTTCATTCCTCTCCTCTCCAGGGCATACCTCCACCTCTCGAGATTTTCCTGCATGTGTTCTCTGCTCTCACTACAGATCACAATGTCATCTGCAAACATCATAGTCTATGTGGAATCTTGTCTCACCTCGTCTATCAGCCTGTCCATCACCATAGCAAACAAGAAGGGGCACAGAGCTGACCCTTGATGCAGTCCCACCTCCACGTTAAACTGTTCTGTCACACCGACGGCACACCTCTCCACTGTCTAACGTCTCTTATACATGTCCTGCACCAGTCTAACATACTTCTCTGCCACTCCAGACTTCCTCATGCAATACCACAATTCCTCTCTAGGCACCCTATCATATGCTTTCTCCAGATCCACAAAGGCACAATGCAGCTCCCTCTGACCTTCTCTGTACTTCTCTATTAACATCCTCAAAGCAAACACTGCATCTGTGGTGCTCTTTCTTGGCATGAAACCAAACTGTTGTTCACAAATGCTGACCTCTGCCCTTTGTCTAGCTTCATTGCCCTCCTCACTTCACCCTTACTAATCTTTGCTACTTCCTGGTCCTTCAACGGTCACCTCTTCTACTCTTTTTTTCTCTCTCATTTTCCTCATTCATCAGCTCTTCAAAGTACTCTTTCCATTTTCCCAGCACACTTCTGTCATAAGTCAATACATTTCCCTCTGCTCTTAATCACTCTAACTTGCTGCACGTCTTTCCCATCTCTATTTCTCTGCTGTGCCACCCTGTATAAAACATTTTCTCCCTCTTTACTGTCCAACCTATCATACAAGTCATCATACGCCCTCTGTTTGGCTTTTGACACTGCTACCTTCGACTTACGCTGTGTCTCCCTGTACTTCTCTTTACTCTCTTTGGTCCTCTCTATGTGCCACTTCTTCCTTTGTACACACTCCTGCACTTTCTCATTCCACCACCAAGTCTCCTTATCTACTTTCCTTCCAGAGGACACACCAAGTACTCTCCTACCTGTCTCTGTCTCCCTGATCACATTAGCTGTAGTTGTCCAGTCATCTGGAAGCACTTCCTGGCCACCCAAAGCCTGTTTCAATTCCTCCTTGAAGACAACTCGACACTCTTCCTTTTTCAGCTTCCACCACTTTGTCTTCTGCTCTGCCTTTGCCTTCTTCACTTTCCTCACCATCAGCATCATTCTGTACACCACCATCCTATGCTGTTTGGTAACACTCTCACCCACTACAACTTTGCAGTCACTGGCTTCCTTCAAATTACATCGTCTACACAAGGTGTAGTCTACCTGTGTGCTCCTACCTCCGCTTTTATAAGTCACCCTATGCTCCTGTCTCTTCTGGAAAAAAGTATTCACCACAGCTATTTCCATCCTTTTTAGAAAACGTATCAACATCTGTCCTTCTGTGTTCCTGTCCTGGTTATCAAACCTACCCATCACTTCCTCGTTCCCCCTGTTGCCTGCACCAACATGTCTATTGAAATCTGCACCAATGACCACTCTTTCACCTCTGGGGGTACTCTGCATCACTTCATCTAACTCACTCCAGAATCTCTTTTTCTCTTCTCGCTCACATCCTGCCTGTGGGGCATAAGCGCTAACAACATTGAACATCACACCTTCAATTTCCAACTTGAGACTCATCACTCTGTCTGACACTCTTTTCACTTTTAGAACATTCCTGACAAACTCCTCCTTCAAGATGACTCCTTCTCCATTTTCTTCCTTTCCACACCATGAAAAAACCGCTTAAACCCTGCTCTTAACCGTCTAGCCTTGCTACCTTTCTACCTGGTCTCCTGCACACACAGTATGTCCACCTTCCTCCTCTGCATCATGTCAGCCAGCTCTCTACATTTTCCTGTCATAGTTCCAACATTCAAAGTCCCTGCTCTCAGTCCTAGACTCATGCCTTTCCTCTTCTCTCTCTTCCTACGGACACGACTCCCGCCTCTCATTCTTCGACCTCTCCTTCTTCGACCAACAGTAGTCCAATTTCCACCAGCTCGGTATATTGTGCTTCAGTGCATCGCAATTTTTTTAAATAGTCTTCAAATTAAAAAGGAAATTAAGGAAGAATAGGGGAAAAGTTAAGGAAAATGCTGCAAAACAAGGCCAATTATGCAAAAAACTCCAAACAAACAAAAAAATCCCAACCCCCAAAAAAACTACTTACATTTTTGTGAGGTGCGCATCTGAGTGCGTGCACGTGCATCCGTCTGTGTTTGTATTTATATGTTATTTACATCTTATGCATTATTTTTGAATGTTTAATTGTTATTATAAGCATTTATAGCATTGAATATGTTTTAATTGATATTATATACTCATATACATGTACGTATACGTCAGTCTGGGGGTGGGGGGTGGGGGGTCGATCCTACTTTGCAGAATTTGGAAGTCACAAGGGAATCTCGTTCCCAATTAACTGTGGAAAGTGAGGGATCCCTGTACATATATTTAGGCCTTGCGAGCTGTCTGGGGTGTACTCTGCCCTCACCCAGAGCCGGCTAAGATGGGCCCCAGTGTCCCCTTTACACGAATTAGGGTGAAGCAGTTCAGAAAATTAATAAAAAAAAAACAAAACAGTAACAACGGATTCAGAATCCTTTTCCCGTACATGCACTGAAAAGACAGCGACCAACGCTGTAACTGTGGGAGGAGATTTGATTGATGTGTCCTTTCGACTGACTGATAGGAGAAAAGCAATTATAGAGTGATTTCTGTTTTATGAAATGTCCCTTTAATGCCTAAAGGCCAATGTGGAGAAAAAAACCGAGTTCATAACAGCAGTTCGGAATCATAGATGCTGTGTGTATACGACTGCAGGAGCCTGTTTTCTTCTCAGGTTTATTAATCCAACAGGCATAACAAGGCTATTCAAATAAAATGGAAATAAATCAGTCACAAGGTCTTTCTGAATCCATTTGCTTCCTCCTGTACTCAAGTGGCAGTGACGTCTGCACCGAGCGCGCCGATACGAGTAAAACATCAACGTCATTTTACTTTCTCCAGAAAATGTATATCTTCTAAAATTTGATGTTGGACTTTTGCGCTTTCTCCGAGTCAATGTCACACTGCCGAATTATCCCATTGCGCTAGATCGTCCTTCGGGTTTTTGGCTTCTCGTTAGTATTATTGTAAGCAGACGTAGAACCAATACCAAGGTATAAAACGCAAGAATAAGAGATACTAAGCTTGTAATCTGGGGTTGTTTCACCAGAAAGCCTTTGTATTCAGCGAAAAAGAACCGATAATGGAAGATAAAACACTTTGACGACTCTCTAGTGGTCCAGTTTGAGACACAGTTCCAACTGTGACGCAACTTAGAACGGATAAGATGGCGTAGTTTTTTTTCCTGTAATATAATTATAATCAGTGTTAAATAATCTACTGGGGTTGGAGTGAGTACGTGCTGCTTATGGACTCTCACCTCAGTGAACGTTGCATCACTGGGGTGTTTATCCTTCACGCTGTCACCTTCTTCTTCCTCATTAGCGCCACCAAGCTGAATTTCTCAGACGTCTATTGGAAAAAAATGTCCTCTCCTAATAAACCTGACTTGAGTTCCACACACACACACACACACACACACACACACACTTTTAGACAGACTGACTGAGCGAGTGAGTATTTAAATTGTGTCCTATTTCTGAATACGGCAATAAAGCCAAGCATTCAGGGACTAATATAGAGCGAAATGAAGAAAGTACCACAGAGCCAATAGTGGAATACATTAGCCTGTCAAAATGGAATATTTAATAAGAACAACAACACTTCTCACACGAAGAAGAGCGTTTCACACTCTCCCGTTTATACACACACACACACGAGACGGCTCCCAATTTCCCTGCTGACTCCTCGAGGACGTCTCTGTGTGTGTGTGTGTGTGTGTGTGTGTGTGTGTGTGTGTGTGTGTGTGTGTGTGTGTCAGAGAGGGAGAGAGAGAGAGAGAGAGTGAGAGAGAGAGTGAGAGAGAGAGAGAGAGAGAGTGTGTGTGTGTGTGTGTGTGTGTGTGTGTGTGTGTGTGTGTGTGCTCACACTCCCAATTGTTTTAATTCCGGTGATTAATACAGCTGGTCGTGTCCCCACACGAGTCTTCATGAGGATGCGGCTTGGTGATGAACTATCGTACTTGTGCCTTAGACTGCAGACTTCTAAAACCCGACAGCCAGAAATGTTCATAAAGATCGAAAAATAAATAATCACAGTCACACCCCTTTAGAAACTTCTGGTACAACTTCTGGTACGCCCATCAGAGTCAAGCCAAGTGTGAGATATGTTATTTTGCTTTATAATTGATTTTGAGTGGTTTAGAATTGTATAGAAATGGCAGTTTATCCACAACATTAGAGGTCCAACAATTTTTTTTTACTAAAGAATAATAATTAAAAAAAAAAAAAAAATCAATATTTTTTTATTTTAGCTTAGATCACATGACCTTTCTAGAGTTTGAATAATATTAAGATTTGGTATCAGCATCGAACTGATTTACTATCGATTTAAAACCAAAGATAATTCAGCTGCTCTAGTGATTGGATAAGAGACATTTTCAGAACACCTGATTGGACAAGAGAGATTTTCAGAACACCTGATTGGATGAGAGAGACTTTTGAGAACACCTGATTAGACGAGAGAGATTTTCAGAACACCTGATTGGACAAGAGAGATTTTCAGAACACCTGATTGGACAAGAGAGATTTTCAGAACACCTGATTGGATAAGAGAGGTTTTCAAAACACCGGATTGGACAAGAGAGATTTTCAGAGCACCTGATTGGAAAAGAGAGATTTTCTGAACACCTGATTGGATAAGAGAATTTTTCAGAACACTTGATTGGATAAGAGAAATTTTCAGAAAACCTGATTGGAAAGAGAGATTTTTCAGAACGTCTGATTGGATAAGAGAAATTTTCAAAACACAACACATAAATTGTACAAGGATAATTCTAACATTGTATTATTAACTATTATTCATTAATTTTCTAAGCGGCTTAATCTTCATTCGGGTTACAGGGAGGCTGGTGCCGAGCTCAGCCGACTCCAGGCGAGGACGGGCTACACCCTAAACTTCTCAGCAGACCATTCACAGGGCATACATACATACAACTATTTACACTCACTGTCACACCTAGAGGTGATCTGGCACAACCTACAGTGCATGTTTTCGGACTGTGGGAAGAAACTGGAGTACCTGCAGGAAACCCCTGGCTGGCACAGGCTGAACATGTAAAGTTCACACAGGTACTAACCACCTTGTTGTGGGGTGGATGTGCTAACCACTGAACCACTGTGCCGCCCTTATTATTGTTGTTATCATCATCATCATTGTGAGTTATGATTAACAAGCAGGGACATAGGTGTACATTTTTTTTATGTTAGTGGGAATTAAACTCAAAGCGAATAGAAGCTTGTACACATAGTTTAGGGCCGTACCAATCAAAACACGCCATACTTATAAAAGCTTCTACGTGGAAAAAACAAACCTCTCACCACAGACTGTGAGAGACATGGCCGGCCTTTGACAACCCAGTTAGCTGCACTGGGGGGAACAGTGACAACCCGGTGATAGTGGGGCTTGAACCCCCCAACCCTGGGATCGAATCCAGCACCATAGAGGAAACTGTAAAAACAAAAGTTTTCTTTAATCCTTTCATGCCCCAAATATTTTTTTGCAGTTAAAAAGAAAAAAAAATGTATCACTAGTTTTTCCTAATCAAAAAGGCTTAAGGAAACACCCCGAACACATTTCTTTCAACAAAATTATAATAACACTAAAAATAATAATGACATAACAATAACAAATAATCACACTCTCACAGATTCGTGAACAACACAATTCTGCGCATCAGGTGTTGCATCAGGTGGCGTCACAGCAAGTATAGAACACGTTCTGAACGGCAGCAACACGCGTCCAGTAGTTCTTAGAATTTGAAAGAGGACCATATGGTCCATGCATAGATATACTGTATATGGGCAGATGGACATATGTTGCATGATTTTTGTAAGTCTGACGTGGTATTATGTGCAGTTTTATTTTTATTTAGTTTACTAGTTTTATTTTATTCAGAACTATATTAGGCTATGACAGGTTCCACAAACAGTGGGCACCAAAAGTACCAGGCACTTGCATTATATCTCTGTCTGCTCGTACAGTGCTGCACACACAGTGAGCACAAAATACCTTCGACTTATCTACTTTTAGCAGAACGTATTACCTCGACTGATTAATTTTAGCTTCTTACAAATGCAAACGTAACCTGATGTGAACGTTACAGAAGGGACAGAAACACAAAGAAGGAAACGAATGCAGCCCGTCCATGATCACTTCGACACCATTTTTACATCAAGCATCAAGCGCGCGTTACATGTTCCTGAAAGGACAGAATTCACGTAAGCAGCACGTTATTGTTTTTTTTTGGGTGCAGTGACGGGAGACGTAGACTTCGCTTTGGCACAACAGTATCGAGAATCTGACGACCGATAGCCGAATGGGAAATTTCTCTATAAGATGACTCAGGGGTGTCGTTAGGAACGTTACTGTACAGAATGGAGCGAAAGTAACGTTCCCAACTGGTAAAATTCATTGGTTTGTCAAAAAGTGGGAGTGTTTACGTCTTCTTATTACTATTTCAAAAATTACTTTGAAAAGAACTCGATCCATGAAGACGTCAACAACAGCTTGTCATCATCAATCAGAGGATTTTGAGGTATGTTGCCAAGAGACGCGGCCATCCAGAGGTTTTTTCCCTGTAATAACTCGTCCAGTAGTATGCTCATTTATTGGTTTACAGCTATTTTACCATCATTGCACTTTTCCCCACCATTTTTTAAATTAAACTTTTGATGGTTTTTAGGACAGTCCTCTGCTCTTTTCCAGATCTTTCGTCTCTCTTGAATTCAATAAGGCAAAAAAAGCAGACTGGAATGTTAACATGTGATTGAATTACCTTCTGTCCTTTCATCCTAATCATGCCTAGGACAAAAAAAAAAACAATCAAACAAAACAAAACAAAAAAACTAGTGAACAAATCACCAGACATTTATACACTACCGCCACTGGAGTCTCCTTCCAAAAACACCAAATAAATGCCTCCTAAACACAGAACAATGCCATACAGGTCCATGTGAAAGTTATTACCGTGGAAACCAAGAACAAGCGCATCATGTAAATGTTACTGCCAGAGCTGCTGTTATAGAAAACCAAGCAACACCCTCTGACCAATCAGATTTGAGAATTCGACAAAATTGTGCCTTTTAAGACTAAATTTGATTCTGATTGGTTGGAAAGAGCTATTAAAAAAAAGAAGTATTATATGCTCGTGTAATATAGAAATTGTTCAACCCCCCCATAAAATACCACATCTGGACTGCATCACATGACCACTGTATTTGTTAATGAGACCATGTGATTCCTGCACCCTTCTTCATTAATCCGCTGATGCAACCTGGAAACCTTGGCCTGTAACCACTTAACCAGGGAATTGAAACTGAGATTACTTTGCAGACCACAAATCCTTCAACACAAGCTTCACGGACATAAGCGGATCCGAACCCTCCTGCTTTTATAAAGGCCACAGATACATATACCGACTTCTTAAGTACTACGATAGATGGGTTTTTCTACATGTGCTCACATGTGCAGGTATGTCACACCACTCCATATCTAGGTCACTAATCGAGTTCCACATTGCTGGATCAATAGCACAGACTAGTGGTTAATCTAGGAACTGCAACCAAAAAGAAAAAAAAACTCAGCAAGATTTCAAGATCCTTCCCACTTATCTCATCCCTTTTGGGATTTATCTTAATCTCTCAGTCACTCGCTCAACCCACCATGTTCCTTTCGCACTTTTGAGTTTTTTTCTTCATCCAATTTTATCTCCTCCCCCCCTTTTTTCTACTCTTTCTTGGTTTGTGCCTCCCTTTCTCTCCGCACGCTTTAGATTTATGACTATTGCTTTATTTTTTCCGCCCCCTGCCGTCTAGCCCACTTAAGAGCAGCGAGGAGTTTCTCACAGAACTACAAAATTAATGTGTGTGTGTGTGTGTGTGTGTGTGTGTGTGTGTGTGTGAGAGAGAGAGAGAGAGAGAGAGAGAGAGAGCTGCATTTACATGACCTAAAAAAGCTCTTCTGCTTTCCCTGCTCATAAATCATACACCCACACACACAAATAAGATTTATATCATGACAAGAAGGTTTATATAATAAATCTCAAATACACCCTGCATTATTTTACTCAGCCAGGTTGTTCCACACCCCTCGTCCACACCCCCCCCTCTTTTTTTGGCGAATCTGGCAGTAGAGAGCATCCCGTCATCTTCTCACATTGAAAGAAATAAACAGTAAGAATCATGGATACGGAGGATTGTCCAGAAGTGCAGGATCTCATTGCAGCCAATGCACGCCGGGCTCTGTTCAGACGCAGCGTCCAGAGGAGGCATGTGTACAAATAAAATAAATACAAACCGCAGCCATGAAGTGACTTGACGGTGTAGCCTGTGACGTGTTATCTGTGAAGTGTAAAGGTAGAAAGAGGCAATGCTGGGACTGTTGGTTCTAAGGGGCTTTTTTTGAGCAGGGTGTCAGGAGAAACCTTCGTCCCCCAAGCACAAGGCTGCTAAAGTCTCTATTCGCACACGCTCAGGGATTTTCATTTTTTATTTTATTTTTTTTATCCTCCCCTTTCCGTATGTAAGAGCTGGGATGAAATGAGATGAGCGCTAATAAAATGCGGCAGCGTTCAGCACCTCCTCCGGTGACCTAACAGGAATCATGGTCTAATTGGAAGACTAGATGGATGAACGGCTGGATGGAAGGATGAAGAAGTGGATAAAAGGACACTCCGGTGGGACTGGAAGACGGAAGGCGATACTCTCTGCTAGCCCTTTATAGACCTGAAGGCCATGCATGCTGAGGCAGGAAATAGTTTTATAATATATGATCAATGCTATCGTTTTCAGCTGTGAAAGTGCAGGAACGCAGCGACGCACGGCTCGGGTTTCTCAAAAAGGCCTTTAGCCAGACACCTCGTCTTCCTTTATTTCCTTTATTCAATTTCGCCTCCTTTACCTAATGCTTTTTCCTCCTTTTCTCGCTCTCTCTTCTCACTTCATCCCACGTGGTCTGTTTGTCTCACCCTTACTGTTTGCCTTCCCCTTCTTTTTTCAATCTTTAAATTCATTATCTCTCTGTATATTCAATCCCTGTGGATCGTATTCATTCCACGTCTCGTACATGCTTCTCATGTCTCATACACACTACTCATGTGTTATGCAGAGCACTTATGTCTCATATAGTCCTCATATCGCATATCCACTTATATCCCATATAACGTCCTCATGTGTCATACATAGTCATATCCCATATTCTGGTGTCTCGTACTCGCTCCTCATGTCTCGTATGAGGTCATCGTGTTTCATACATATTCCTCATGTCTCATACAATGCTCGTGTGTCTTGTTTACATTCCTTATGTCTCATATGAAGCCCTTGTGTCTGGTACACACTCCTCATGTCTCAGATGAAGTCATTACGTTTCGTACACACTCTTCATGTCTCAGAGACTTCTCTTGTCCTGTACACACTCCTTATGTCTCATATAGACTTCTCATGTCTCATACACACCACCTGTATCTCATATAAACTCTTCATGCTTGATACACACTACTTATTTCTCATATAAACTTCTCTTGTCTCATACAAGTAGATTATGTCTTATATACACTTGTTATGCCTCTCATGTCTCATACAAGCTCCTTATGTCTTATGGCTCATATGCGCTTCTTATATTGTATGTACAACAATCATGTTTCATATACCCTCCTTATGTCTTGTATACACTCTCATGTCTCATGCACACCCCTCATGTCTCATGCACATCCATCATGTCTCATGCACACTCCTCATGTCTCGTACACACTCCTCATGTCTCATGCACACTCATCATGTCTCATGCACACCCCTCATGTCTCATGCACAAGCCTCATGTCACGCACACACTCATCATGTCTCATTCACACCCCTCATGTCTCATGCACACTCATCATATCTCATATACACTCCTTATATCTCATACACAATCCTCATGGTTTATGCGCACCCCCTCATGACTCATGCACACCCCTCATGTCTCATGCACAATCATCATGTCTCATACATACTCCTCATGTCTCATGCACTCTCCTCATGTCTCATGCACACCCCTCATGTCTTATGCACGGATCTCAAGTCCCGTACACGTCCCTGATGTCTCGTACACATTTCTCATGTCACAATCATGCTCTACATTTCAATGTCTCATACACACTCCTGATGTCTCATGTACTCTCTGCATGCTTTGTACACGCTCCTCATATCTCGCTGTAGTCATATCGCTGAACTTGTGCTTATGAGGTCACGTGTGATCATTAACACCAAGATTTTAATAGTAACTCTGCTTCAGTAGTAACGCTGCTGGGTGCATCATTAAGTGTTTATTTCAGTCACAGATTATTTTAAATCCTCGTGTCCTTGTTCGGTAAAATTTGTAGTTCAAGTACAAAACAAATAATACTTATAAATGGTGCAGCTTCTTTAATTAAAAAGTCATCACCACAGAATTTGTATTTTCCTTCTCTGTATGTATCCCTCACCTTTTTCTGAACCCTATTTCTCTTCTTTTCTCAGTTTGCTTAACTGGTGTCCTTTTCTCAGTCTCTGTCCCTCTGTCGTTCTTTTTCTTCCCTCAACATCACTTATCATTTCTTTCAGTTTTTTTTTTAATCCCTCTCCCTCTGCTCCTTGTTTCAGTTTCCTCTTACTTGTGAGCTCTGTCTTCAACCCCCCCACCCCCCACTGTCATGGCCAGACTAGGACAGATCTCGCTAATTATCGGCGTGTTTTCCGGCAAGTGTGTGACACGCAGCCAGCTCTCCTCAGCAAAAACTCACAGCAGAAACCGAGACGCTGCTTCCCCTCTTTCTCGTGCTGGGCGCGGCGAGCGGCGTGCTGACAGCTCCTGACAGAATGGTGTCAGATTTGTGTGACGAGAGCACGTGTGCGTGTGCGTGCGTATACTCGCGAGCGTCTGGAAAGCTCGGCACCTGAGAACGCTGGTGGATTTCCAGCACACACTCCTGCCGTGAAGAGTGGAGGCAGTGTGGTGTGAAACAGACTCTCCTCTCCAAACACGGCAGAAAGTTTTAATCACCAGGGGAAGCTTTAAATTCGGAACAGCACAGATCAAGTGCCATATGCTCTTTAAGAACTCGTTTAATTGTTGGAGCGATACGAATCATCGCAGATATTTTAAGTACAACGCGATAAACTTAGCTCAGCCAACAATAAATAAACATTAGGACGAGGCTTCATGGGATATCAGGAGACTTCTCTTGTAATGAAAGGATACGGTACAGATTTGTAGTCAGTGGTTGCCGGTGGGAGCATCGGCTTCTGAAATATGGATGGAAGTATAAGCAAGAATTGTTCATTAAGCTAATTACACACGCTAATTAATTAGCGCGCTCACAGGGCGGAGCACGGACACGGCGCTCTTTGTTTAAAACAGTCACTTTTAGATCAAACTGCAAAAAAGGGAATAAACCTTTTGATCTTGCCGGTAAACAGTCGTTCGTGCATAATTAACTCATGTGAGTATAAACATAAAACTCTCAGGGGGTTCAGTGAAGACACCACTGAGAGAGACGAGAAAACTTTCCTTACCCCCTGCCCCCCCCATTCCTTTTCTTTCTCGTCTTCTTGAAAAACGAAGGGAATGCTACGACTGTCTCATTAAGAAAAGAGAAAAAAGTGACAAATATGCCTCATTAACTTTAGTCCTGCATTTCTTTTTAAATCTCAAAAAAAAAAAAAAAAAGTCAAGATAGTCAAGCGTATATCCGACTATACAGTACAAGAGATAATAAGGAGGTAATGAGGCACTTGGAGAAAAAGTAATGAATAAGACATAATGTTCAGTTCCCGCCACGGCGTTTCACATCGACTGCTTTGTTCAGATAGTGTGTAGAAGCGTTATCTCCATATCTACTGCTCGCTCTACACCATTGATTGCTCCTGACTGGGAGTGATTGGCTTTAGTGTAAGCTTGTTTGGAGTACTGCGCCATCGATTGTTTAGATCCGGACTTGTCTGGGGTCACTGCAGTTCTGCTCAGTCGATCAGCAGATCGATTCACATCCCTGCAGACAGCGCGAGCAAATTAACACTTTTCAGCGCGCGAGTCAGAACTGCCGCCCTTGCCACAGCTTAATAATCGATCCCCAACACTGAAGAGGATATGACTAGATCTGAGACGTTTGATTTGGATAATTGTGCTTCCGTGCAGTTCAGTTTTCGTGTCCAGGTTTCCTCAGAATACTCCAGTTTCCTCCAACAGTCCAAAGTCATGCCCATTATGTTAACTGCTGATGATAAATCTCTCAGAGCTGTGACTGTGGTAGCCCTACAATGGACTGGTGAGCTGTTCAGGGTGTACCCTGCCTCTCAGCTGACGTTCGCTGGCATTGGCTGATTGAATAAGCAGTATAGATAATGGATGGATGCTTGCAGTCTTCATCCGTTCATTCATTTTCAGGGCAGAGTACACCCTGGACAGTTCGCCAGGCTATCGCAGGGCCGCCAGGCCATTGCTCGGCTGTTTGCAGTCTTTAATCATAATTATTTTTATTTGTGTTTTATATGTAAAAATTAAAGGCAGCTGCATAATTGTGAAAGCATGAGGATGAGTAGCGTGGATGTTTGGGCGGGACTTGTGTGAACAGTGAGTGTTAATTAGTGTATATTTGAAAATGAGAAAATATTCACAAACTCTCATTCAGGGATTAATAGACCTCTGTTTAGAGGGTAGGAACAGAATTCCTTAATGCACATTTCATGATATCGATAAATCTCACATGATTAACTGTCGTTTCGGGATGATTTTGAACAGTCGACGGTGTTCTGAGCCATTTGCGTCCTATGAAATGTGATTTTAAATTTACTATACCGTAATATTTTATTGTGGTACTTTTTTCTTTTTATATCTTTTAACTTTGCATTTCTTCATAATTTCCTGATATCTTTCACTAAAATTTCTGCAATAACACTGGAAGTATACATCGCCTAACTGATGCCTTTCCACAATGTTATCTATTCCTGAGATCTTTTGACAGAGCCTTGAAACCCATAGTTGATTGTTTGGTTTCAGTTACACTTCCTATCACTGGAGTGGTTGTTTTTTACTCCGAACGAATTAGAATGATTACAGTTGATGGGAGGTTGAAGCCAAGTAGCTTCATGTGCAGTCGAGAAACTGATTTATTACACCTTGAGATTGAGTTGACAAGAATTAAAAGCGGGAGGAGTCTGAGTGTTGGGATTCGCCCATCTCACTGCTTTTGAGTTTTGGGATTTATATATTTCACTTGGCTGTTATAGGTTGTATTGAGTAAGTAGAGCGAGGTTTTTTTTTTTTTTTTTTGAATGCGTCTATGTTTATGTATAGGATTGATGTGCTGGGGTCGGGTGGGGGAGGAGATATGGGTTCGAATCAGTTGAGCTGGGGTCTTATTTCAAGATTCATGTCATTTAGCTTTCTCACTTAACTTACCTGACAAACCTCAATAAAATTATTGTGTTCATCACTCCGCACTGCTAACATGCTTTAACCCCAGGTATAATGGATAGGGCGGAGGATTGCTGATCCTAAGGCTAGGGGTTCGAGTCCCCACAGGGTTGTCACTGTCCCCCCAGTTCAGATAACTAGGTTATCAAAGGCGGGCCATGTCTCTCACTGTCTATGGGAAAAGAACCATTGCTGACTTTCGTAAAGAGTAGCTGCAAAGCCGTCAGTGTGTTTCTGTCCTTTGCTAAAAGGGTTGTGACAGGAAGGGCATCCGACGTAAAAACCTCTGCCAAATCAAACATGCGAATCAGATGATTTGCTGTGACGAGTCCCAAGAAAAGGGAAAAATCCGAAAGGAAGAATGAAAGAAAGTCTGGACTACACCGGGATAAGATCAGGTTATTTTGAGCCAGTGGACTCAGGTGTAAAAACCCAACAGAGTTTTTAGATTTCAGGCTACAAACCAAAATGTGACCTTCTGTATGTTTCTCTCAAGTTTAAAAAGCTTTATAGGTCATATTTATTATTATTATTATTATTATTATTATTATTATTATTATTATTATTATTATTTTATTATTAATTCATTCATTTTTTGAACCACTTAATCCTAATTAGGGTCGTGGGGAGAATGGCGTCCAGCTCAGCCGACTCTAGGCGAGGGTGGGGTATACCCTGGACAGCCCACTAGGCCATCGCAGGGCCAACATTCACGCATCCATTCACACATAGAGCAGATTTGGACTGACTGTGCATGTTTTTGGACTGTGGGAAGAACCCACGCAGTCACGGGGAGAACATACAAACTCCACCGAGAAACACCCAGGCTGGGAATCGAACCCAGGACCTTGCAATGAGGCAGACGTGCTGACCACTATGCCACCATGCCGCTATTTATTATTATTATTATTATTATTATTATTATTATTATTATTATTATTATTATGCTTCATGTATCTGCTGTATGTGTGTATGTATGTATGTATGCCAGACTTCCAGATCTTCAGATCCGTCACCAATTTTCCTCATCCATCACTGAGTAAAGTCTCCACTGAATGATGGTTATGACGAGTGTGACATGAACAGACATGTTATAAAAAAAACCCAGAGATTCCCACGTACTCATTTTCATTTCTGTATCTGATTTGGAAAAACATAATCCGAAATCCAGCCATTTTTTTAATATCTTCAATGAAACTGATATCTTAAAATACTCCGATTTGTGAAATCTCCAAATTTGACTGACGTAACTGAGACAACTGTCTTGATTTGTCTGAAATCCGGAGCGAACGATACCCATAAATGTTTCCTATCCTTCCACCCTGCGGGTTACTAATTGTGACTTGTATTCTCTTTCTCTCTCTCTCTCTCTCTCTCTCTCTCTCTCTCTCTCTCTCTCTCTCTCTCTCTCTCTGATTTTCTTGCATGTTTCAGGGAAATTTGGAGGAGTTTTATTCTTTCGTTCCTCTGGCCGGAGCAGCTCAGCCGCATCATCCTTCTTTATCCGGTAAGACTGAACGTCAGATGTTTTTTTTTTTATTTTTTTATTACCTTCCCAACACAGTAAATGTCAGCAAAGCACAAGTCTTTTAATCTAACTAAACTATTCCCAAATGTCAAACGACAGAACCTGAAACCACTCGCTCCAAATGTTATTTAACACTGACCTTAAAGCCAAGAGGTGTAAGCCTCAGCACCCAACTTCATCATCATCAGTCCAAGCAGGTGTTTATCTGAAAGCAGTTTTATTCCTGCTTGAACTCGCTCGTGATGTATTAACCCTCGCGTTAACAGCTAATGGCTTTGATCGGGAGGGCGATCGTGACAGAGCCTCGCAGACAGTGAATGTGAAAAAAAAATAGAGCTCTGAAAGCTTACAGGATTCTTTTTTAAAATGGTAAAATAACTCTAGTAGGGAATATATGAGTCAAATTTATGCAAATCATAGTCTAATCTATTCATGTGTTGTTACGAGCGAAGGATGATTTCTCCATCCTCTTTATACCCGAACCCGATTTACATTGTGCTTTGAAGTTTCTGCTCAACAAGAGCTGCAATCGTTTGTAATGCATTTTTTTTTCTTTTGGGTCTAAGTACAGAGCAGTGAGGGTTATGATCATGGCATAAATATTTTATAACTGCTTTTAATCATGTGACACACAGATGCATCTTCATTGTGTCCTGGTGTAAAATTCTTGATTATTATTTATTTATTTGGTTGATTATTTTTCTTAAAAAGCCATGAAATTCATGCAAAGCTGTAAATAAATAACACTTGGTACAGATAGGCAGATATGCAGCCACATGTTTGTGCGTATGTATGTGCGTGTGTGTGTGTGTGTGTGTGTGTGTGTGTGTGTGTGTGTGTGTGTGTACGTGTCTGTATGTGTGTAGTGTCTGTGTGTGCGTGTGTGTGTGTGTATGTATGTATGTGTGTGTACGTGTGTGTGTGTGCATGTGTGTGTGTGTGTATGTGTCTATATGTGTGTGTGTGTGTGTGTGTGTGTGTGTGTGTGTGTGTGTGTGTGTGTGTGTGTGTGTTCATGTGCGTGTGTCTACGTGTGTATATGTGTGTGCGTGTATGTGTCCAAATGTCTGTGCGTGTGTGTATTTGTGTGTGTGTGTGTGTGTGTGTGTCTGTGTGTGTGTATAAGATAAGATAAGATAAGATCCAGCTTTATTAATCTCACAATGGAGAAATTCACTGTTACAGGCTCTTGAGGTACTATCAGTAGGGGGTGCAAAAATAGATACAAGTACGAACATACACACATACATATATATTATATAAGTAAATAAATAAATAGATACATAAATAGTATAAATTACTAAACAATAAAAGAAAAGAATGGAGCAACTTTATAGATTGGCCTATATTAAAGTGTAATGTATCTGAGGGCAGAGTAGATGGGTTGATATGGTTCACAGTCAGTGGGGTAGATGTGGTTGATTAAAGTGCACGGGGTTTTTACAGACAGTTACAAAGTGGCGTTGTACAGTCTGACAGCGGTGGGAATGACCGACCTGCGGTAGCGCTCCTTCCTGCACTGAGGATGCCTCAGTCGTCCACTGAAGGAGCTGCTTAGCTCCTCGACAGTCTGGTGCAGTGGGTGAGAGCTGTTGGACAGGATGGATGTGAGCTTTGCTACCATCCTCCTCTCACTCACCTCCTCCACAGAGTCCAGTGGGCAGCCGAGGACAGAGCTGGCCCTCCTGACCAGCTTGTTCAGTCTCTTTCTGTCCCGCTCTGTGCTGCCCGGGCCCAGCAGATGGCAGCGTAGAGGATTGCAGAGGCTACCACAGAGTCATAAAATGTCCTGAGCAGAGGTCTGCATATGCCGAAGGACCTGAGTCTCCTCAGAAGGTGGAGGCGACTCTGGCCCTTCTTGTACAGGGCGTTGGTGTTGTGGGACCAGTCCAGTTTATTGTTAAGGTGAACACCCAGGTACTTGAAACTGTCCACTGTCTCAATGTCCTGTCCCTGGATGTTCACTAGTAAATGTGTGTGTGTGTGTGTTTGAGTGCTTCTCCTGAAGTCGACCACCATCTCCTTCGTCTTCCTGGTGTTCAAGCACAGGTGGTTGCGCTCACACCAGTCCACGAAGTCGGCGTTGACCGACCGGTTCTCCAGCTCGTTCGGCTCTGACACACGGCCCACGATGGCGGAGTCGTCCGAGAACTTCTGGAGGTGGCAGCTGTTTGTGTTATATATGAAGTCCGAGGTATAGATGTTAAAAGGAAGGGTGAGAGGACGGTGCCCTGCGGTGCCCCGTGCTACAGACTACCACCTTTGACTTACAGCCGCGCAGCCGCACGCACTGTGGACGGTTAGTAAGGTAGTCAATAATCCAGGCAGCAAGATGCCCGTCCACTCCCACGGCCTCCAGCTTCCCCCGCAGGCGGGCTGCCGTGATGGTGTTGAAGGCGCTGGAGAAGTCAAAGAACATGACCCTCACAGCGCTGCCGGCGGTCTCCAGGTGGGTGAGTGCCCGCTGCAGAAGGTAGATGACGGCGTCTTCTACTCCGATGTTGGGCCTGTAGGCAAACTGCAGCGGGTCTAGGGTGGGGCTCACCATAGAGCGGAGGTGTTCAAGGAGGAGCCTTTCCATGATCTTAATGAGGTGGGAGGTCAGGGCGACAGGTCTGTAGTGGGCTGGTTCCTTCGCTTGTGCTGTTTTGGGAATGTACGGGTGTGTGTATGTATGTGTGTGTGTGTACGTGTATGTGTGTGTGTGTGTGTGTGTGTGTGTAAGTGTATGTTTGTATATATCTATGTATGTGTATATGTTTGTGTGTGCGTGTGTATGTATCTATATGTGTACGTGTGTGTGTGTGTTTGTGTGCGTGTGTGCGCGTGCGTATGTGTGTGTGTGTATGTATGTATGTGTGTGTTTGTGTGCGTGTGTGTGTGTGTGTGTGTGTGTGTGTGTGTGTGGGTGTGTTTGTGTGTGAGCATGTGTGTGTGTGTACGTGTGTGTGTTCATGTGCGTGTGTCTACGTGTGTATATGTGTGCGCGTGTATGTGTCCAAATGTCTGTGTGTGTGTGTGTGTGTGTGTGTGTGTGTGTGTGTGTGTGTGTGTCTGTGTCTGTGTATGTACGGGTGTGTGTATGTATGTGTGTGTGTACGTGTATGTGTATGTGTGTGTGTGTAAGTGTATTTGTGTATATATGTATGTGTCTGTATATGTTTGTGTGTGCGTGTGTATGTATCTATATGTGTACGTGTGTGTGTGTGTGTGTGTGTGTGCGTGTGTGCGCGTGCGTATGTGTGTGTGTGTATGTATGTATGTGTGTGTTTGTGTGTGTGTGTGTGTGTGTGTGTGTGTGTGTGTCTGTGTGTGTGTGTGTGTGTGTGTGTGTGTGTGTGTGTGTGTGTGTGTGTGTGCTGTGCTGTGCTGTGCTGTGCTTATGAAAACTAAATGACTGCACAGTGTCAACTTAGTCGCCATAAATCTAAGAGCCTTTCCGAGCCGTGCTCCAGCCCGGGTCACATGACGCTCTGTGGGCGAGCGGCGCTCATACGTGACGGATAAATTGATACTATTTCTATAAAACAATACTGCCAGGGAGCTTTTATATGTCGACGTGAACTGAACAAGATATTTGAAATCGTTGAGAGCCGGTGGGCTTGAAATTTCCACAGAACTGCTGGCATGGTTAATGATTACCTCAGTACCATTCCAACAGTATAACACTTAAATATGTCAGCGCTTTTACCGCGTGATTGTTTTGTCCGTTTTGTCAGAACGGGGGCTGGTATCCAGTTCCATTTCATCTGTGTACATATTTACGAACGTTATGCATTGTACCTCAGATTATTGTGTTACATGTTTGCTATTGTATATACGAGTGAAATTCCAACAGGAAATACTGCAGTGAAATTCTTTAGACACCCCCCCCCCCCCCCAATTTTCTCCCAAATTTAGCCGTATAAAATTCCCACCCATCAGTTATTTCCTTCCCTATCACACAGCCACCACTGACCAGGGAGGGATGAAAGCATGCACACGCCCTCTCCGTGACACACAATGCTAGCCAACCACCTCGTTTCGAACTGTGGCGCATGTGTATTTTGGGGGCGGTTTAACACAGTCGGAGGGAAAGAGATATCCGCCCCCTTGAATGAATTGGTTCACTGACACCCATGATTGGCTGGCGATTGCTGTAATTGACAGGGAAGTGAGTGTATGCTGTCCCTCCCTCCCATGAGAGCTTGACCAACTAGTTCCCATGGCTACCGGTCACGGCTGGTTGTGGCATTAACCGACGGTGAAATTCTAACAGGAAATACTGCTGCACTTCATACAACTTGTTCAAGCACCACAGATTCAGAGTATTGACCTCCGATGAGATGGTTGTTTTTTATTTGATATTTAATATAATATAACCGTAAGGATCTTAAACGCAGAAGCAGCAAAGGAAAGTAGAGCCCGGCTCTTGAGTCTGAGTGTACTATCGATATCACTAACCCAATGATCAGGTGCTCGCAGTTTCCTCTTTTATTTCAATCCATTTTAGAATTAATAGAAAGAGCGAAGACGGATTTTTTTCTCTCTTCTTCCTGTCTTAATATTTGGAAATCCTGCCGGATGTTATGTGCATGCAGGCCTTACGTTAACGTGCTCAGATGGGTTAGTAAAGACTGAAATCTTAAAGAGGACGACATATTGGCGTTGTATGCAATGGCGTTACAGTGTTAAAAAGCATCAGAAGGAAAGTTAACCTCAGTGTGCATGTGTTTGGAGCGCAGAAGGAAACTGGAGTACCCTGAAGAAACCCACACAAGCACAGGGAGAACTTGTAAACTCCACTCAGAAACATCTGAGCTGAGCCCGAGACTCCAACCCAGGACCTTCTTGCTGTAAAACGGATGCGCTAATCACTACGCCACCATGCCATGCATAACGAAGGTAGAATTAAAGGCCAATTTACACCAAAAGCATTTAGCTGGGTTTTTTTTTTTTTTTTTTTTTGTCGTCTTCCGCTGTGAAGCAGTGAAGCAATTTACACCGGACCGTGTTACACGCCTCATTTAAGATCTGAGATAAAACGTGGGACAGAAACACATCTTTATACTTCTTATTCATTCATTTTCTAAGCTACTTAATACTAATTAGGGTCGTGGAAAGGCTAGTGCCTATCTCAGCAGACTCTGGACATGGGCAGGGTATACCTGAACAGCTTGCCAGGCCATTGAAGGACCAACACTCACACAAGCATTCATACTCGCACCTCGGGTGATTTGAAACAGCCAACCAGCCTACTGTGCATTCCTTTGGACTATGAGAGGAAACTGGAGTACTGGAGTTCCCTGAGGAAACCCATGCAAGCATGGGGGAGAGCATGCAAACTCTACACAAAAATGCTCAAACTGGGAATCGAACCCAGACCTTCTTGCTGTGAGGCGGACGTGCTAAAAACTTCGACCCAAGCCCAGCAATGCCATTTCAGAACCAAAATATTAAAAATCATCCTATCTCACAATGTTAAATAATACTTTAAACAATTCCCGAATCCCGAATTTGATCTGGATCATCTCCAAAATCTAACACGTCTAACAAGGTCTTCCTTGTATAAATTGTCATGTCATAATAGTACATTTTGTTTCAGACGTTAGCCGTGATCGGGCATTACGTCATAGCGGATCTAGTTTCAGCATTTACATAGAACGAGTCGTTCCCAGTACTTTACTGACATGGTGATGCCAGCAAGCACCTAGCAAGGTAGCAGCCACCATAACATGCTAAACGTATTAACGTGTCACTCAGTAAAGATTAAAAGCCCTAAAATAATTAGTTTAAACTAAATCTACAGCGGGCGGTGGTGGCCTGGTGGTAAGGTGCTGGATTACCGATCCTAAGGTTAAGGGTTCAAGCCCCCTGTCAGTGGTTGCCACTGCTTTCCCCCCAGTGCAGCTAACTTGGTCATCAAAGGCCGGCCATGTCTCTCACTGTCTATGGTGAGAGCTTCATGTAAAAGAACCATTGCTGACTTTCGTCAAGAAGACCTGCATAGTCGTCAGCGTGTTTCTGCCCTGCTATGGCCTGGTGAGCCGTCCAAGGTGTACTCTGCCCTTGCCTAGAGTCTAGCCTAGAGCCTAGAGGCTGAGATGGGCACTAGCCTCCCCGTGACCCTAATTAGGATTAAGCAATTCAGAAATTGAACAAATGAATAAACCTACAGCTAAAACCCGATCACAGGGTGATATTAGACCTAAAACAACCGGTACAGAGTTACTGACGCTGACTCATTTCTTTACGACCCGCTGCATTGTGGATAAACTGTCCCTTTATTCCCTGCTGTAGTGTTCAGTGTGGAAGGAACCTGCTGTCACATTCTGGAATTATTCTCCAGAAACATAGGCAGTATAAATTGCATACTGTTATGTTCTGCTCTCGTTTGTGCTCACGTCTCGCTCTCGCTCTCGCTTGGAGTATAAATTAAGCTGAAGTCCATCTTGACGTATTCTTCCTATACTGATAAAAGCAGGGATTACGCCGCACCAAAATGTATTCCATTATTCCCTGATCACCTCCACCGTCCATCAGTTCGAACTGAAAGATTTCAAGTCTCGGGCTCAGCGAGAGCATTTCTCTGTGGAGTTTGCATGTTCCTCCCCATGGGTTCTCACCACCCATTCTGTGTGAGTTTCCCCTGCATAGTCTGGTTTTCTCCCACTGTTCAAAAAATGCACAGCAGGCTAATTAGCTGTTCCAAATCCCCCTAGGTGTGAGTGTGGATGGCTGTGTGCATATGTTAGCCATGCAGTGGCCTGGCAAAGTGTCCTGTCTCCCCCAGAGTTGGCTGAGATGGGCGCCAGCCTCCCCGCGACCCTAATTAGCCTTCAGCGACTTAAAAAATGGACAGCAGGAATGATTGAACACACATTCGTAGTTTCCACACCTGAGTCTGATTGTAATGAGGGTATTTGCAATTAATGAGGGTTTTTATTTAGTTTTTGAAAAATTCCTGTTCATTCAATCCAGGGCGGTTATGACTTTTCCGCATCATGAGAAGAACTGTGGAAGGAGAGAAGAGCAGATTGCTGAACTTGGACGAATCATGGATGAATCAGATCACACCTTTCTTGTGCACATTTCAATCTTCTATTTTATAAATGTTTACATTAACTTAGAATTGTGCACTGGTGGCCCTTTGGAAGGGTGCAGGATTACTGATCCCAGGGTCATGGGTTCAAGCCCCTCTATCAATTGGTTGTCACTGCTGTCCCTCCAGTGCAGCTAACTGGGTTATTTCAGTCAATTCCCTTCAGTTTTATTTGCATGGCACTTTTTTATAGTTTTATAGTTTTATAGTTGACATTGTTGCAAAGCAGCTTTACATAGTAAAACAGTGAAGGTAGGGGCTTATAAAGTATAAAAGAATTTAAACATTTTCTATCACCCTCTACACATCCCTAATGAGTGTTGTCGGTGGCAAGGAAAAACTCTTTCAGGAGATGCGAGGGAGAAACCTTGAGAGGAACCAGGTCCGAAAGGGAAACCCATCCTCATGTGGGTGAAACTAAAAGGGTACAAACCATAGATATACAGGTGGCCCCCTACTTACAAAATTAATCCGTTCCAGCATCTGTTTTGTAACGCAGAGGTTTCGGAAGTGAAGGCGCATTTTACATGTAAAACGCCTGATTCATTCAAAGGCTCCCAAGACTACCCCATAAACCCTTTAAAAATGAAAAAAGTACACCAATTGTGTATGAAATATGTGTTAAAAGTAAAAGAAAATTATTTATTAGGCCATTTAAGCATTTTATTAAAATATTAAACCATTTTATTAACATATTTATTAATTAAACCATTATTAAACATTTTTTATTAACACACATAAACACACACACGCATACACACAACACTAACTCTCTCTATCGCTCTCTCTCGCTGTCTCTCTCTCTCTTTCTCTTTCTCTCTCTCTCTCTCTCTCTCTCTCTCTCTCTCACACACACACTCACAATACACATTAAATGTGTATTGTGGCGCTTCGCTTAATGCGGGCTCCGCCCACACGCAGGACGCCGGAGCATAGACGTGGAATTCAAAGCGCATTCCCTGCTTGACAGGTTGGAGGTCCAAACTCAACTTTAAATTGATTCCTTGAGGGATCGGAGGTCCAGATGAGCCGCGTTTTGCTTACAAACAAATTAAAAAACAAAGCTAAAAATTAAAGAGTTTAGCCTCCTTTCATCTCTGACTGACTCTGTAGGCAATCTCTCTCTCTCTCTCCCTCTCTCTCTCTCTCTCTCTCTCTCTCTCTCTCACACACACACACACACACACACACACACACACACACACACACATAAAACTATGTCTCTATGGTGTTTTGCCGAATGCGGGCTCCGCCCATATGCAACGCGCAGCTGACAGAACAATTCTATTTAAATGTTTAAATCGACGGGATGTTTTATTTAAAGCTGAATTACAGTACCCGTTTGAAAGATCAGAGGTCCTCATTCAATATTAACTTGCTTCCTTGCAAGATCGGAGGCCTTGTTCAACGAAGCACTTCTGCTTCAATATCGTGATGAAATAATCACCTCCATCACTGTATTTCCACTTTAAGGTTTCCTTCTGCTTCAATGTCATCCCGGTTGTAGAGGGGTTTCGGCGATAATGAAATATAACCCTGCAATGATCTCAAAACAAGCCAAGATACTTCATAGCCTCAAGCCAATATAGCCTCTTCAACTCTCCTCACGCGTGTGGCGGAAAAAAGGTATGGGCACAGTAATGGGTACATGTCAGCTCCCTCCTGGCCAATGGGAGGCCAGCGGGGCGGGATGTTGGGAGACAGCCAATGAGAGAGCAACTCGTGCATCTTGTGAAATTTTGATTGACACGTTTGAATTTTGAATGGCGCGTTTGGCACTTTTCGTAAAAGGGGGTTGTTTTCGTATACAGAGGACGAAAACTTAGGAAAATGTTTTTCGTAACTCAGAGTTTTCATACCCAAGGGGTTTCGTAAGTAGGGGGCCGACTGTGTGTGTGTGTGTGTGTGTGTGTGTGTGTACACACACACACACATACAGGAATCCCTCCCTTTCCGTGGTTAATTGGGACTGAGGTCCCCCTGCGACCGCCAAATTCCGCAAAGTAGGCTCGACCCTTCTGACTGACATATACGTACATGTGTATCAATGCTATAAATGCTTATAATAACAATTAAACATTAAAAAATAATGCATAAGATGTAAATAAAATATAACGCGTATATACACAGACGCGTGTGCACACAGAAAAAGGAAAAACTCTTTCAGGAGATGCGAGGGAGAAACCTTGAGAGGAACCAGGTCCGAAAGGGAAACCCATCCTCATGTGGGTGAAACTAAAAGGGTACAAACCATAGATATACAGGTGGCCCCCTACTTACAAAATTAATCCGTTCCAGCATCTGTTTTGTAACGCAGAGGTTTCGGAAGTGAAGGCGCATTTTACATGTAAAACGCCTGATTCATTCAAAGGCTCCCAAGACTACCCCATAAACCCTTTAAAAATGAAAAAAGTACACCAATTGTGTATGAAATATGTGTTAAAAGTAAAAGAAAATTATTTATTAGGCCATTTAAGCATTTTATTAAAATATTAAACCATTTTATTAACATATTTATTAATTAAACCATTATTAAACATTTTTTATTAACACACATAAACACACACACGCATACACACAACACTAACTCTCTCTATCGCTCTCTCTCGCTGTCTCTCTCTCTCTTTCTCTCTCTCTCTCTCTCTCTCTCACACACACACTCACAATACACATTTAATGCGCTTCGCTTAATGCGGGCTCCGCCCACACGCAGGACGCTGGAGCATAGACGTGGAATTCAAAGCGCATTCCCTGCTTGACAGGTTGGAGGTCCAAACTCAACTTTAAATTGATTCCTTGAGGGATCGGAGGTCCAGATGAGCCGCGTTTTGCTTACAAACAAATTAAAAAACAAAGCTAAAAATTAAAGAGTTTAGCTTCCTTTCATCTCTGACTGACTCTGTAGGCAATCTCTCTCTCTCTCTCCCTCTCTCTCTCTCTCTCTCTCTCTCTCACACACACACACACACACACACACACACATAAAACTATGTCTCTATGGTGTTTTGCCGAATGCGGGCTCCGCCCATATGCAACGCGCAGCTGACAGAACAATTCTATTTAAATGTTTAAATCGACGGGATGTTTTATTTAAAGCTGAATTACAGTACCCGTTTGAAAGATCAGAGGTCCTCATTCAATATTAACTTGCTTCCTTGCAAGATCGGAGGCCTTGTTCAACGAAGCACTTCTGCTTCAATATCGTGATGAAATAATCACCTCCATCACTGTATTTCCACTTTAAGGTTTCCTTCTGCTTCAATGTCATCCCGGTTGTAGAGGGGTTTCGGCGATAATGAAATATAACCCTGCAATGATCTCAAAACAAGCCAAGATACTTCATAGCCTCAAGCCAATATAGCCTCTTCAACTCTCCTCACGCGTGTGGCGGAAAAAAGGTATGGGCACAGTAATGGGTACATGTCAGCTCCCTCCTGGCCAATGGGAGGCCAGCGGGGCGGGATGTTGGGAGACAGCCAATGAGAGAGCAACTCGTGCATCTTGTGAAATTTTGATTGACACGTTTGAATTTTGAATGGCGCGTTTGGCACTTTTCGTAAAAGGGGGTTGTTTTCGTATACAGAGGACGAAAACTTAGGAAAATGTTTTTCGTAACTCAGAGTTTTCATACCCAAGGGGTTTCGTAAGTAGGGGGCCGACTGTGTGTGTGTGTGTGTGTGTGTGTGTGTGTGTGTGTGTGTGTACACACACACACACATACAGGAATCCCTCCCTTTCCGTGGTTAATTGGGACTGAGGTCCCCCTGCGACCGCCAAATTCCGCAAAGTAGGCTCGACCCTTCTGACTGACATATACGTACATGTGTATCAATGCTATAAATGCTTATAATAACAATTAAACATTAAAAAATAATGCATAAGATGTAAATAAAATATAACGCGTATATACACAGACGCGTGTGCACACAGATGCGCACTTCACATAAAAATGTAAGTAGTTTTGATGGGGGGTTGGGTTGCTTTTTGTTTTATGTTGGTTTGGGGTTTTTTTTTTTTTGCACAAGTGGCTTTGTTTGGTGGCATTTTCTTTAACTTTCCCCCTATTCTTCCTTAATTTCCTTATTTTTTTAATTCGATGATTATTTAAAAAAAAAATGCGATGCACTGAAGCCGTATGAATTGAAATGCGAAGTAGCGAAGGATCCCTGTATATATGAGAAATTCATGACAGTCCAAAATGTAGTCTGGTTGGTTATACAACTTTAAGTTCTAAATAATTGTGAGAAAAAAGTTAATATCACCAGCA
>CM045746.1:23001965-23074465 GCA_024760905.1 Plotosus lineatus
TAGTGTCAGAGATGAGCGGTGACGGTAAATCCAAACTGACTTACATACAGGTCGGGGGCGCAGCCCAGCCAATCTAACAACCTTGCATCACTAACAGACCAGAACAGCCAATCCGGAAAGCAGAACGTCTCTGAACATGTCTAGAGTTGTTGCCTGACGGGAATGGACTGGTGTTATCGGAAGGAGCCACGGAGGTTTTGAATATTTAAGTGATCTGACGTGATTGTTTTAAAAAATTAGAAACACTAATTCACCACAGGTTCGCTTTAAGCTGAGGCCGATCGTAGCCGGTTGATAGCCGAGAACTGTGGCTGAGATAACTGTGGCAATTCTGTGACCAATTTCTATTTTGAAGATGCTAAAATATGGGTGAAGGAAATAGGCACTCGCTTGAGAAACGTGGCCTACATCACAGGCATCATGGCTACCGCCAGTAACTGCAAATGCACACGTGGCAGTCGCTGGTTCATGTCCATGCAAATGAATGAGTGAAAGTATATAATAATTAAAATAATTATAATCAGGGCAGTGGTAGCCTGGTGGTAAGGTGCTGGATTACTGATTCTAAGGTTGCGGGTTCAAGCCCCACTCTCAGTGGGTTGTTACTACCTCCCAGTGCAGCTAACTGGGTTATCACGTCAATCACTGTCTGTGGTGTGAAGTTCATGTAAAAGAACCAATGCTGACTTTCGACAAGAGAAGCTGCATAGCTGTCAGTGTGTTTCCGCCCTGCGATGGCGCGGTGAGCTGTCCAAGGTGTACCTCACCCTCACACAGAGTTGGCTGAGATCGACGCCAGCCTCCTCGTGACCCTAATTAGGATTAAGCGGTTCAGAAAACTAATGAATGAATTGTCATACGATTCAATTTTTTCCTATAATATTCATTAAATAATTATTATGTATAAAATTATATATAGTAATTAATAATATTTTTAATATAAAATAAATATTTCCGCTCAGATCTCGGATTAGACAATGGAGTAATCAATTCGAGAGACAGATGAGCTTCTTATTCTGAGCTTTAAAGCGCTAAAGCAAAGTAATGTCTCCTGGATTCACTTTGCAAAATAATCCAATAGAAATGCGCCACACAGGCTTTTAATTCTCACTTCCTGGTCATTATCACCCTGAATTCCCTGAGCGCATTAGCTTGTGTATACACTCCTTACAATTTTATTAGGTAGTAGATTAATATACTTATTGTCTAAGCTAATAAACTGGACACTCAGGGTAGATATTCATTGCGTCTTTAATCCGTAGACCGACTTTTGTAGTTTTTCATAGCAGCACATGCCCTTCATGGTTCCTGATTCCTGAAATGGCAAATACAAAAGCTTGTTTCTACAAGTTTGATTAAGGATTTAAACTATTACCAGCGTCTACTCATGTGGCGAAATATATATATATATATATATATATATATATATATATATATATATATATGTGTGTGTGTGTGTGTGTGTGTGTGTGTGTGTGTATATATATGTGTATATATGTGTGTGTGTGTGTGTGTGTGTGTGTGTGTGTGTGCGCAAGTGCGCTTAAATGGAATCTTTACAGCTCTGTTATATGTCTAATAATAATCTATACAGCTCTGTGTGAATATTTCCGCCCGTCCCTTTTCCGATTCCAGCTCCAATTCTTATCTGTGAAATAAAATAGAGGATCAAAGCTCAAAGCTAGACTTCTGGGTGCCTATGGGCTTTGTTCAAGGGCTCAGTCTTCATTAACAAGGAAGCAGTACAGGTGCTCAGGCATCAGGCTCACCCATAAATCCATGCCAGTCTGGAGCTTGAACTCGCAATGTCAAACTCAAGATTCATGGAATTAACCACAATTTCGTCTACAGTGTTCCCTCGCTACTTCGTGCTTCAGTTTCTGCGGCTTCAGTGCATCGTGGGGTTATCAAAAATATTCATAGAAAAATAAAAAATAAGGTAATTAAGGAAAAATACGGGAAAAGTTCACGAAAATGCTGCAAAACATGGCCAATTATGCCATCAACAAAAAAAGCCCAAACAAACAGGAAACAACAAAAAAACAACAACAATCCAACAAAACTACTTACATTTTTACGTGAGGTCCGCATCTGTGTGTTTGCGCACGCGTGTCTGTATGTGTGTTTTTATTTATTTATTTTTTTACATCTTATGCATTATTTTTGAATGTTTAATTTTTATTATAAGCACTTATAGCATTGAATATGTATTTATTGATACAGTGGTTCCTCACCTTACGGAATTAATCCGTTCCAGAGTCTTTTTCTTAAACTTTATTTTTCGTAAATTGAACCGCATTTTACATGTAAAACGTGTGATTCATTCCAATGCCCCCAATACTACACCTAAACCCTTTAAAAATTATAAAAGCATAACTTTTAAGACCTCCTGCTGCTTCAATATCGTACCAATGGTAGACGGGTTTGGCCATATTCCTTTGTGATATCACTCAACCGCATGCCACGAGCTCGGTTCTTCTTTTCACTCGCACTGGAAATCACACGCGTGTGTGTGTGTGTGTGTGTGTGTGTGTGTGTGTGTGTGTGTGCGTGCGCACGCATGTGTGTGCGAGCATGTGTTGACCATATCTTCTTAGCAGAGTTATAATCTTACAAATAATTATGGAAGGTTAAAAGCCTGAGTCAAAGAATGATGCAAGAAAATCATGACACAACAGTAACACTGTCCTTTACACGAAAAAAGCATTATGGGAGATGCAGCTCCATAATAGCCAATAGGAGGGAGCTTCGTCATCCCTCCAAGCCAATGGGAGGCAAGTGGGGCGGGATGTTTGGAGATAGCCAATGGGAAGGAGCTGCGTCATCCCTCCTAGCCAATGGGAGGCCAGCGGGGCGGGATGTTGGGAGATAGCCAATGGGAAGGAGCTACATCATCCCTCGCAGATAATGGGAGGTCAATGGGGCAGGATGTTTGAACGTCATTGATGGGAGAGCAGCTCGTGCAATGTTTGAATGGTGTGTTTTAATGATTGAATGGCGTCTTTGAATGTTTGAATGGCGCATTTGGCGCATTTCGTAAGGAGAACTTGTTTCGTATACAGGGACAAAAAATGTGTAAAAAGTTTTTCGTAACCTGGATTTATCATTTGCTGCGACTATCGTAAGGTGAGGTACCACTGTATTATACACACATATACATGTACGTATATGTCAGTTGGGGGGGTTGATCCTACTACGCAGAGATCGGTGGTTGCGGGGGGGGGGTCTTGGTCCCCATTAACCGCAGAAAGTGAGGATCCCTGTATTCATACAGTCTCAGAAAAACAATACAGTTGCTCAGTTCTTATTGGTGGAAGTAAAGCATATGCATAAGTAATCTTGTAGGTTTTGATTAGTGCATATATTGGTAGTAGGATGCTGAGGTTGGAACTACCAGGCAAAAGACCGACAGGAAGACCAAAGAGAAGGTTCATGGATGTGGTGAAAGAAGACATGAAGGTAAGTGGTGTAAGAGAAGAAGATGCAGCGTACATGGTGAGGTGGAGGCAGATGATTCGCTGTGGCCACCCCTGAAGAGAGCAGCCAAAATGAAAAGAAGAAAGAAGATCTTGTAGGTATTGATTGGTGTGGGGGTGAAACTTCTTACCTGACGTCAGCTGGGAATGATGCCAGATTTCCACGCGAAGTTGACGGGGAAAGTGGTATCGATAATTGGATGGATCGACAAATGCTTGGGATGTAAAAATAATAAAAATAACAATAATAATAATAAAAACCCTTCTGTCATAGGAGTGGTGCTATTGGCATTATGTAAATGGTATAATTTGTAACTTTTTTCAGCAGCTGGGCGATAATGTAGCATATTAGCATGTTCGGGACGCTAGGGCATTTTTAGCGTGGCTGAAGAGGCCGACTTTAGAGAGGAGGTCTTTGCTGCAAAGGCTGCAAATGAAAGTTGATGGTTGTTTCATGTTAGCTGTTTTGTTTGTTGGTGCCCACCCATGTCAGGTCTCTTTCGCACAGATCATCAAAGAGGAAATGTGGTCTTCCAACTAGGCGTGTTCCTCCGTACAGTCTGCTACAGAAGATGTCCTCTGGAATGCATCCTGAGGCCATACGGTGCATGCGACGTTGCCACCCGGGGAACCTTTGCATTAATAGAGTGTACATGATGGGGATTCCAGTGTCTTGAAGGACCTCAGTGTAGCTTAATCTGTCCTGATATGAAATAATTTTGGCTCATTCAGGCAAATTTGGGGTTTGTTATGGACAAAAAGGATATTAAACTACAATTTTATGTTGTGTAATGTCAATCTTATGCCATTATTTGCCTACATTAGGTAAGTTTTATTTCAAATTGTGTGTATAGTGTATAAAGGTACAAAGAGGGTACTATTAACGGGACAATTCAGGGGTCCCCCCCCCCCCGACTGCTTTTCATTTATTTTTACATCTGATTAGTTATTTCCTGATTCTGTGTAAATTGTTGGTAGCTTCAGAGTGGTACATTAGTGAAACATAAACATAAACTGAAGGATATAAAGTATATCTGAAAAAAATAAAAACATACTGTAGTGTAAAGTGTGTCAATAGTAATAATAATCATACTATACCATACTATTATTTGCACTTGTTTATGATTGATGACACCATGGGTTGGACCATGATGCTTTGCTAAGCTACGATTAGAGTGTGCATTTAGATGATGTGTTTCTTACACACTCTCATGTGTTAGTGTTTTACTGACTCAATTTCTGTTTCTCTTTCCATGATGTAAAATATGAAGGTATATTATGGGTGACGACTGAAGTAGTGGTTCATACATTGTACATTAATAACCTCCATATTTCCTCAATCAGTCAAAACTCGCTCAGATGTGTCCATGCGCCCGATCCTATCAAGTCAATGTTGCTCGCCTCCGCTCTCATCAATAACCTCCGCGATGTGATGTTTCTGTGATGACGGTAGTGTCAAGCTTGACGGAGCATAGTGACTGTAGCCACTGTGGCTCGTTGTCCGGTCACACATCACAAAGCCTCACCTTCTCCGCGCGACCTTTGTATAAATCCGGCGAATCCAATCTGCATGCAAATGGCAGCAAGGCTTTTTGGTGACATTTTTATGGTTATCGCTCCATCCGACTGCCCTGGAAGTGCTGAGGATATGTTTTTCAGAATAGAGAGCGGAAAAAAAAGAGAGAATAGTGTTTAGATACAGTTCAGAAATTATAGAAGGTGAAGGGAGACATAAAGATGTAGTAGCATGCTCAATAAATGTTGGTGTATGAAGTAAAAAAAAAAAAGGTGTCTGGTAAATGTTGGTATGTGAAGGTGAATACTAGTGTCTGATGGTGAATGTTGGTGTGTGAAGGTTAATACTTGTGTTTGTTGGTTAATGTTGGTGTGTGAAGGTGAGTACTGGTGTTTCGTGGTGAATGTTGGAGTGTAATGGTGAATACCGGTGTTTGATGGTGAATGTTGGTGTGTGAAGGTAAATACCAATGTTTGATGGTAAATGTTGGAGTGTAAAGGTAAGTGCTGGTGTTTCGTGGTGAATGTTGGAGTGTAATGGTGAATACTGGTGTTTGATGGTGAATGTTGGTGTGTGTGAAGGTGAATATTATGTTTGGTGGTGAATGTTGGAGTGTAAAGGTGAATACCAATGTTTGATGGTAAATGTTGGCGTATAAAGGTGAGTGCTGGTGTTTCGTGGTGAATGTTGGAGTGTAATGGTGAATACTGGTGTTTGATGGTGAATGTTGGTGTGAAGTGGTGAATACCAGTGTTTGATGGTGAATGTTGGTGTGTGTGAAGGTGAATACCAGTGTTTGGTGGTGAATGTTGGAGTGTAAAGGTGAATATTATGTTTGGTGGTGAATGTTGGTGTGTGATGGTGAATGTTGGAGTGTAAAGGTGAATATCATGTTTGGTGGGGAATGTTGGTGTGTGATGGTGAGTGCTGGTGTTTGATGGTGAATGTTGGTGTGAACTGGTGAATACCAGTGTTTGATGGTGAATGTTGGTGTGTGTGAAGGTGAATACCAGTGTTTGGTGGTGAATGTTGGAATGTAATGGTGAATATCATGTTTGGTGGGGAATGTTGGTGTGTGTGATGTTGAGTGCTGGTGTTTGATGGTGAATGTTGGAGTGTAAAGGTGAATATCATGTTTGGTGGGGAATGTTGGTGTGTGATGGTGAGTGCTGGTTTTGATGGTGAATGTTGGAGTGTAATGGTGAAAATCGGTGTCTGGTGGTGAATGTTGGAGTGGAAAGGTGAGTGCTGGTGTTTCGTGGTGATTGTTGGTGTGAAGTGGTGAATACCGGTGTTTGATGGGGGATGTTGGTGTGTGTGAAGGTGAATACCGGTGTTTGGTGGTGAATGTTGGAGTGTAAAGGTGAATATCATGTTTGGTGGTGAATGTTGGTGTGTGATGGTGAGTTCTGGTATTTGGTGGTGAATGTTGGAGTGTGAAGGTTAATACTTGTGTTTGATGGTGGATGTAGGAGTGTAATGGTGAATATTGATGTCTGGTGGTAAATGTTGGAGTGTAAAGGTGAGTGGTGGTGTTTGGTGGTGAATGTTGGAGTGTAAAGGTGAGTGCTGGTGTTTGGTTTGGTGAATAATGGTGACTGATGTTGAGTGTCGCTGTGTTTGAGAGTAAGTAGTGTACCATGTTGATAGGCTGTTTTTTACCTTTTTTCTTTTAGTTCTCAACCCTGTTATATAAACTGCAGAATGAAACTTTTGTACAGGTAAGGTTTTCTTCTAATTGTTAAGTTTTTATTTTTTGCCTTGTGGAACTGCTGATGTTGTATTGTGAAAGACAAAGGGAGAAGGTTGAAGTGATAAAAGACACTATTGGAGAAATCGAGTGACAGAATCAGAAAGAAGGCGAGAGCGAGACAGATCTTGAAACAACCTCAAAAGAGCTGCTGAAGTGGCCTGATTTTTATGAAGGTGCAGCCTGACGGATATGAGAATATTTCACGGACTTCATTGCAAGTGATATTAACCCAAATCACTTTCAATTATTCACTTTATGAAAATAATATCTTTTTATTCATACCCTTCTCTGTATAGAACCCTCACTGTCCTTTTACGAGCTTCCCTGAAGGAATGGATATTACATGGCAAAATCTCGATATTCTGTAGTAGTGAATGTACAGTGCTGTGTAAAAGTTTTTGCCCCCTTACTGTTTTTTCACGTTTTTGCACCTTTGTCGCACTTAACTTTTTCTGATCATCAAACAAATTTAAACATGACACAAATATAACCCAAGTATTCAAAAAAAGCAATTTTTCTGTTGTGATTTCATTTGTTAAGAGAAAAATCCTATCCAAACCTACGTAAAGCTCTGTGAAAAAGTAATTACCTCCTGTATTAAAAGGTGAGGTAATTGTGATTAATCCTATTATTGTGTAAAACTGAGTTCAATTTCATGGCCACACCCAGGCCTGATTGCTGCCAGACATTTCCAATCAGGAGATCCCTAACATAAAACCTGTCTGACAAGGTGAGGTTGGCCATATTGAACACATCAACATCATCATGCCGCGACCCAGTGAGCTTCAAGAGCAAACAAAAAAGAAGATTATAGAGATGTCTCAGTCTGGGAAAGGACACAAAGTCATTGAGAAATCTTTAGGGCTCTATTGGACCACTGTTGGAGCACTGTGTTGCTATGCAGATGCTCAGAGCTACTTTAAGTGGACCTGTTTTTTCTTAGACTTGATACAGCATCTGTTTATACTGTTATCTGGCTCTCAATAAAACAAAATAAATAATGGTATTTTTTTTAATGTTATGACTTGACAATGGCCGGAAAATATAGACAGGGCTCCCTCACTTTCCGCGGTTAATTGGGACCAAGATCCCCCTGCAACCGCCGAATTCCGCGAAGTAGGATTGACACTCCCCCGACTGACTTATACATACAAGTATATGTGTATATAATATCAATAAACACATATTCAATGCTATAAATGTTTATAATAGCAATTACATATTCAAAAATAATGCATAAGATCTAAATAAAATATAAATACCCACACCTACAGACGTGCGTGCACGCACTGAGATGCGCACCTCACTTAAAAATGTAAGTAGTTTTGATTGGAGGTTTTGGGTTGTTTTTTTTTTTTTTTTGCATAATTGGCCTTGTTTTTGTGGCATTTTCCTTAACTTTCGCCTTATTTTTCCTTAATTTTCTTTTTTTTTTTTTTTTTTTATTCAATGAAGATTTAAAAAAAAAAAAAAGCAATGCACTGAAGCTGCATGAATTGAAGCGCGAAGTACCGAGGGATCCCTAAAAAAAAATAATAATAATAATAACAAAGCCATGCACCAGTTTGAGTCCAACCTTGTTCCCGGGATTCCAGATGTTCAGAAAAGGTTAAAATTCAAAATGCAGCTTTTTATTTCGTGTCAAATGTGATCGCTTTTCATGTTTTTTTTTTTTGTTGTTTTTGTTTTTGTTTTTGTTTTTTAAGTATAAAAGAAGTACCATCATTATAATACATAAGCTTGTTATTGCTTTCAAAGCCCTGTTTTTGTTGTTTTTAAATATTTCTTTCTGACTTTCCAATAGAAATATAAAACAATATAAACAATTTTAAGACACTTTCGGTGAAGGTTTTAATTGTATGTTGTTATGTGTTTTTTTATGCTAATTTTTTTTCTTTAAATCAACACTGGACTACAGGACACAGTCAGCCTGACCGAGATGATTCACTGTTATGTATTTCGGTCTAACTGTTCTTCATGAGAGTGAAGAATAATAAACTAATTTTCTCGATGTGTCTCGATGAATAGCGGAGTACTCGACTAGTAGGACAGATGAGTTGGTACGTGAAGTGCAGCTTGAATTGCTAGCCGCTATTAGAGCTACACGACAATGGCGTAAACAACATGAGTTTGATTATCAGTTCCCAGTATTCAAAAATCTGAGGAACAAAAGGGCTTTGTTGCAGTTTATTATACCCATTTATCAGTAGAAAGATGCTTTTGTGCTTCACACACAATATGCATGAGGATCTTTCATGTGGAAGAATTCACATAGTCAGATAGAAGTATGTAACTGGGTTTACACTGGGACCACAATGTCCATGATCTCCATGGAAAATAGTGATGTTTCAGCACGATTGGGGCAAAAAAGGAGGCAGTGTACATAAGAGATGGAACGTGATGGAATTGTGTATGCAAGTTTATCAAGATCTCCTATGATGGAGCATCAAAGTCTGCTATGCTCTGTTGAGATGTATTAAGCTATACGCTCAACTGCGATTAGCACATTCCATCATGACTGGCATAAAGATTGTGATAAATTGTAATAACCACGATAATCAAGATCATCATGATTCCACCAAGTTCCCTCAAGACCATCATGATTCCACCAAATTCGCACGAGATCAAAATGATTCCACCAAGCTCCCTGAAGATTATTACGGTTCCATCAAGGTCCCTCAAGATCACCATGATTTCACCAAGGTCCCTCAAGAACACCATGATTCCACCAAGTTTCCTCAAGCTCATCATTAATCAACCAAGTTCTGTTAAATCATTATGATTCCAAAAGTTCCCTCAAGGTCATCACTGTTCCCTCAAGGTCATCCTGGTTCCACCAACTTCCCTCAAGGTCATCACAATTCCACCAAATTTCCTCAAGGTCATCACGGTTTCACGAAGTTCCCTCAAGGTCATCACAATTCCACCAAGTTTCCTCAAGGTCATCACGGTTCCACCAAGTTCCCTCAAGATCCTCACGGTTCCACCAAGTTCCCTCAAGAGCATGACAATTTCACCAAGTTCCCTTAATACCATCACAAATTCATCAAGTGCTCTAAAGATCATTATTAATCCACCAAGTTCTCTCAAATTCCTCATGGTTCCACCAAGTTCCCTCCTGATCATCACAATTCCACCAAGTTCCCGCAAGATCATCACGGTTCCACCAAGTCCCCATAATATCTTCACAAATTCATCAAGTTCTCTCAAGATCATCACAATTCAACTCCATGACCAACGCACACACACACCCTCTTATCACGATTCTCTCTACTGGTGGAACTGGTGGACACTGTGACCCCAATGTAAACCCAGCTTTATTAAGTAACAAATTAAAAACACACAAAAGAACTGAACATTTAAGCATTTCATTTGGATCGTGCGTAATTAAATTATTAATTATTTACAAAAGCCAGAATGTGACCTTGATTGAAATGCAGATAATTGATCTGCACATTCATTACGTATTAAGTCTCGCTGTGTGGTTTCTGAAGTCGTCTAATCTACTGACCAACCATTGAAACCATTACGTCCTTGGAGAGAATCGACTATGGCTTTGATTGAAATCACTTTTAATGATCCTGAGTCTCTCACTGCAGGGGTATCTCAGCTAGTTTACCTTCTTGCTCACTTTAATTCTCGAGTTTGTTGCTGCACTGATTATTTCTTTACCTTTCATTAATTTTATTTGATTTAATTAAAAAAAAAAAAAATTCCCCTCTTGCTCTCTTACTTGGTCTCACTCAGAATTGTTTGCATTAGTCATAATACAGAAGCCAAGGCCCATTAATCAACTTTTTTACACTCCTTCTGCAGCCTTCAGCATCGCAATCAGTTCTATTCATCATACGCAGCCAAATAGACACACGGCTCCAAAACCCACACCTTTTATTCCACCTGCAGGATCTTGGCAGGAAACAATAGACAGCCAATTTGAAACGTGAACATGCTGTGGGTGTTGGCTGCGCGAGAATCCCTTGCATGCAAACAAGGCAAATACGGGATTTACGACGATGTAGAGTTGAAAAAAAAAAGAGAGACAGGTGTGACGAGACAGTCTGAGAGAGATTTTAAGGAAAAAATATTTTTTTATGTGGTGTGTTTCAAATAATCAAGTGCCTCTCTTAATCCCAAACCTATATCGACTCGGCCGGCCCGTTACTGATTGTGTAACAAAGTGTTGCATCTTCATAAGGCCGTGACTCGTTAATTCTCTGTGCGTTCGCTGATTATTAAAATGCTAATCGCTCAGACAATCAAGGCCAGTGTGTGCCGGAGACACAAAAGAAGGTTCCAGAAGCCATGGTGCTTGTTTACCTCCACATCATTCAAGGCCGCTTGCAGAGGTATTGATATGCTTTGTGAAAAAGACAATAGGCACTCTGATTGCCCTCGAGCTTGTCTTCTATTAAATCTGTGTCCTACACAGGAGGCAATTATTAAAGAAATATTTGAGTGAAATGAAACAGGACTCAAGTCCCCACATCAAAATAAATCAGTTTGCTTTTGAAAACAAATCTACTCGTCATTTGTTGTTCTGCAGAAATCTATAACGCCTTGCTGTATGTTTTTAATGATCTCCTGTAGATATAGCTCAAACATGCCTGGTATGAATAGAGCACCACTTCAGTCATGCAAACCTCATTGAGACGTCTTCTCTTCTTTTGTCTTGTCTTTTTTTGGAGGAAGGTGGTGGGGGGGGGGGGTGTTAAGCTAATTTCATGGTCCGCAGGTCTTGGTGGGGATCCGAGTCATAACTTCTGCTTTGCTGTACAGAGGAAATTATGGGATACACATATTTAAAAAAATAAAATAAAAAATAAGGGACTTTTGGGACATGCACCTTTTTTCAAACAGTGGAGATAATTTTTCAACTGGACATATTTAAAATGAATAAAAATGAAGACCACTATAAATAAAAAATAAATACAAGAATACAGTTCTCCTTGCCCGGACCCAGGTCACCAAAGTCCCCCCTGGAGACAGGACTGTGGGTGGGGCTTGAAGGCGAGTGCCTGTTGGTCGGGTTTCTGCCCATGGAGGCCGGTCAGACCCAGCTAGAAAAAGAGACATGGATCCGCCCTCCCATGGACCCACCAACTCTGTGAGGGGCTATAGGGGTCGGGGGCAGTGTGAGTTGGGTGGCAGCTGAAGGCATAGGTTCTGTTGGACCGATCCCCGGCTACTGACTCTGACTCTTGGGACTCATGAAATGTCACCTCTCTGGCAGGGAAGGATCCTGAGCTGGTGTGTGAGCTGGAGAGATCCCGACTACATATAGTTGGACTCACCTCAACACATAGCTTGGGCTCTGGAACCACCCGTCTCGAGAGGGGCTGGAACTTATTCCATTCTGGAGTTGTTCATGGTGAGATTTGGCGAGCCGGTGTGGGTATTCTTGTTGCACCCCATCTCTGTGACAAACGTTGGGGTTCTCCTCAGTCGACGAAAGGGTAGGTTCCCTCCGCCTTCGGGTGGGGGACAGATCCTGAGTGTTGTTTGTACTTACATTGACAGTTCAGAGTATCCACCATTCTTGGAGTCTTTGGGGGGGAGGGGGGTTGGAGAACGCTCCCTCGGGAGACTCACTCGTTGTCCTGGGAGACTTCGACACCCATGTGGGCAATGCTAGTGTGACCTGGAAGGGTGCGATTGGTAGTAACAGCCTTTCCAATCTAAACCTGAATGGTGTTTCGTTGTTGGACTTCTGTGCTCGTCACAGTTTGTCTGTTCAATGTTCAAATATAAGGCTGTCCATAAGTGCACTTGGCACCAGGACACCCTAGGACGCAGTTTGATGATCAACTTTGTAGTTGTGTCACCAGACTTGCAGCCGCATGTTCTGTATCAGGGGTGCTCAATCCTGCTCCTGGAGATCTACCTTCCAGAAGGCATTCGCTGCTACCATATTCATGCCCACCTAACCATCCAATCATCCAATCAAGGGACTTTAAAATGTCTTAAGACCTGATGGGATCTTACATGTCACATGGGCCACATTAGGGTTGGAGATAAAGTCATCTGGAAGGTGGATCTCCAGGAGCAGGATTGAGAACCCCTGTTCTGGACACTCGGGTGAAGAGGGGAGCTGAGCTGTCAACTGATCACCGATTCCACCCTTTTCCGACTGAGAACCATAGCCTCGGACTTGGAGGTGCCGATTCTCAACCCAGCCCCTTCGCAATCGACTGCAAATCGCTCCAATGTGAGCTGGAGGTCCCTGGTTGAAGAAGCCTCTTGCTCCACCTGTCGATCTGTCTGTCTTCCTTTCGGCTTTTTCCCTTTCACTCGGGAGTCGCCACAGCAAATCATCCGATTCGCACGTTTGATTTGGCAGAGGTTTTTACGTCGGATGCCCTTCCTGTCACAACCCTTTTAGCAAGGGACAGAAACACGCTGACGACTTTGCAGCTACTCTTTACGAAAGTCAGCAATGGTTCTTTTACATGCCTCTCACCATAGACAGTGAGAGACATGGCCCGCCTTTGATAACCCAGTTAGCTGCACTTGGGGGGGGACAGTGACAACCTTGTGGAGAGTGGGACTTGAACCCCCAACCTTTGGATCAGCGATCCAGCGCCCTATACCACTAGACCACCACTGCCCCTGTTGCTCCACCTGTCGATCTCCCGCTCCATTTTCCCCTTACTTGTCAACAAGACCCCGTGATACTTGAACTCCTCCACTTGGGGCTCGACCTCATTCCCGACCCGGATTGAGCTCCTCCCGTGTAGTATATATCTATATGTAAATGAAAATGTGATTTATCTGTCCACCTCCTGTCACTGCTGCATGATCAAGTCCTGATTCCCATTGTAAGCACTTTCAGTGGTGGAATGAACAGCAATCATATGCGGCAATCTGAAAAACGCTGTGTTCTGACACCTTCCTATCTTGGCCAGCAGTCACCAGTCCGTGCCCTTGTGAGAAATTGGACCACATTGCCTAGACTTTATTCCCCGCGCATGCTTTGTTTGAGTCCATGAGTCTATTCCTGGTTGTTGTTGTTGATGTTTATTCATTTTACCACTTGAACATGTCAGCTGCTTTGTACAAGAAACAATAGTCTAGGGTCTTGATAGACTCACTCAGATTTTTACTTTTGCAGATTGTTTTTTTCTGATTTCAACAAGTCAACTTTAAGAACTGACGATGTTGAATACACACCACTCCACGTCAGATGTCACTGTAATTAGATACTACGCAAATATTAAATGAGGTGAAGTATAATTTATATATATATATATATATATATATATATATATATATATATATATATATATATATATATATATATATATATATATATATATATAAAATTATTTGTATTGGGGGTTGTTATCTTTTAAACTTATTAGTTCTCTATATAACACGAAAGTCGGATTCTTTGATTGTTCTATTAATCAATCGAAATATTTTTCATGTAGTTTCTGGTCACATTATTGTGATGCACATGCCAGCCGTGCAGTACTCTTTCAATGTATCTGCTGACAAAGACGGAGTAATTCACTTATCCCAATACCAAGAATTATTTGATTGCTTTTCGCCAATCAGCAATGAGGAAACGTCTTGAACGAATAACGATCACGGGAATTCATGTTATCTACCAGTGTTATTTTGTTGCGGCTGATTGGAGTTTAAACAGAGTTTCACTATCTAATCAGAAAAGAGTGATGGTTTTCGAGGCTTGAAAAAGTTTTTTTTAAGGAAAAATATTTATTTGTTATTTATTTATTTATTTTTGCTCCTCATTTCTTTTTTTTTTTTTTTTGATAAATTGATTAAGCCTCTTCTTTAGACAGAACAATAAAGGCTTACAAGGCATGTGACGCATTTCTCTTTCAATACTTCACATATAAAAAAAGTAAGAAAGAAAGAAAAAATGAAGGTTAAAAAACATGAAGGGTTTTAGTAGCATTTACGTTCACTAAAATGTTATTGAATAATAATAATAATTAAAAAAAGAAATAATATAAATGAATTAATTAAACCCCCAGTGTAGTTAACTGGGTTATCAGAGGCCGGCCATGTCTCTCACTGTCTGTGGTGCAAGGTTCATGTAAAAGAACCATTGTTGACTTACGACAAGAGGAGCCGCACCGCCATTAGCGTGTTACTACCCCGCGATGGCCTGGTGAGCTGTCCAGGGTGTACTCTACCCTCTCCCAGAGTCGGCTGGGATGGGCGCCATCTTCTAAGCGACCCTAATTAGGATTAATCAGTTACAGACAATGAATGAATGATGGATTAAGTAAATTGGAATGTAAATTTTACATCAGAGTAACATTAAAATAAATCTATGAATAAATAAATAGTTCCTGACTTTACATAAAGCAAAAGATCCGCTGTACAGACACTACTTGAGTTCGTGCTGGTAAATCATGTCACTATATTATAGCTTCTTTGCTCTCCACACAGGAGGCTATAATGTACGTCGAAAATGACACGCTAAGCTTGACGGTCTCGCGTCGTGCTCTTATATGGACCTGATACGAGGCACTTAAAAGCATTTTGAAAGCATCCCAAGCATCTCATCAGTCATGTATTAACTGCCACTAGAAAGACATTAACAATACAAACTGTTAATATCAGAGCCATCTTTTAAAAGCCCGTTGCAACCCCACACCCCGTTATGTCTTCCTCCACACAGGCATAGACCTATAATTGCAGACTTTATTTTATTTTATTTTTTTTGCAGACAGGAGTTCACATCCGTTATTAATACTCCTTACACGTCTCTGTTTTACAAGAAAAAAGGGCCAATTATTTCAAGAGGTGATCAGATGCTGCGGCGGTGCTTAACTCGCTCGCTGCAAGGACCGAGTGTGCGCCTTCTCATCTCTCGCTTTCTTTTGTTAGCCTTTCCCCCTCTTGCTTAAGATAATATTTCTCTTTCTAATTTAAATGCTATTGTTGAGTTCAGACTTGCTGAAATTATTATTATTATTATTATTAATTCATTCATTCATGTTCTGGACCGCTTAACTCTAAGTAGGGTCGCAGGGAGGCTGGCACCAATCTCAGTCAACTCTGGGTGAGGGTGGGGTACACCCTGGACAGCTTGCCAGGCCATCACAGGGCCGACACTCACACAACCATTCATACTCACACTCACACATAGAGGTGATTTGGAGAACACGCCAACTCCACACAGAAACACCCATGCTGGGAATCGAACCCAGGACCTTCATTGTGTGACGCGGACGTGCTTGCCACTGCACCACCATGCTATCTTATTATTATTACTATTATTATTAATAAATTAAATTACTAGTAATAATATTACATTTAAATGGTAATACAACTTGGGCCACCGAGTTTCCTAAACTGCTACACTGTACCTTGGCACAATCTTCTCTACTCCTCTTCCAAAATATATCCCCTCAGTCCATGTTTTGTGATAAAGAGTGCTGTCGAACACACCGTGTGATGCCAAAGCATATGATTTCTATCATTTTCTCTCTCACAAATATATTTACTGAATTGTTTTTGTACCCGAGGATGGGGATATAGTCATCTCATTACGAAGGCCACTCAGTTTGAACAAAATCCTTCCCACGGCCATTCACGGGGTCACTACCCTGCCTGAGTCCTAACAAGTAATTGAATTTTTTGGGGGCCAAATGTCAAGGTCAGTGCAAGGTCACAAAGTTCGGGAGCTAGATTGCTTAGAACTTTGAAACGGATGTCGTTATCATAGGACGCTCGCAAGAAAGCAGAGATGTGAGTGATCATAGCAAAGAGGGTGATAATTGAGAACTTATAAATGTTGAGGTTTTTGTAACGGATATTCTCGGCTTTACAATCGCATATTTTTTTTTTTTAAACATATGTTGCTAGTTTCATTTTCTTAACCGCATATCCTAATGAGGGTTGCGGGGAGGCTGGCGCCATCTCAGCTGATTCTGAGCGAGGGCAGGGTACACCCCGGAGAACTCTCCAGGCCTGTTAGGAAATCAAATGAGAGAGTTACCTTTGACCTTGAGCGACCTTCAAAGGTCATAGGACAACTGTCTTCAAACAAGAGAGCTTTATTTGGTCATGTCCATGTACTCGAGAACATTTCATAAAGCACATACATTGGGAATTGAACCAGAACCCACATCGGGTCTGTTTGCTACATTATTCATGCTGCATGACGGACGTACCTCGCGACTCCTCTAGATGCAGTTGAGTATTTGTGTACAGTTGCAACATACCTCAGATACTACAGTACATTCATTCTTTGCTGGGGTGCCAATATTTTCAACCAGAACTATAATCATACAAATAATTTGAATTGTTTGCTTAATTTGTTAAATTATTTATGCAATGAGCTGAACCTCAGTTTGTCCGGGTAATGTAAACTCAGTAAAAACTTTTTTTTTTTCTTTTTTTTTTGCGCCTGAAAGATATAATAATATTAATATATTCTGCGCCCCATTTCCCATATGTATCTGCTTAGCTCCTGGAAAGATATTTGATGATAGCGCTTTAAAGGGATCGGCAGCGTGTGTCTGTGTATTAAAGAGACTTCAAATGAACAAGGCGTACGAGTGTGATTGTGACTAATGTTGACTTCCTAATTGCACTTGTGGGCCTTTTACAAAACGCTCTGGGCCAGTCTGTCTGTGTAAACAAGCACCCCACCAGCACCAAGCAATATCTCTTCCAAAAAAAAAAAAAAAAGTTGGATAAAAAAGAAAAACAACATAAAAACGCATCTCGCAGCAGCATCTGGCTAATGTTGAATGCCAGTCCGACCTCTGGCTGTCTCACGCGTTCTCCTGAGAGCGCCAACAAAAGCTGCTTATTTTGCACACGGTCATTACAGGGCTGCGAAGCTTAGTTATACATGACGTGCTATTAATTATTGTTGGTAAACAATGGCAGTTATGGAGATGATTGCACGCAATCTGCTTCACCCGTTTTGCCCGTCCGCTATTCTCACAAGCGATTAAGAGCCGCAACCAGGACAGATGTTCAAGATGAGTTCATCGGCATGTTTAATTAATTGCACTTGAGATAATTATTCAATCATTGCTTTGATTACTTTTAGCCGCTTCCCAGATTACGCGCTAAACGGCTGCTTGCTGTCAGTAGGATGGAAAATGGGATTCAGTATTTGCAGTCGGATATTAAAAAAGATACGCAAGTGTAATAAACCGACGGTGAATGCTAATCAGGTTCAACTTGACTTGATTTAAAAAAATATGATTGGCTCGTTGTTGGAATGGGAAAACTGCAAAATGTCTGTATTAGTTTAGGTCCTGGTTATATGATATCCTAGAGCGGTTATGGGATGGAACAGGGGTGTAAAGGGGGGGAGTAGTCTTGGAAAACAGTGGTGAAAAGTACAAGGGTTCGGCATTATTACAGTGTAATAGCTACATACCTGAAGATCACCATTCAACCCTCAGCAATGTTCACACACACACACCTGAACTCAATCACTACACACACCATACACGTAATGAGGAGAGTTGTGATGTAACATTCAGTGTTTACTACCGGAACTTACCAAGGTTAAATGTTGCCCTCATTCTATAATTTGCGAACTGGATGACACCCTACCCTGTGTTTTACTTTTTTGGACATGCTGCTTGGCAGTGTGCTTTTCATTAACCACTCAAATGACACTTTCATCCATCTCTATTTCCACATCTGACAATTTGCGAATCTTTTTTTTCTTTATCTACTTTTGCACAAAAATGTATAGCGTATACTCTGTGAGAATTACAGTGTTTCACATCTTCTCTGAGGTCGTCAGTTACGAAAAGAAGGATCGTACAGAACTTGGTCATCGGTTTATCTGAACATTATGTTTAATGATGTACATTCTGTTGATCGTAAATGAGAAATATATTTCACGGAGTAGATATGTTGGGAAGGATAATAGGTATATATCAATATATACAGAGATCCCTCACATTCCACGGTTAGTGGAAACCGAGATCCCCACGCAACCATCGAAATCCACGAACTAAGATCACCCCCCCCCCCCCCTTGACTGATGTATACGTTCATGTGTATATATTATCAATAAATACACGCTCAAAGCTATAAATGCTTATAATAACAATCAAACAATAAAAAATAATGCATAAGATGAAAATAAAATATAAATACATACGCTCTTCGACTTACGTTCATCCGTTTTATGGGGTTTTTTTTAAAAAAAAAAAGTCAAATTTTGAGTTTAGTACGCTGACGTAATGACCCAATGATGTAATGATGCTGCGTCCATTGTTTACAAACGGCAGACTGAACGTGCCCCTCCTTGTTCCCAGTTCAGTTTTATATATATATATATATATATATATATATATATATATATATATATATATATATATATATATATATATATATATATATAAATAAATAACAAAACTCAATTTATCACTACAGATCTGTAGTGATAAATGGAGTTTCAATAGAAAGTCTTTGTCCTGTCCTTTTAATTTTTGTTATTTGCTCTACCAAAAAGTATTGAGCACTCTCCTACGGAAGGATCTACTCAGAAAATCCTCTCTCTCTCTCTCTCTCTCTCTCTATATATATATATATATATATATATATATATATATATATATATATCAGTTATATCAGTTATATAGTGTGTTACCCTTGTGTTAAGATGTCATCTCTGTGATCTTTGTGTTTACACTGTTTTGCGGACTTTTGTAACCCAAAGCAAATATGGTTGGTCAGAAGTGTAAGCCTACTAGCATGGGTGCAAGTCTCATACTCCGTGCAGGCTGTGTTCTAAACGAGTTCAACAGCACCCTTGCACACTTGAAAGACCAGAAGTCCGTATAACCCACAGCAAGTACACTACTTTCACAAGTACAGTAGGCCCTCGACATTCGTGGGTGTTCGGTTCCGGGCCCTCCCGCGAATCGAGATAATCCGCGAGTTCTGCACCTGGAAGTAAAACCCCATGTATCATGTCACATGCGCGAATGAGCAAACGGAAGTAAAATACTGTGGATCTATTAAATGCGCTAAAATATGCTTCTTAAACACATTCTATAGACAGTCTTACTCATTAATACAGTATTAATGTAGTCAAATATAGTAATGATTAAGAAACACTTTTCAATATTTACTGTTATATTTATTGATGATAAAATATAAACATTATACAGCATATACTGTTGTAAAGCACTAGTATTAAAGTCTTTTTCGATTATTATTCCAGTACAGCACCTAAGTTAATGTTTGTGCGTGAGATTTTATGTTCTGTAACATGTTTAACAAATGATACCAAAAGGATAAACTTTATTACGCTTCATATCCTTTTACATTGAACTTGGAGTGACGTCTTGGAGTGATGTTCCCAAGATGGCGCTGCCCAGAGGGAGACGTCGCGGAGTTCTCAGAGTCAAATTGTTTCTTTGTTCATTTTAATTTGTTTTATTTGTTTGTTCATGTTTTGCACGATGCTCGTCCATGATCGGTCGATCCTACTACAGTTATAAAATCGGAGTGTCTTCGGGCGTGTATAACTAAGCATGCTCAAGTACCATAGCATATAGCATATTAGCTCAGTGCTAGCCGCATCCCGGCTAACATGAAGCCCAGGCAGAGTTCTCAGAGTCTCCGGGGCTTGGTTTGCACTTCCGGTCATACTGCTTGAAAATGTTCAGTCCCTGCGAAAAAAGATGGACGAGCTTCATGCTCTGATTGCAGTGCAGAGGATCTGCTGTGTTTCTGTGAAACATGGCTCGAGGAGAGTACACCCGACGAGGCGATTGCACCAGCCGGCTTCACGGCCTTCATCCCCTGCAATCCCAAGTCGTCGTTCGGCCCCTTCCCGCCTTGGCTTCTTGTTAGTTGGGGTGCGGCATTGAGCCACCATAGCATATTAGCTCAGTGCTAGCCGCACCCCGGCTAACAAGAAGCCCAGTTGAGCGTACTTAGTTATACACGCCCGAAGATACTCCGATCTTATAGCTGTAGTAGAGTCGACCGGTCGTAGACGAGCATAGTGCAAAACATGAACAAACAAACAACAAATAAAACAAATTAAAATGAACAAAGAAACAATTTGACTGAAAACTCCGTGATGTCGCCCTCTGGGCAGCGCCATCTTGGAGACGTCACTCCAAGTTCAATGTAAAAGGACATGAAGAGTACTGTAATGAAGTTTTTCCTTTTGGTATCGTTTGTTAAACATGCTACAGAACATAAAATCTCACGCATAAACATGAACTTCAGTACTGTACTGGAATAATAATTGAAAAAGATTTTAATACAACAGTTCAGAGAAAACCGTTGTTTCTCAGGGGAAAGTCGTATTTCTTCAGAAGAGACATCCGGCGTTTTCTATCGCTTTAGCCAGAGAAGAATCACAGCGTTTGAGTGGTATCATAGACCTTAACTGGGAATTAAAACACACACAAAAGAGGCTCATCGACAACTTGTGCGCAAATGAGGAAAAGGGGGCGGGACATCAGCTCAACCAATCAGGAGAAAGGAGGACAGCCATTGGCTGAATTTTAATCATGTGCGGTTGCTCGGCAGTCAGCGGATACTCAAACCGTGAGTGCAAAACCGCGAATAGTCAAGGGCCTACTGTACACTACTTTTGGTATTGAGCGCCTCACATATTGTAAGCGTGATTGGCTGTTTTAAGCTTCATGTAAAGTGACTCGGCATACATAAGTGACTTATTTGAAATTAATGTTGATAATAGTTGATATATTTGATACTGTTTTACAATGTTATGTTTATAATAATTGATTTTGGGGTGTTTTATGAGATACGGTAATGGTATTTATGGATGTATCATACAGTATGAGTGTCACACGTCACACATCATACATCACTGTAACAACTTATGTTCACTTTCAACTTACGTTTGGCTATCCGAAACCAATTCAAAACGTAAGTCGGGGAGCGTCTGTACACACATATATAGACACGCACGCATGCGTGCACACACACACACTGATGCGCGTGTACACACTCAGATCCGCACCTCACAACAATGTAAGTAGTTTTGATGAGAGGTTTTGGGTTGTTCTTTGTTTTGTGTTTGTTTAGGGTTGTTTTTGTTTTTTTTTTGCATCATTGGCCTTGTGGCATTTTCCTTAACTTTTTCCCCACTCTTCCTTAATTTCCTTATTTTTTAATTCGATGAATATTTAAAAAAAAAAAACACACAATTCACTAAAGCCGCACGAATTGAAGCGCGAAGTAGCGAGGGATCCCTGAATGTGTGTGTGTGTGTGTGTGTGTGTGTGTGTGTGTGTGTGTGTATAAACTTAAAACAAAAAAAAGAAAAAGAGGTCATGTGAGTGTCAGCCCTGCGATGGTGTGGTAAGTTTTCCAGGGTGTACCTTGCCCGAAGTCGGCTGAGATGGGCACCAGCCTCCTCGTGACCCTAATTAGGATTAAGCGGTTCTGAAAATGAATGGATGGAATAGAAAATAGAGTAAAAATGACAAAAGAAATAAACCTAAAAAAACTAAACAAATTAAATAAATAAATAAAAGTAAATATATACTTAAATAAAAGTAAAGATCAGGTCAATAGTAAATTCTGCCAAGGTAGTGAGAGATTTGTTTTAATTTGGCGACAGGAAACACCCGTCCCCCCGTGGGGTGGGGGTGGGGGTTCCTCTCCAGCTGTCCTTTCTGCATGCTGATCCGTGACTTCTCAAACCATCTTGTTGTCTGTCTTGGATTTCTGTTTGCAAAGAATAAATAATAAGAAATGTCAAAGAAGGTCAGAATCAGTTAGATTTTCTGAACATGACCTCACGTGTTTTTTTTTTTTTTGTTTTGTTTTGTTTTTTTTACTTCATCTGGCATTTCTGAATGTATTTATCATTCATTCATTAATTTTCTGAACTGCTTATTCTTAATTAGGATTGGCGCTCATATCAGCAGACTCTGGCAAGGTCGTGGTACACCTTGGATGGCTCGCCAGGCCATCACAGGGCCAACACTCACACAATCATTCATACTCACATACTCGCTCCTAGGGGAGATTTGGAACAGCCAATTAATCTACTCTGCATGTTTTTGCACCGTGGGAGGAAACCGGAGTACCCGGAGAAAACTTACACAAACACGGGGAGAACATGCAAACTCCACACAGAAACACCCGAGCTGGGAATCGAACCCAGCACCTTCTTGCTGTGAGGCGGACATACTGACCACAACGATCTCTGGCAATATAGTCCTAGAAAAAACTTGACCTTCATGTAAATATTGTGTCACTGTCCTCAGAAAGCCCCTCGGCTGACTGACCTCAATCCGGTTGTACCTGGATGTACTAAAAAGTCAGAATCACCTGGTTTGTTGTCAAAGCGAAATGAAAAATGGACCCAGGGTGCTGTTCCTATGACAACCACTTTCATATTATAACTTTGTATTTGGCACTGGTAAACAAATCCATTTGCTGTGGATAATGATACATTGCACTTATATTGACGATTAATTTAAGCACACAAAGCAACGACTAACAGTAGTTAGACCGGTAAAAATAAACCCAGAACCTTGTTGGTGTGCGGTGGACGTGCTGAGCACTACGCCACCATGCCGCCTACATTCATAATAGAACCAAGACAGAATTATCCGCTAAGTTCGGTGTTCCAGCAGGAAGTCATACCGCAGTCGACTCCATTTATGTCACATGATATGGTCCAGACTATGATGAACACTTCCCTTTGCTGTCCGAATGTGTTGGGACTGGTTCGGAGTTCATTTGGGCCCAAGAGGACCCAGAAGGTGTAAATCCGACCCTGCATAGGACCGCAGTGAAAGACAAAATCAATTAGCAGCGCTCTGAATGCTCAGGGACACCTTCATCTTACACCTATGCATTAATCTGTCCTGTCCTGCCCTGTCTTCCTCTCAATCTTTCCCGGTCTTCTTCTCAATCCGTTCTGTCTCCCTCTCCATCTGTTTCCCTCCTCTCTGCAATCGCTCAACCTTCTCTTTGGTCCATCTGGTCCATCCTTTCATCCCTTCATTCGCGTCTGCTGTCCTTGAACATCCTGTTTCTGAGAGCTTTGAGAAATAGGCTGATTTCCTTGCTGCTAAACGCCATCATTATCTGGCCGCGTCGCCTTCATAGGCGTCCGTCGATGTGAATATTACTACCGATTAGCATAAACTCCATTACAGCTTTAACATGCAGGCTGATCTGAAGAAACGGACAGAAAAAAGGTTTTCCCAATGCTCAGCGCTCTCAGCTAGATCTACTTTCTCTCGGTAAATAAGTGACACATCCCATTAAAGTGAGAAATGGTTTGTACCTCTTCCCATTTTTTTTTTTTTTTTTTGTGGTGTCAGTGTCCCGCAGCTTTCTGAGCTTTGCTCTTTTAACTGTGAGCTAATGCTAAAAGCACTAGCGCCTAAAAGAGCTGAGGCAAGCAGGGATAGCTGCCAGGGTTAGCCCCCCCTTTCTCTTTTAAAGTTAACACACACACACAGAAGCCTTTGACTCAAGTTATTAAACCTAGCACAGATGCTAGCACTCAGTGCGCTAGCCAATTTCTCCCCAGGGTACCAAGAGCGAGCATTTGCGATCAACTAAATAGCTTCGCATTATTATTCTGGAGTCTATAATTATCTTCCAAAGTGACAGCAAGCTTAGGCCTCATATTCATCTCCCCAGTTATGAGTAGTGCTTATTAAATGGAATTATGGTTTATAATGGCTTGGTCAATAGGGGTGATTCAGCACATACATTACTGTCAGCATCAGAGCTTTGGGTAAAAATGCACCGTATGATGAAACAAGTTGTGCCGATTCCAGATCATGTGCCAGCATCTATATATTATTGTCTTTTTTTTTTTTTTAATGTCTGTCAGTGTAAAGTCAAAAAGCACTCCGTTATATTGAACATGAGCTGTTGTTATTGATCAGCATAGTCCATTGTGTTTTCAAACGGCTCTTAATCAGACGAATGACGTTAATTAACACCAAGCTCGTATTGAAAATAGCACAGAAAATGCGTGTTGTGTTGTTGGCTGCATTCTTTTAGAGAACCAAAAATCCCAGAGGTGGAGGTGGACCCAATTCACTGTACGGTAGAGAGACACGTGTACTCCACTTTTACTGTGTGTTCGTGTGCACACAGTCAGACTGTACACATGACCCGTTTGGGTGTTTTCTGATCATCTTAGAGATTAAATTCTGCCTCCACTAGGTGGCATATTAGAGGCAAAACATTTCTGTCAATCTCCTTTCTAAGTTTTGCGATTTTATACAGATGCCCAACACAATTGTTGTCACTGGGAAGTATCGCAAATCGACTTTTACCATTGATTTATCAAAAAAAAAAAACAGTTATTAAAAAATAAAATTATAAATAAAATGTCTATTAATAGTTATTAAAAAGGAGTCCGCGATTGTCTGGTGAATTGGACTCGGTGTACTCTGCACTCTCTGAAGGACGGCTGAGATGGGTGCCAGCCTCCCTGTGACCCTAAATAGGGTTATAAAAGGTAAACTATTTTGGGGTTTTTACATCTGAGCCAGAGAGGCTCATCAGGCTGGTGCTTATCCCCAGTTTCCATCGTGTGAAGCGACTAGTGTTATGTATGGAATTGAGAAGTAAATTGCCCTGTGAAACCAGTAAAGCACGACATAAACTATATACCATTTAATAATATAAACAAGGCAAGGCAAAATAATACTTACAGCTTAAAGCTCAACCAAAATACAAATTAAACAAAGGGTCCTATAGTCACCAAGCACCAGCAGCATCGTAAATTTAGAAGCGGCGTGCGCTGGCGGGGAAAGGCTTGGAATCCCGCGTGACGAAGGAAACAAATGATTGCAATCCTTGCATTGGCTGTGGGTGAATGTGGACGATGGACTTTGGCGATGAAGTCCCGAACGACGAAACTTGGGTGAAGTTTCCATGATCCGCCTTGGATGAGATGAGCCGCCGCGATGAGTTTCCTTTGAGGAACTGCACGCCAAATAGACTGGAAGAGACTGGGAGAGCCTCGAAGAGACTGGAAGAGGCTGCACGAGACAGGAAAAGGCTGGAGCCAGTCGGCACCAGGTCCTTAATATAACCTCCCCAAAGTTCCAGAAAGTTCCATTCTCAAAGTTTCTGAATCACCTGACCCGCCACCAGGGCGCATGCGCAACCAGGTCCATCTCGAAGTTTCCAGACCCCCCTTACAGCTGAGCCATTCCATGTGACACTAGTAGTGGGGGTCTCACTGGGATTTGAACACACAACCTCCCGATCATGAGCGCAGCACCCTAACCACTACGCCACCGGCCCTAAATAGGGTTAAGCACTTCAGAAAATGAACGAATGAATGGGACAATAAGGAGTCAGAGGATTAATGGAGGATTTCTGGAAAGGATCGAGAAACAGGGGGGGGGAAGCAGCCTGGGCAATGAGGTCCAGGCGTCCCTCTCTCCAGCCACTTCCTCTAGTTCTTTCGGGGGGAACACTGAGGCGTTCCCAGACCAGCCGAGAGACATACTAGCTCCAGCGTGTTCAAGGTCGACCCCGGGCTCTCTTCCAGGTCGGACATGCCCGAAACACAACACCAGGGATGGGTTCGGGAGGTATTCTAAACCAGATGCCCGAGCCACCTCAACTGACTCCTCTCAATGCGGAGGAACAGCGGAGAACTAATGGAGAGCCCCGCCACCTGGCGAAGGAAGCTTATTTCAGCCGCTTGTATCCTCTATCTTGTTCTTTTGGTCACTACCCGAAGCTCGTGACTTTAGGTGAGGGTTGGAACGTAGATCGGCAGGTAAATTGAGAGCTTTACCTTGCTGCTCAGCCCGCTTTTCACCAAGACGGACCGGTACATGCTCTGCTTGATAGCACAGGCTACTGCGATCCATCTGTCGATCTCCTGCTCCATCCATCCATTACTGAACAAGACCCCGAGATACTTGAATTCCTCCACTTTGGGTAGGTCCTCATTCCCGACCCTTAGGGGGCATTACACCCTTTTCCAGCTGAGAACCATGGCCTCGGACTTGGAGGTTCTGGTTCTCATCCCAGCTGCTTCGTGTAGGATGTGTGAGGAAAGTTTGACAGGGAAAGAAAAGGGAAATCTATAATCTTGTAAAAATGACAGCCAATTACTGGATTCTGCTAGGTTATCCTGCTCACGCGTGACACCACTGTACACGAATCTGCAGTCAGAAAGTGTGTAGAGTGGGAGGGGCTTGGCTTTAAAAGGCCCATAAAAACGGGAGAGGGATGCCCAATTTTGTAGAGCCAAAAATAGATGCTACGTTCGAAATTTTCAAGCTTTCCAAATGATCAGCCCCAGCTTTAAACCACTGGGGCTTATGGCAAAATACAAATTGTTTATTATGGTGCAGCAACGTTGTGAGCTTTAGCTACACCCAGGACATATTGCACCACCACCACCACCACCACCTGTGGTTAAACTAATCCACACAGCAACATATGGTTAGATACGCTTAACATTATTAGTCCCAAAATGAAAATTGAAGGGAAGTGGTGGCCTGTTGGTAAAGGTGCTGGATCACTGATCCTAAAGTTGGGGGTTCAAGCCCCACTCTCCATGGGTTGTCACTGCCCCCCCAGCGCAGCTAACTGGGTTATCAAAGGCTGGCCATGTTTCGCACTGTCTATGGTGTGAGGTTCATGTTAAAGAACCATTGCTGACTTTCATCAAGAGGAGCTGCATAGCCGTCAGCATGTTTTTGCCCTGCAATGGCCTGGCAAGCCATCTAGGGTGTTCTCCGCCCTCACCCAGAGTCGGCTAAGATGGGCGCCAGCCTCCCTAATTAGGATTTAGCGGATCAGAAAATGAATGAATGAAAATTGACTTCTTGTCCTTAAACACCCATAAATCCACGTGTAGTGCGTTACTCATTATTTTAATTTAAGGTGCATGGTAGTTCCGGAATTTGAATATTTTTCTTGAATAGTTTTTCATAACAGTCCGAAAAATATGAGCTCGACTTTTATTGCATGTAAGAGAGAGAGATTCTCACTTTAATGCTGCATATTGTGAATTCACTCACAGGAAATTAAAGTGAATTAATTTCCACCGCAGCAATTTTAGCTCTCTGCTTTTGTGTCATAGTCATGTGAATGTGCGATGTGTCCTTTTGTGCGAAAGTAGTCCAATCTCGCATGGGTCGTATATCCGGGAAGCTAAAGCAGAGGCATCGAGGGACAGATTGTACTTCTCACGCATGATAGCAGCTCATGGATTATCTGACACCATTTTCCTCTAATGCTAGCCAAATTTTCTGAGTTGTCAACTTCAAGCACCTGCGAAGATAAACCAAGATGGTTTGCGTAGAGTTCCATAAAAAGACGAGCATGTTTAAGAGTTGGGAGAAACCAGTATGACCATAATGCGACATGAAGTATGAAAGGCTCTGCAACATAAAGCTGATGGTGGTTTATCGGTTATTGCTGTGTGTGTGTATTTGTGTTAGCATTTGGACGAATGAGTGCCAGAATCAGCACTTATAGCATCATGTGTCAGGGTTAGATATGCAGACAAATAATGGGAAGCACCCAAAGCCAGTGTGAAATAGAGGGTTGGTAGATTAACAGCTTGTTTTATTTACATTTACAGCATTTGGCAAACGCTCTCATCCAGAGTGACTTACAATTACCATTTTTTAAATACATCTTGAGCAATTGTGGGTTGAGGGCCTTGCTCAAGGGTCCAACAGTGGTGACAGTGGGGATTGAACCACTGACCTTCAGATTGGCGACCCATTGCATTATACCCCCATTTCACTGGAGCACGGCAGACTTACGGAAACAAAAATGTTGTCATCCGCAAACGTTCCGCAATTATTCCCTCGTCTTCCGTATCATTCCGTGTGATTCTGTAGTTATTCCTCACGTCTTCCTCCACTTCCGTATGCTTCCGGCAGACCAACATATTCCGTGTACGTGCTTTTGATCATGTTCAAAAGCACGTTCACGGGAGAAAAAATTCCGTGAGTGTTCAGCGGGGTCACTTTGGCGTACTTTTCCGTACCTGTTCCGCACATGCTGTGAACGTTCCGAGAGTTTAAGAATTTCCACTTTTCCGTAGGATTGTCACCCATTTTCCGTGTAAAAATGCCGAAGCTGTTCCGTAGACTGCGTTCCGCGCCTTTCCGCTACGAACCTTGCATGCCGTGCTCCAGTGAAATTGGGGGTATTAACCACTAAGCCACTGCTACCCTCTTATTACTGGCGGTTCAGGGGCTTTGGGGTCTCAGTTGTTATGACTCTGGATTACTGAGCTGAAGGCCACGGTACAGGCCCCAGTACCATCAATCTGCCACTGTTGGGCCATTAAGCACGACCCTTAACACTTAATCGCATAGTTGTCTAAAAACGATAAATGTAGGCCACTCTGGATAAGCTTGTCTCCCAAATCGAAATGATGAAGATGAGACTTGAGTATTTCAACCCAGATTCTGGTTGCCTTTTCCAGAAGGTATAAGGTTTGGTCATAGATGCTTTCAGAAAAGGTCGAAGGATCACGGAGGAAATGTGTTGTGATGATCTTCAGCCTACTGACCATTGCTCTGGTCTGGGCCTCGTAGGACAACTCTTGGCAACCTGCCATGAAAGATAACGGCTTGATTATCATTTTCGTGGAGGTTTTCTTGGCGAGGATAGTGCAGTGGTTTGCCATTGCCTTCTGTATGATACGAACCTACGGGCAGTTTAGAACAGCCATTTAGCCTACTGTGCATGTTTTTGAATTGTGGGAGGAAACTGGAGTACGCAGAGGAAACCCTCACGAGCACAGGGAGAACATGCAAACTCTGCATAGAAACGCCCAGGCCGGGAATCGAACCCAGGCCTTCTTGCTGTGAGGCGGACGTGCTAACTACTACGCCACCGTGCCGCCCAACTGAACATTATTATACTGCAAATACAAAACCTTTAGCTTAACGCTCTCAGTAGGATGAACTTCCGTGATGTTTCCTTCTGATTCCATGATATGAGGATAAAGAGTCTCATGATTGCACATTTACACACCTAAGCACACAAAGACTTCCGTTTCTATCCTTCCAGCATATCTGTGCCGCTTTGTATTTCGGCGTTATGGCCACGCTAACCCTCTCTCACCTCTTCACAGATAAAAGGTTCAGATCGGATGTTTCAGACGTAGTAAGTCGCGTTGGGGTTCACGGGTTCAATCGAGGAGCGAGGAGGCAACAAATAAGGGCTTTGAGAAGCACCCAGTGAATGATGTCACATGGTGTGAGATGCTGATATGAGAGGACAATCATGGATATCAGACTGATTCCCAGCATTCCAGTCATTCAGAATAAACGGTCGTACCAACGCTTAGAAGTTTGTGCTCAATCTTTTAATGTTTTTTAAACGCCATCACATCCGAGTTGTGGATTTTTGTGGAACTTCTATCATCATCTCTGCAGTCGTACAGTACTTTTAAACCTCTCCGCTCCACTCTTTCTCTGCTTTAAGCTTCTTCCCTAATTTATTCCCTGAAATATATATTTTTTTCTCTCATAGAAGCCATTTTCCCAGAGCTGCCAGTGTCAACGCAATTATCCTAATTAGCGCTAATTCAACATGGCTGGAGTCGTTTCGCTAACTGAGCAGAATGAGAGCCCTAACGAGAACACTCAGACAAGGAGGAGGGCTCTCCACCCTCCGCCGTTTCCCCCGGGCTTTTGGTAACCGTTCCCATGGAGACCAGCTTTTGGAAGTGACAGTGGGAGAAGAGGGGTTACAAAGAGGTGTTAAAAAAAAAAAAAAAAAAAAAGCTCAGGCCACGTTGCAGTCGGAAGGAAGTTAACAGTGGGGTATTTCATAGTGGGCGGAGCCTCAGGTTATTTCAGGCAGCAATCAGAAAGTAGATGAAGATCTTAAAGGGCGGAAAAACTTTTTTTTAAATAAGAAACTATTTCACACATAAAAATCCCAGTTAGCTCATGTAGCCGACACACACACTCGCTCGCAAAACTCTATTACCTTAAGCTTCTTAATCTTGATGTTCTGAGTGTTCTGAGGCAGATCTTATTGGAGGGCAAAGGGATGACATGCAGTCTTTAGACTTTTAGCAGCAGAGCCTTTGCGCTGTGGGGGATTTGACGATGTAATTTCCAGCAGAGAGAGAGAGAGAGAGAGAGAGGGAGAGAGAGAGATGTTATCATTAATTCTAAATTTGCACATTTTTGTGGTTTGATGATTACAATGTTACAGCCCAGCCGACTGTGTAATCTGCTGTACGCCTTATAGGCAATGAAGGCTGTGCTGAAATTCTCTGGAAAAAGGTCAGACCGGGATGTAGTCTGTATCCGACGCTATTGTTATTATAGAAGACGAAGCATGACGAATACAGGGATCCTTCGCTACTTCGCGCTTTAATTCATGTGGCTTCAGTGCATCACATTTTTAAAAATATTTATTGAATTAAAAAAATAAGGAATTTAAGGAAAAATAGGGAAAAGTTAATGAATATGCCACAAAACAAGGCCAATTATGCAAAAACAAACAAAAAACAACCCAAAACCTCCCATCAAAACTACTCACATTATGTGAGGTGCGCGTCTGTGTGTGTGTATTTATATTTAATTTACATCTTATGCATTATTTTTGAAAGTTTAATTGGTATTATAAGCATTTATATTGTTGAATATGTATTTATTGATATTATTTACACATATGCATGTTCGTATACGTCAGTCAGGGGGGTTGATCCTACTTCGTGGAATTCGGCGGTCGTGGGGGGATCTCGGTCCCAATTAACTGCGGAAAGTGAGGGATCCCTGTATCGGCTCGGACCGGGGCTTATCTTAAATTTTGGCTTTGATTGAAGAACTTTATTTTATTTTTGTTTTGTTTTGTTTTTCAGTTTGTGTGTTTTGCATCCTGACTAGACACGAATACACAGGTGGAAAATCCCGGGGCATATCCATGATAATATTGTGTATAGTGGCGTTTTCCCTTTTTTTTTTTTTTTTTTTTTTTTGCGCTGATGTACGGTCGCATTGCAAAGAGTTTGAGGATTTTTGGTGTGCAGATGAGTTCTTTTCATCGGTTTTCTCCCCTGCTCGTTTTCATTTACCTTTCTGCTTTCTGACTCATGCTGACAGAAAACAAATGGCTCGCGCTCGTTCTCTCTCTCTCTCTCTCTCTCTCTCTCTCTCTCTCTCTCCCTCTATTTCTTGCTGTGTTCATTTCAAATTCTCTCAAACAAGCATACATGTATTTTTCAGTTCAGGATTCACCACTTTGTAGCTGTCAGTGTTGTCAGCACACCGAATGCTGACCATCTCACCTGTCGAGGCAGGCCCGGATATGACCACACGTCTGGCGGATATCCCGCAATGCCTACTTTCGCTTCAGGGCGGAATTCAATAAGACAAGTCTCACTGTTTTGTTTTCTCCTCCAGGCCAGAATAATGCTTTAGGGCTGCGAATCTAATGAGTACTCTGAAAAAAAAAAATCCCTGATATCCTGATGTGCTGTAGCCTGAAGTTAACATGATCTCAAACTCTGCATACTTTTGTCCGCTTTTAGTGCAAGTCACGTGTTTACACAAGCAGCATGTAGACTCACGTTAAGGCCTGGATGGTGTAGTATAATATAAAATACTTTGCACGGTATGATGTGACTGGGTCACCATCTCAGGATAAGGGATATTTTTATTACATATTATTCAGATTGTCTTGTTTCTGACTGGTGTAAAACCATTAGATAATTCTTAATATTGCAGCGTAATGATGGGATAACCCAGTGATTCAATCAGTGACATCAGATTAGTTGAATGATTATTGCATAATTTACAAATTATAAAGCAAATAATAAAAGAGTTTTAGCCTTCATGACAGAAGATGGAGGAATCCTGCCTTGCACATTTTCAGATTCTAATTGATCATCTATCTGATTTTTCAGTAATTAGCTGATAGCTCTTCATGACTTGAAGCAGGGAAAGCACCAAAATGTGCAGGACAGGGATCCTCCAGGACCAAAATTCGGATCCTCTGCTCTGTATCATGCATTGCCTTATTGAATAACTGCTTTTTATTAACTTGACTAACTCGAGATAGCGCTTCCATCAAAATGTCGGAGGAAAAAAACTCACTCGTCAATTTTTAAATCGCACAAATTCAACAAAATCTCGTCCCAAGAAGTACAAACAAAACTATGCAGTATGGCCGAGACAGATTTTTTTAAAGCTAAAAACCAAATGAGGGCACAGGGTTATGGTTCAAAAAAGTACAAAAAAAAAAAAAAAAGAAACGGTTTGGCCAATTGTTGAAACAATTTGGAGGACATGTACTGAAAAGTATGTGAGGACATGTACTGAATGTGTGGACATGTACTGAAATGTGAGGACATGTACTGAAAAAAAAAAGCAAAAGGTCTGGCCAATTGTTGAAACAATTTGGAGGACATGTACTGTGGGGTTTGAAATGGGTGGATGGTCCAGGGGGCGCTGTTTAGTTGTTATTCAAAGTGATCTGACAGTTCAGACTAGTGTCCTTCATTCAGTCATTGTCTGAACTGCTGAATCCTCAATAGGGTCGTAGGGGGGGGGGGGGGGTGCACCCATCTCAGCTGACTCTGGGCAAGGGCAGAGTACACCCTGGACAGCTCGCCAGGCCATCGCAAGGCAGAAATAAGCTAAAAGCTACTCTTTACGAAAGTCAGAAATGATTCTTTTACATGAACCTCTCACCACAGACAGTGAGAGACATGGTCGACCTTTGATAACCCAGTTAGTGCACTGGGGGGACAGTAACAACCTGTTAAGGCCGGTGCTTGAACCCCCAATCTTGAGATCAGTGATCCAGCACCTTTACCACCAGGCCACCACTGCTCTTTCTTCATTTTCTGAACCGCACAATCCTAATTCGAGTCACATGGAGGCTGATGCCTATCTCAGCCAACTCTGGGCAAGGGCAGCGTACAGGAAGGACTGAAGGAGGAAGCCGGAAAACCTGGAGGAAACACACGCAAGCACGGGGAGAACATGCAAACGCCACATGGAGACGCCCCTAGCCCGATAATCGAACCCGGGCTCTTTTTACTGTGAGGCAGACGTACTCACCACGGATACACCCGTTTTCTCCCCGTTTTTTCTAATCATTTATTTATTATTTAATCTGTTTCAGGTCTCTGGGGAGAAAATGTTTCAGTGACCTTCACAACTGCAACCTCAAGGTAAAAAGCGTCACCTTTATCCTCACCTTAACTTCCGTTCTGCTGCACCAAGTTCCTGTAACATCGGCTGTAGCACTGGTGTGTGTGTGTGTGTGCGTGTGTGTGCGTGTGTGTGTGTGTGTGTGTGTGTGCGTGTGTGTGTGTGTGTGTGTGTGTGTGTGTGTGTGTGTGTGTGTGTGTGTGTATTGTGGTTTTGTCCTGATTGATATCTAAGGAGTGTTTTTTCAGTGTACCAGTGTTAGTGGCGTGTGTGGCGTATCGCATCATTAAAGCCGCGTTGATTCAGTTCAAACAGAAGCATCTGGAATCACAGATGTTTGATATGGTAAAGATTACGATGATATACTAGCATTGTAGCTAATTAGCAGACACTGGTTGCTATAACAGTTAAGGCTTTGGGTTTACCGAACCAAATGTTGGAGGTACAAGCCGCTCTGCCATTGTGGGGCTCTTGAGCAAGGCCCTGAACCCTCAATTGCTAAAAACTATAACAATTATAAATGTGAATTTCTCGGGATTTGGATAACACATCCTACATGCTAACTCAGGTTGCTATCTTGGTGACCTTGTTACTCAAACAGTTGATTCTACGTCAGGGTCGGTTCAGAATACGTGAAGGCTGGTGTCCGATGGTTAGCTTGCAGCAGCGATTTTCCAACACGATACATAAGAGCGATCCCCGTGTAGCACGTCAGCGGGGACGATTCTTCCACTTGAGTATCGGCGACACAAGATGACGAATGATTAAGGTGGTGTTATACGGGTCAATGTGCGACGAACAATAATGTTGGGTGGTGACTGTGTAACACTTGCTTTAACCTGTAGATGGTGCAATGAATCATTTTAACCCAAAAAAGCTAATACGTACAGTCATCCCTTGAATATCGCGGATAATATAGACTAGACCTGGCCGCGATATTCGAAAAACCGCGAAGTAGGAACACCCCTCTCATTTCTACCACATGCATATGTTTTAGCGTCTATACAATATCAAAAAGTGTATATTAAACATATATTATATGCTTATGTAAATACTGTAATGTATTATATTAATATTTAAATAGAATTTACGTGCAGTATAAATACTTTAAGTACGGTACTCACCTCTGACAACAGCCCTTCTCTGCTTGATCTTAATCTAAGTCTTTTTTGATGTAACGCACGGTAGATTCATTTATGCCGTAATGGCGTGCGACATAGGCATACGTATTGCCCGCCATCAGCATATCTAGCAACTTCACTTTTTGTGTCACTGTCATCATATTTTGCTTTTTCTTGGGCTCATTGGATGCCTTAGATGGTGCAGGACGTTCACAAACACTATAAGATCACAAAATCACAAAAATTCCCGCGGGAATGTGCGAGGCTACATCATCACGCGTCTAAGCCAATCAGCTTGCGAGATTGAGTTGAGTGGGCGGTCCTTGCTTGAACTGGGACTGGAGGAGGGGCAATTCAGTCTGTCATTTGTAAACAATGGACGCAGCCTGCCTTGAGTCCCTGCCTTCCGCTTGTGTACATGCGAGTTTAAATGCGAATTTTGAATTTTTTTAGGAAAATATTTTGATTTTGGATACTTATGGAAAATACCGCAGTGCACCGAGGCCGCAAACTTCAAGTCGCGAAGTGGCAAGGGATGACTGTACGGTATTTTGTTGATATTAGCACCAGCATTGATATGTTGATATGTTTTATTACAAAACATTCACAACAGTTAATTTACAGAAAAAAATAAAAAAAATAAAAAAAAGAACAAAGGATCCACATGGTGAATATGTTATGGATGGCATCCAAAGCAGGAAGTGGTTCTGTCATCATGAAAATGCCTTCATTGACATTAATTAGTTGATGCCAAAGTATAACACTGTTGTATACTGGACAATGGCGTGAAGCCATGAATTCCACAGATGTTATATATACGTATTACATATATATATATATATATATATATACGTATTAATTTTCTTCATGCTTACAGCCAGCAAGAGAACATATTATTACTGTATTACTTGATTGACTGACTGTCTTTTCAACACAATCCTGAAATATCAAACAACTGTATATAGGATTAGCATAACCATAACGTTCCTAATCACCTCTGGTTGTGTCTGAAAAGGCGGAAGCACGTCATTAAAGATACGGATCGGTATGAAAGAGCCGGTACGATTCACGCCTGTCAGAACGGTTGTTCTTGATTGTTAAGATGATGTCATAGAGAGAAAGAAAATAAAGGGGGGGGGGGGGGCCTCTTAAACAAGAGGACATGGAAAGAATAAAATCCCCAAACAGTGAGAGGCTGAGGATTTCCTGACCCTGCATGCTTTCTTTTATACGACGAAATCCCTCCTTGTTTTCCGAAAAACCTCACACACTCCCTTGGCTTTGTGAAATGGGGCCGGGATAATGGGGGGGGTTTCAATAAAAGCGTGACTGTGTATTTCATAAGGACGCATAACGTCTTTCATAGCGACACACATACACACACACACACACACACACACACACACACAATTTTCTACCCCTTCCCTCTCTCTCTGATCATTCTGTTGGCATCTTAATGTTATCCGCCCACATTTACTCTACGACACCCTATTGACAGATGACCCTCTCTCTCTTTCTCGCACTCTCATTCTCTCTCTTTCTCTCTCTCTCTCTCTCTCTCTCTCTCTCTCTCTCTCTCTCTCTCTCTCTCTCTCTCTCTCTCTCTCTCTCTCTCTCACACACACACACACACACACACACACACACTTTGACTCAGTGCTACGAGCAGGATTGTTTGGAATTTACATCAGCACTGCATTATGATGAGAGAAGGCTATTTGCTTGACTCTTTTTTAGCGAGGTTATTTGGGCGAACGAAAAAGGCGGGTTTTTTTGCCTTTTTTATTCTTTTTTTTTTTTTTTTTTTTTGGGATTACGATTCCTCATGCACGCTCCAAATCACGCCGCAAATTCAATGTGAAATTGGCCTACAGTGTGCTGAATACTGTCAGCCTCTGATGCACAGGGCTCCCACTGAAAGGGGTCATTTATATGGATTAGTTAATGTGCTTTTAGAGAGAGAGAGAGAGAGAGAGAGAGAGAGAGAGAGACCTTGTGGTTTTATATATATATATATATATTATATTAAAATAAGGTCCCTTTTCAGGATGATCACTGGCCTGTTTTCTTTTTCCCTCCCACTCTTTTATTGTCATTTTCTTTGGGAAATAATACAAAAGAGGAAAGCTCTATTTGTTTCTCGGTATTGAAAATAACATTCTCATGAAGCGCGATCCACCGTAATTAATTCAAGGTTGCATGCCAGACAGAGAAGACAGCTAGGGCGAAGTGTATTGTTGATTTGAGACGCTGCAAAGATCGTCAAAGCAGCAGTGCAGGTATCACTCTTCTTCTCACAGCACAGAATTGTGAACATATAACTAACATTTATCTGTTCAACCAAAGCGTGAGTGAAGTGTGTGTGTGTGTGTGTGTGTGTGTGTGTGTGTGTGTGTGTGTGTGTGTGTGTGTGTGTGAGACAGTGTTTGTGAGTGAGTGTGTGTGTGTGTGTGTGTGTGTGAGATGTAGTCCGTACAGTATTCCTTTCAAACGTGGCGGCTTCATTCTGCCCAATTGCACCCAGTTTTAGAGTTGATCCAGCTCAGCTCAGGCCACACAGAGGTGTCTCCATTACAGATGCTGTGCACTTTTTGAAGATTTAAAGAAGAAAAATGTGGAGTCGACTGCAGAGCGGATGTTTGAACTTTAAGTGTGAAAACATCAGCCTTATGCGGCTGGTTTAAATATATTGAAGCAGAATCTGAGGTAGCTGGTATTACATAACTGTGCTGTTCATTAGGAAGTGAGCCGGTTGTTATTAAAAATAAACCCGGGATGAGGATACGAAGCAAACGAGGCTTTCGCAGTAACGTCCAGTTCACTTTACATTTTCCTCTTTTTACAAACTAAATATATATTTAAAATTCATTTTTATTAAGTTGAGAATTATTTAATTAATATATAATATGCATTTCATAATTTTGCAATGTATTTTATTTTTTAAATTGATTTTAGAATTTAAAAAATATTGTATTGTTTAAAATATTATCTAGACATTTTTTCTCCCCAATTTAGTCGTATCCAATTCCCAACCCACCGGAATCGCCTTCCCTTATCACACCGATCAGTGAGGGCCGAAAACATGCACACGCCCCATCTGTGACATGCAGTGCTAGCCGCCCGCATCTTATCGAACTGCAGCACCATGCGCATTCTGCGCGCGATCGAACACACTCAAAGGGAAAGCATAATCCGCCCCTTCATACGAATCAGCTCAAAGACGCTTATGATTGGCTGGTGATCACTGTGAGTGACAGGGAAGTGAGCGTATGCCGTCCCTCCCAACAGTGAGAGCTCGGTCAGTTAGTTCCCACGGACTCCCGGCTGCAGACGGCTGGGGCATTAAACCGGATTAATAGTTAAATTATTGTATGATTTAATTTTATAATTTAACAATATTTTAGAATTGTACAATTAATTTTATCTCTTGTGTTGACAAATTAGTCCATAACTACATTTCTTGATACACAGCATCAGTCTCTTTCAAATAATGATGCTGTAATGAACCAATCAGAATTCAAATGAGCTGCTTAATAATTTCCTCCACTGGTCCGGTCCTCATGAGATGGTGATGGCTCTGTTCTTCGAATTCGAAGATAGTGAAGAGTTAGTTCTCCTCGCCTGCGCTGAGTATTTTTGTATAGCGAGAGACAGTTCGCGCTGGCTGATCCCCGCTCTCTAGGCCTAGGTCCCTTCCATGGTGGCTCAGCTGGCTGAGACGGCTGTGGTGGTTCCTCGACTGACAGAAACACGCTGACGGCTATGGAGCCTACTCTTTTTACGGAAGCCAGCAATGGTTCTTTTACATGAAGACAGTGAGAGACATGGCCCGCCTTTAATAACCCAGTAAGCTGCACTGGGGGGAAAGTGACAACCCTGTGGGGACTCGAACCCCCAACCTTAGGATCAGCAATCCAGCGCCCTATCCAATAGACCACCACTACTCTTGTCCTCATGAGATAATAATAAGTTATTATTATATATACAGGGTTTTTTTTTTTTTTTTTTTAAACTGAGGAGTAACTTTTCTGTAGATATTTTGAGAGGGAATTTTTTGTTTAAAATTTTGTTTTAAAAATATCCGTCCAGAACTTTTTCAAAGAAAGTTTATATTTGTGACCTCCTGTGAAAAAGTGCGCAGGCGTTCTCTCCAAATGTGTTCACTCGAATCTTTGGGTTTCTTTTTTTTTTTTTTTTTTTTTTTTTTTTGCGGAGGCACCGCTGGCTGAGTGAAGGAAGGCAGTCTGGCAGAGTTTGAATGTTTGACACGAGCTTAAGACGAGACTGGCAGCCATTAGTGTCAGAAAGAGCCTTTCTCGGCAGAAAGATGTTAGCGCTGGCCTTGCTAATCCACCCCCAGCTACTGCCAGTTTAACACACCAAGGCTCTGTAATGTCACGATTTACACACTGGCTAAAATACTCTCTCTCTCTCTCTCTCTCTCTCTCTCTCTCTCTCTCTCTCTCTCTCTCTCTCTCTCTCTCTCTCATACATGCACTCTGGATGCTATTAGTGATAAGAATCATGTTGGTGGCTGCAAGATTAAATGCTATTTTCCCTCCCAAATTGATTTCATTGTCAGGAGGCTCAGCTGAGATGCTCTGCGCTGCAGCTGCCTCCTTACTGTCCCGAATCCATCTCTCCAAGTCATCACCACCCCCCCCCCCCCTTCTGCTCTTCTGTCACTCTGCAAAATGAGTCTTGCTGGAGGATCCATCCTTCGACATGGAGACAGCACCTCGATGCAACATCTCACAGAGTTCTTTAGCATCTTTTATCTTCGTGCTAAGTTTAGCGATCATTCAGATTTTGTGACGCAATTTTTTTAAGCATAAGAGTAATAAATGTCACATCAGTTTGTGTACCACACCACAGACAGTGAGAGACCTAGTGGGCTTTGATAACCCATTTTGCTGTGCGGGGGGGCAGTGACAACTTAGTGAAAGTGGGGCGTCAACCCTCAACTTTGGGAGCAGAAATCTAGCACCTTACCACCGGGCCACCATTGGCACACTAGATAGAAGAGCCAGCTCACACAGTAACCCAGAAGACCGGTTACAATAGTCTTCTCCCCACGTTTTCGCATGGTGCAAAGCGGATGTCCGAAGGTCTAATTCATGCACCAGGCCGATAGAAGAATGTGTGTGTGTGTGTGTATGTGTGTGTGTGTGTGTGTGTGTGTGTGTGTGTGTGTGTGTGTGTGTGTGTGTGTGTGTGTGTGTATATTGTGATCCCTCGTAACTTCGTGCTTCAGTTTTTGCGGATTCAGTGCATCACGAGTTTTTCAATAATATTGATTGAAAAATTTAAAAAATAAGGAAATTAAGGAAAAATGGGGAAAAAGTTAAGGAAAATGCCACAAAACGAGGCCATGTGGCGCACGCATCTGTATGTGTGTGTATTTATATTTTATTTCCATCTTATGCATTATTTTTGAATGTTTAGTTGTTATTATAAGTATTTATAGCATTGAATATGTATTTATTGATATTATATACACATATACATGCACGTAATCAGTCAGGGGGATCAATCCTACTTTGTGAAAATCGGTGGTCGCGTGGGGTCTCGATCCCCACTAACCGCGGAAAGTGAGGGATTCCTGTATATCTTCTTTTCCTTTCATTTCCCCCCCCCTTTTTTTCAGGGGTCGCCACAGCAAATCTGTGGTTCGCATGTTTGATTTGGCATAGGTTTTTACGTCAGATACCCGTCCTGACACCAACTTTTGCAAGGGGCAGAAACATGCTGACGGCTATGCAGCCTACTTTTTTACGAAAGTCAGCAATGGTTCTTTTACATGAACCTCTCACCATAGACAGTGAGAGACATGACTGGCTTTTGATTATCCAGTTAGCTGCACTGGAGGGGACAGTGACAATCTTGTGGAGAGTGGGACTTGAACCCCCAACTTTAGGATCAGCGATCCAGCACCTTTTACCACCAGGTCACCACTGCCTCAGAGATCCCTCTGTGTGTGTGTGTGTATGTATATATATATATATATATATATATATATATATATACATATATATATATATATATATATATATATATATATGATTTTTTTCTTCCAATACTTTTTGAAGTTTCATCAAGAGTAAGCATTTGCTTAGCACAATTTCTTTCCATTTTTTTTTTTTCGTGATTACTAATGATATATGGGATGATACCCTAGCAATAGATTATTAGCCAATTATAATTTGTGTTTGTTCATTTCCAGTGTGTCACCCACTGTAGGACACCTGCAGAGAATGCAAAACTCTATTCTCTTTACTGTGTAAACAGTGAAAGGTTGCACAGTTTTTCAACCTTCCCAAATTTTCCTACACCACACCACTGCTACAATCTCACCACTCGCTTCCTGTAGCTGCTCGCATTCGATTCAATGGACTAATGCTTGCCTACAAAGCCAAAAAATGGACCTGCATTTTCCTACCTGGGCAGTGGTGGTCTAGTGGTATAGGGCGCTGGATTGCTGATCCAAAGGTTGGGGGTTCGAGTCCCACGCTCCACAAGGTTGTCACCCTTGCCCCCAGTGCAGCTAACTGGGTTATCAAAGGCCAGCCATGTCTTCCACTGTCTATGGTGTGAGGCATGTAAAAGAACCATTGCTGACTTTCATAAAGAGTAGGCTGCAAAGCCGTTGGCGTGCTTCCGCCCTGCGATGGCCTGGCAAGCTGTCCAGGGTGTACTATGCCCTCGCCCAAAGTTGGCTGGGATGGGCACCAGCCTCCCCGCGACCCAAATTAGTATTAAGCGGTTACAGAAAATGAACTGAACTGAACATTTTCCTACCTCAAAGCAATTATCACACCTCACACTGCACCGCGTTCTCTCAGATCCTTTAGCACTGCGAGACTGATGCCGCCATTTACCAAAGGACAAGGAAAAAATGCTTCTAAACTCTTTTCTCTCCTGACTCCAAGGTGGTGGAATGAACTTCCTCTGAACATCCAGACAGTTGAGTCACTGGGTATCTTCAAACGACAACTAAAAACTTACCTCTTTCAGCAGTACTTAGATATACTGCATACAAACACACACCACACACAGAAAAGAGCCAATTACAGTACTCGCATGTTGGCTTCACTGAACGTAGGCGTGCTGTAGTTCTTCCGCCTTGTAAACCTGGAAGTGCTGCCATTGAGTACTGTGTACTCTTTGAGGGAGAAGCTGGGCTGCGTTGCACACAGTGGGAGTCGAAAGAGGACTAAGACGGATGGTAGGAGAGAGAAGAAATGCATTGTTTTTGGCTGGCCAGTGTATGCATCATTATCATCATCTTATTCCACTTGATCCGAGGTCGGGTCGCAGGGGCAGCAGCCTAAGCAGTGGGGTCCGGTCATCCCTCTCCTCAGCCGCTTCCTCCAGCCCTTCCGGGGAGACACCGTGGTAATCCTTCCATCATGTTTTAGATCGACCCCAGGGTGTGTTCCTGGTCGGACATGCCCGAAACACCACACCAGGGAGGTGTTCGCGAGTCATTCAAACCAAAAACCAGATGCCCGAGCCCCCTCAACTAGCTCCTCTCAACTCAGAGGCGCAGTGGATGGCTGAGCTTCTCACCTTATCTCTAAGGGAGAGCCCTGCCACCCGGCGAAGGAAGCTCATTTCAGCCGCTCGTATCCGCGATCTCGTTCTTTCGGTCACTACCCGAAGCTCGTGATCATAGGCGAGGGTTGTATGTAGATCGACTGGGAAATCGGGTGCTTTTTGTTCTGGCTCAGCTCCCTCTTCACCACGGCGGACAGGTACTACAGGCTCCAGTGGGTAGATGTATGTATATTTTAATTAGAGGTATTACTAATTCCTGTCACACTTCCTTACACTGCTGTTGTCAGACTTTCTCTTCTTCTGGGAAAGAATGCGTTTAAGTTGTAAAAGTTGTCAGGCTTCTCAGAGAGAGAAAAAAAAAGAAATCAGCAATTAGTTTTACATTTAAAATGTAATCAGGGGCATTTAGTGCAATCAGTGTTCCTTCATAAGCAGGAGAGACAGAGAGAGAGAGAGAAATGGGGTGAGAGAGAGAGAGAGTGAGAGAGAGAGTGTGAGAGAGAGAGAGAGAGAGAGAGAGATGCCAAGATTAAAACAATACACATTAATTGTTCATCGCTAAAACTCCTGCATGATGAAAAAGGTTCTCAGTTGTCTGGGCGTGGCCCAATAGTCAAATAAATATGCTAATAAGACTCCCAGGCTCCACACAGACAGCAAATGCATCCTTTAAACGAGGGACATTCATAATATCAGAGTGTGTTTCTGTTCAGTCAAAAGATTATGGAGCATCTTGCATCATAAATTCTTTCATACTTTTACAATTCATATATTTTGTTGTATTTATTTATTTGTTAAAACTCTCTACACTAACCCAAAACCCTGAGTTTCTCATCGGGCCTCAGTTCACGGAGGATCTTTTTAGGTCAGTTGCACCTACATCCTCATTTATCCCACAGCTGTAATTAGTGTGAGAGTGTGATCATCAGTGATAATTATTTCTCCGCGGCAACTCCTCTAACAGGATTTTCTCTCTTCCTTCCCTCAGTCGTTCTCCGACACAAACGGGTTTAGATGTGCCGCCCCAGAGCATCGTTCTCCGGTTCATTATAAGACCTGCACACCACACTTTTAACTGTATATTAGGGTTGTGAATGAGAATTCTGAGCGCTCGAGCTGAAATAGCCACTACGTACTTCCACACCGTGTAGACATTTGATTTAATATTGATTCGTAAGGATGCGTCGTAGAGAGCCTGACCTTGTATATAATACGTAAAGAGGCCGCTTAACCATCATGATTGGTCTACCATTCAGAAGCAGAGGGCATTACGCTATGATGCAAGTTCCTGAACTGTAAATAGCAGTAGAATAACTACTGTGTGAGAATATTAGAGCTGACGTAACTTCAAGTCTGGCTAGTGTAACGTGCGTCAAAGAGGCAAAACCCCGGTGTGTAAACTGAAGGTAATCAATAATCAGCAAAACAACGCGAGCAAAGGTAAGTCTGTTGGACTGGTATATCTGACTCTTACCAGGTCAGAGCTTATACCCCGGTTTCTCTAGCGCAGGGGTCTCCAGTCTTATCCACAAAGGGCTGGTGTGGGTGCAGTTTTTCACGTCAACCAAACAGTAGCCACACCTTCCACCTGTTTCCACCAATCACTGATCACCAAAGCAAAGTGATCTCAAAAAGATGGCCCCACTTCAGAATTGAATAGTAATGTCCAATCGAGTTTGTTTTTTCCTTTTCTTCTGATGATCAGTGATTGGTGGAAACAGGTGGAAGGTGTGGATACTGTTTGGTTTAAGTGAAAATCTGCACCCACACCGGCCCTTTGTGGATAAGATTGGAGACCCCTGCTCTAGTGGGAAGCGACTCTGGAGTTCAACTCGACAGTAGTCCATCACAGATTACCTTCCCAGTATTTTTTCTGGTAGCCAGAACTTGACCAGGGGTCTGAACATGGTGGTATTCTAACTGTGATTTGAACCCGCAACCTTGTGATCATCAGCCCAGCACCATAACCACAACACCACCAGCACCGACACAAGTAAACGTCAATGCTAAGTTATGAAGCATGTATAAAGCAGGGGCGAAAAAGCTGGACTGTTCATTGATTGATTCATTCTCTAAGCTGCTTAATCCAAATTAGGGTCGCAGGGAGGCTGGCGCCCATCTCAGCCAACTCTGAGAAATGACAAAATAGACCTTGTACTGCTCGCCAGGTCATCGTGGGGCCAACACTCACTCAAACATTCATACTCATACTCACACCTCGGGGACATTTGGAATAGCCAGTTAGCCTACTGTGCATGTTTTTGGACTGACGGAGGAAACCAGAGTACCCAGAGAAAACCCACACAAGCACCAGGAGAACATGCAAACTCCACACAGAAACGCCCCGAGCTTAGGATCGAACCCTGGATCTTCTTGCTTTGAGGCGGATGTGCTAAAGATGGAGCTGTTTACATTACCTAAATCCCAATTCCACTCTCGAACCGCACCGTCAGGAAGCAAGCAGTGTTCAAAGAGATGGTCTGGCCCACAGACAGTTTCCTTCTTGGCATTAGAAGATCACTTCTCCTATCGCTGATTATCAACCTTCACAGCTGTGCAAACCTGACTTCAAAAGAACTCTCAGGTGAGGTTGTAATGAGAAGGATTCTCCTCTTGTAGCCTCCGCAGCTCAGATGGAGATGGCTGCATTTCTTGGCCTTGTTTGAGACCACTTTTGAAAAGGGGCAGTTGAGTTGAGCTATCGTGACACAATTCATCGTCAAGTGTGGTGCACAAGTAGACAAACTAATCAGGAAGGATAACACAGAGCAGGTGCAGACAGTTTGTGAACAAAGCAGCGAATGGACAGGGGTGTGATACAAGACCCAAGACATGAGCACATGGGAATTATTAGACAAAGGGTGGGGCAATCAGTGGTTGCTCGTTAGCATGCCTAATTAATAGTTCTTCTCTCAAGGATCGATAGAGCCACTGCACCTAATTCGAGTAATTGTTTTAGTATACAGGTTGTTCCCGACTTACGACCGGCGCGATTTACGACTGTTCGACTTTACAACCACACATGACTAAAATAATAATAATAATAATAATAATAATAATAATAATAATAATAATAATAATAATAATAATAATAAATAGCTTATATACCTGGGTATCATGTATGTGAATATTGTCGGCCATGCTGAGCTAATTCAGCCTATTTGTTAGGATGAAATGGACGAAACTATTTACATGTGTTTTATATACATATATATATATATATATATATATATATATATATATATATATATATATACACACACACACACACACACACACACACACACACACACACACACACACAGGGATCCCTCACTACTTTGCGCTTCAATTCATGCAGCTTTAGCGTTTTTTTTTCTAATATTCATCGAATTAAAAAATAAGGGAATAAGGAAGAATAGGGAGAAAAGTTAAGGAAAATGCCTGAAAAACAAGGTCAATTATGCAAAAAAAAAAAAACATAAACAAACACGGGGAAAAAAACAACCCGAAACCTCCCATCAAAACTACTTACATTGTTGTGAGTTGCGCATCTGCGTGTGTGCGTCTGTATGTGTGTGTATTTATATTTTATTTACATTGTATGTATTATTTTTTAATGTTTAATTGTTATTATAAGCATTTATAGCATTGACTATGTATTTATTGATGTTATATACACATGTACATGTACGTATATGTTGGTCGGGGGGGTTGGGGGTGATCCTACTTCGTGGAATTTGGTGGTCGTGAGGGATCTCGGACCCAATTAACCGCGAAAAGTGAGGGATCCCTGTGTCTCCATCCTGTACTCTTCCTCTTTCCATCGTCTGAGCTGAACATTGACTCCGATGCTCTGGAGTCGACTCTTGATTCTTTGAACCATGAGTTGATGCACGAGAAGTGACTCCTCCCCTATGTCTTTTGTAAAGAGCATTAGGTTGAAAATACATGTACACTAGTCCTTCTCCTCCTTCTCCTCCTCCTCCTCCTCCTCCTCCAAGGACATGCAACAGTGTTTCTTTCACACCTCTCAGGAGTTTTAATATTCTACGTATATAATGGAAGCATAAAGAAAAGCAAATTAGATTTTTATAGTTGATTTTTAAATATTTTAAGTTCTGTGTGCTCTGCAGAGGTTACGGTATCATACTCAGTTCTGGATATATATGACACAGAAGCATGAGGTAACCATTAGTAGACCATAATGGTTTTTTGGTAAATTGTAAATACAAAGAGAGAGAAAAAAAAAAAAAAACAAGGCAGATTTTTTTTCCTTTATCTGAAAGTGTGATAATGATGATACTGTCATCCAACTGCCAAGCTGTGAGTGTCTGGCATTTTGATTCAATCACTTATCCACTCAGGATAACACGTTTTAATACCTCCTAAGACAGTCTACCAATCAGATCATACCTTTTTTATGTATTTATTTATTTTATTTTAGATATTCCTGATTTTTTTACCGTAGTTTAGTGATATCAAATTCTCACTCATCAGGTATTGTCTTCCAAATTACACCACCCCCACTGACCAGGATGGGGCCAAAGCATGCACACGCCCCCCTTCGTGACATGCAATGCTAGCCACCTGCCTCATTTCAAACTGTGGCAACATATGTATTTTTTTTTTTTTTTTGGGGGGGTCCTAAGGCAATAAGAGGGAAACCGAATGAGCTCACAGACACCTATGATTGGTGCACAACGATCGCTGTGATTGACAGGGAAGTGAGCATATGCCATCCCGACCTCGCGTGAGAGCTTGACCAGTTAGCTTTCATTGACTCCCGGCCATCAATGGCTGTGGTAATAAACCGGATTCAAACTTGCAATCTCCTGGTTAATAGTCACGCACCTTGTTGCTGGGTCACTCGGGTATACCTAGAGTATACCTTTCTCGTGTACTTTTCAACCGCAGATTCTTAAAAAAATATTTTAGATTCATTTAGAATTGGGGAGTGAGGCTTATTGGTGAGGTGCTGGCTTATGGATCCCAAAGTTGGGGGTTCAAGCCCCTCTATCACCTGGTTTCACTGCTGTCCCCCCAGTGCAGCTAACTGGGTTATCAAAGACCGACCATGTCTCTCACTGCCTCTGGTGAGATGTTCCTGTTAAATAACCATTGCTGACTTTCATCAAGAAGAGCTACATAGCCATCAGAGCGTTTCTGCCCTGCGAAGGCCTGGTGAACTTCTCAGGGTGTACTCTGAGTCGGCTGAGATGGGTGACAACCTCCACACAATCATAATTAGGATTAAGCTGTTCAGAAAATGAATAAATTGATGAATAATTTAGTATTAAGCCAAAATGTATAAGTGAAACCCCCCCCCCCCCCCCCCCTGCATCCCGGGTGCTGTGAGCCTTGTGACGTTCTGTTCCAGCAAATAATCAACTGAAGTCGACGTTTCAAAGTTGGTTAACAGTCTGGTTTTTTTTTTTTTTAACTATTATTTATGTCATTTATTTTTTTGTTTGTTTGTGTGTGTGTTTTTTTTTTTCCCCCACCGATCCTCATGTGATGCCAGAAACACATCCTGATTCAGTGATTTCAAGATGTGCATATGGTTCTCCTTCGCTCATGCACATAATGAACCTCACTACATGCTTACTGGATGCTTTTGGGATGAAACCAGGTCAGCCATGAGTGTGACTGCTTCATCTACAGGCAGCTCAGGAAGTATCTGTAATCTCTCGCAGTGCACGGAGGGATAAATGAAGGAATTACGCATCGACGTGTAAACAACGTCCCCGGTGTGTCACTTTCGGCACTGGCATCTCCGACGCTCCTTTTCTTGCAGTCAAACCTCATCAGCTCTACTGCGCTTATTATGAGTATTACTGATGTCTGTGTGTGTGTGTGTGTGTGTGTGTGTGTGTGTGTGTGTGTGTGTGTGTGTGTGTGTGTGTGTGTGTATATATATATATATATATATATATATATAATATGTATGTGTCTGTGTGTGTGTGTGTGTGTGTGTGTGTGTGTGTGTGTGTGTGTGTCTCTTGGTACCTTCAGTGATCTGATTTGAATTTGAGAAGAATTCACTGACGTGTGTGTAATAGGACACGTAGGACACATCCAGGCCACAGAATAACTGCCAGGGTGCCGGGATGGACAGTGCGTACACGTGTGTGTTGGCCTCAGTGAGCGTTTACATGTCTAATAGTGACTCGGTCAGTATTAAACATTGAAATGAAGCAGAATCTGTCCAAGCGGCATGGCCAATCGATGACCCTGGCAGTTGTTGTGGCCCTGATTGCCCTACTGATTGTGTGTGTGTGGGGGTGGGGGGGTGGGGGGTGTATTGATGAGGTGTTTGTGTCGATAGCTCTACAGTGATCCAGCACATACTCCAGTTTCTGCCATATTGATTGCTGGACTTCCAACTCGGCGGAAGTGCTCCTCTATCGATCGCTTGAGCAGTTAAGAGTAGAACAGAATGACGATTTACAGCGTGATGTCCATACACACATGGTTCGCTCATCACAGAATCTGGTTGCAGCATATTCCCAGTTTTAAAGAGGATCATGACACCGAGCACAGTGGTAGAGCAAAGGTTCGATAATACAGCTGAAACTGAAATTGAGTTTATTTCATCATTTATATTTAAAAGTTGACTCGTTACAAGTAGTGAAACTCTTTTCATGTCACGTTCCATCTGCTTTATTCATTTAAACAGATGCTTATGAGTTTGGTCTCCTCTTTTCTTTTTGTTTTGTTTCAAATTTCTTTTTTTTTTTCCAATTTGAGAGAGAGAGGGGGAAAGAGAGAGAGAGAGAAAGGCACCATGGTGGCGTAGTGGTTGGCGTGTTCGCCTCACAACAAGAAGGACCTGGATTGGATTCCCAGGCTGTTTCTGTGTGGCGTTGCATGTTCTTCCTGTGCATGTGTGGGCTCACCCAGGTACTCTGGTTTTCTCCCACTGTCCAAAAACATGCACAGTGGGCCTTCTTGCGGTTCCAAATCACCATTTGGTGTGAGTGTGAGTATGAACGGTTGAGTGAGTGTTGGTTCTGTAATACCTCGGCAAGCCGTTTAGGGCGTACCCCGCCTTCTTTAGGAGTCGGCTGAGATGGACGCCAGCCCATAAAAAGTCTGCCTATTTCATGACACGTGGATGACCAGAAACTCCGCCCACCAAAATGAAATCCAATTTAAAAATAAATCACGCTCATACTGCAACCCTACAATTTATTTAACAGTAACTTAGTTTTTTCTCTCTAAATGACTTAAAGTAAATCTTAATTTCCTTGTATTCAAAAAAAAAAAAAAAAAAAAAAAAAAAAAAAAAAGACTGTTAATTATGTGCTGCTGCTGCTGCTGTTGTCTCTGAGCACTGCAGAAAATTACCCGGATTTATTACTTTCTAATGTCTTTCACTGCTCTTGACCCTCTTCCAAAGCCCAAGTGGAGGCCAGACCAACACAGCCATGCTATTAATGTCCATTCAGTGGTCAATCGAAGATCTCGCTCGAGTGACTGATTGGGATCCGAAGATTTAATGGCATTGTAAGTCTTTCAGCTTGGAAAGCACATCATGAGGCAGGATAATAAGAGTTCAGAGCTAAAAGAGCCATGGTCGTGATGAATTGCTGTATTGTGAAAGGGGGTTTGGGGGGAGGGCAGTGTAAGGCACGTTTACGCATGTTTTTAGCATAACTACAGAAACGTGGACTGGAAAAATGTGCAATGCGTACAGTACCGTAACTCATTACAGCACTAAACATCTCATCCGTCCTCAGCGGTTGATGAATTGTTTGATTCCTTCTAACGATCCAACAATCTGACACCCCCCCACACACACACACACACACACACATACACACACAATCGCTCCCCAGCTCCATCTGCTCATCTGCTCACAGCATTAGCTAATGAAGTATACCCCCTCCTTTTTTTATCAACAGCAGGTCTTTAATATAAGACAAGTCAAATTAAATTGACCTGCCTATTAAGCTGGACATGATGAGCTAAAGCAGCGGCAGTCCATTCCTCTAATCTCTTCTCTTCGTCTCCTAGCGAGCGATAATACCTGCATCATGCTAACACTACAGGCTAATAAGAGGCCGATCCGCTTCTGATGTCAGATGTTTAACACGTCCTCAAAGTAAAGCTTCCTGCGCCGAATTTTTCATTCCCTCACATCAAGCTCACAGTACGCACCATCAAGAAAGGAAAGCGCACCCAGGGTGCTAATGACATTTCCGGATATCAACCATTGATCAAGATCACATCCAGGATGGCATATTTAGGCCAGTCGATTGTGTTATCGTTTTCTAATCACAGGGAATGCGACTTAACTGCTGTGTTTATAAAAACCTGTCAATCTCCCGCTCCATCCTTTCATCACTCATGAACAAGACCCCGAGATACCCGAACTCCTCCACTTGGGGCAGAACCTCATTCATGAACCGGAGGGTGCATTCCACCCTTTTCCAACTGAGAACCATGGCCTCAGACTCGGAGGTGGTGATTCTCATCTCGGCCGTTTCAGTGAATCACTCCAATGAGAGCTGGAGAGTCCGGCTTAATGGAGACAGGTGGATCGCTGGAGCCTTTGCTGTGAAGTGAAGCCTGTACCGGTCCGTCGTGGTGAAGAGGGAGCTGAGCTGAAAGGTAAAGCTCTCAATTTCACAGTCGATCTATGTTCCAATCCTCACCTACAGTCATGAGCTTTGAGTAGTGACCAAAAGAACAAGATCGCTGATACAAGCGGCTGAAATGAGCTCCCTTCGCAGGGTAGCGGCGCTCTCCCTTAGAGATAAGGTGAGAAGCTCAGGAATCTGAGAAGAGGTTGGAGTAGAACCACTGCTGCTCAGTGTTCAGAGGGGTTAGTTGCGGTGGCTCGGGCATCAGGTTAGAATGCCTCCTGAACGCCTACCTGATGTGGTGTTTTGGGTGTGTTTAAGCAGGAAGAGACCCCAGGGTTGACCTAGAACACGCTGGGAGGGATTATGTCTGTCGGCTGGTCTGGGAAGGCCTCGGTGTCCCCCCTGAAGTGCTCGAGGAAGTGGCTGGGAGGAGGGACGTCTGGACCTCATTGCTCAGGCTGCTGCCCCCACAACCCGACCGCAAATTATGTGGAAGAAGAAGATGGTGATGATGATGGTTATAAAAGCTAAACTAGGATACAAGGAGAGCGCAACCCCCTGCCAAGTTCTGCAAAATGCTATATGAGTCAAAATGTTTAAAATCGTGCAATCTCACAATGTTGGAGATATTTATTATGTAGAAATCTCATGAAAATACATCCATATTATCCAAATACTAATCTACACAGCACCCCCTGCTGGACCTGTGGAAATAGGACACATCCAAAAAATATTGCGCTGAATCTTTTTCACTGAAAAAAATTTCATGAAAGTTCAGACATTTTATTTTGTGAACACAAACACAAGCTCTTTGGTAGAAGTTATGATTTCCATTTATTTTTTTAAGATCAAAACAAAAAAAAGTGTTGTGGTGGTGGTCTATTACTGAGTAAGTGTCTGGTCTAGTTTCTTTATCACGTGCCACTGCGTCACACAGATCTACAGATTGCTGTCAGGGTCTCTGCTGCGCCAGTAAACACAAGCACCGAAATAATGGATTATCAAAAGACTCTCAGCAAGAAAAAGTTAATTATTCTTAGAAAGTAATTAATCCCAGACTGGAGATAATGGCTTTTTTTTCTTTCTTCTTCTTCTTCTTCTTCTTCTTCTCTCTGGTGAGGTGATTGGGCTGAGGAATAAAAGTGTATTTGGTAAAGATGAGGAGCAAATGTTCAGGAATCGTTATCTTGGCTTGTGGCAGTTCTTGATGGCGGGGGGGCGGCGGGGGGTGGGGGGGATCAAGATGAAATATGAAGTGGAAGTATCACCGGGAGGGATGGAAAATAAATGGCTTTGCTGTGGCCAGCCGAAGAGATTTAGTGTGATTTAGCACATGAGGATGGAAAGCGATGAATGCCGATTGGAGTCGTTGGCCTTGTGTTGAAAATGTGCACAAAAAAAAAAAAACCTCCGAGCAACTCAAGATTGTTTATAAAACGGTTAAAAAAAAAGTTTCTCTACTTTCGCCAGAATTTTCTTGATTAATTGATGTCACTTTTGGAACCATGTACTTATTCATCTTCTTGTGACAGTGGAATCATAACAGCCAAATGATGAACGAAAAGTTCGGGAAATCATCTTCCAATCAGGATTCCCGGCTGAAGCGCCACCCCAAACGTTCTAGACGGTTAAACAGAGCTTGAGTTCACGTATGTTGGCTTGATTTTTTTTTTTTTTTTTTTTTTTTTTCCCCTAACTGAAGCGAAAGGAGAAAAGAAAGAAGAAAACGTCTCGGCCATCGATCGCTCTGTAAGGCCTCTGTAATTACTTGCATGTGCGGAACCGCGTGTTAGGGTCAGTATTATCTCGGGACTATTTTACAGGTCAATGCTTCGGTTTTCAGCAGAAATAAATTACCCGCGTGTAAACATCGGCTTCAACCTCGAGGACACTCATCGAGTCGAAGCAGCTGAAAGACGCAACAATATGTCTGCCGTCCTTCTCTTTGCTTCCGACTGAACCAGATTACAGACACATGCATCTCTCTTTAGAATTTTAAAATTCACCCCTCAGCAGGACTGAGTCGGGGTAATAAACTGAGAAAGAATACCGGGATAACGCTGTTCCAAATTGCCCCTGGGTGTGAGAGTGAGAGCGAGAACCAAAGGTTATGTTTGTTGCCCTATTCTGGTTGTAAACTGTCTTTGCTCAGTTTTGGCTGAGATAGGCATTTCATGCAATCCTAGAAGGATTGAATGTTTGGCAAATGAGCATTTTTATTTCTCATCGCACTCATCTTACAAATCGTTTTGAGTCATGGGGAGGCTGGCCCCTATCTCAGCCGACACACCGTGCAAAGGCGGGGTACACCCTGCATAGCTCACCGGAACATCGTATGTCAACACACACAACCATTCGCTCTCACACCTTGGGTCAACATGGAACAGTAAGTTTGGACTGTGCTATGAGACCGGAGAGCCCAGAGGAAACCCACCAAGCAGGAACAGAAAATACAAAGCCTACACGGAAATGTCCTCACCGAGACTGAGACGAGGACTTGAGCCCAGAACCTTTTTGCTGTGAGGCAGACGTGATAACCACGAAGCCATCGCGCTGCCCCATGTCTAGACTGGGCTTTTTTTTTTTTTTTACTTTACTTTATCCGGGGGGGGGTCATATATACCAAGGTCGAGGGTTCAAGCCCTACTATCAGTTGGCTGTCACTGTTGTTGTTCTGTCGTCCCGTGTGTCCCCTTCCTCGCCCTCCAAGCGACCAGAGCTGCTAACTGGGTTATCAAAGGCCGGCCATGTCTCTCACTGTCTACGGTGAGAGGTTCATGTAAAAGAATCATTGCTGACTTTTGTAAAGAGTATCTGCATTGCCGCCAGTGTGTTTTTGCCCCTACGATGGCCTGGCGAGTTGTCCAGGGTGTACTTTGCCCCCTCACCCTGAGGTTGCTGAGATGGGCACCAGCCTCCCTGTGACGCTAATGAGGATTAAGCGGTTCAGAAAATGAATGAATGAATAATACATCCACTTCCTGGAGTCTTCAACTCGATCAAATCAGTATTTGGCGTGATCACGTTTTCACTACGTTTTGAGTGTTTTGTTCTGGTATCTTTTTGAGCAAAACTCTCTACAGATCTTCTGGAGACTTCCGGCTATCACGTTTACATCTGTAGGTAAACCCTGTACCTAAGCCTGAGAAGTGTGATAGTAAGTGCTTTGATTTTACATTGGTCACATGATGTCAGAGTTAGTGTAATATTATGTAATCGCAAATCTGGACTTGGTTCCGTGTGAGTGGAATTTTATTGTATATATGGTAGCAAGATTGGTCACTTTTGGAAATCCCATGAGCACAGTGCTCATGTTTGTCCTTTTTTTTTATTTTTGTGACCTGCAAAAATCAATAAACTCGAAATGGAATTATCACCATAATGGGTAATCAATGATGCCCTGAATACTAAGCTCCCACAGGGATCCACTAAGACAGGGCTGGTGTACTGCAACGCCTGACCGGATAGCGCTTGGAAAACAGAATAGACGGCAGTATCGATTAAGCGAGCGTGTTATTCTTACTCCCGGATGGCCGTAGTAATCACTCTGAACTCGGTGTATTTTTCGTTTAGCGCTGCCGCTTTATTTCCTACTGTACGTACAAGCACTACACCGGGAAAGATACCACAGCAGTCGCCAGCTATTTTGGCTTCAAATCAGAGAAAAGCATTGGCACGGCGTGCACCGTCCCCATAACATTATCTCATGACACTAGAACAAGTCACATTTGACATCTCGAACAGACACACTGCAGGGACAGCAGACATTTCAAGGTCACGTTGTCGGTCTCATTTTTATAACATGCCAGTCTGTGGGAACTGTGACAGACTGTGCATGCATATATGCAAGAGAGATCGCCAGATGATGACAGGAGAGAGAAAGCTGACAGGAAGACGGCGGAGAGTCCGCGGCGTGCATAATTAGAGCGTAGAGATTGCGATGAAGCATTGTAATGTTCATTTATTCAATATTTTTTTAAACCACTTAATCCGAATTTGGGTCGCGAGGAGGCTGACGCCCATCTCGGCCAACTTGGAGGGAGGGCGGAGTACACCCTGGGCAGTTCGCCAGGTCATCGCTTGTGCAAACACTCACACAGCCGGTCACGCCCAATGTCACACCAGGAGTGATTTGGAGCAGCCAATTGGCCTACTATGCATATTTTTGAATATTATAATTATTATTATATATTATACTCTATCACCTGGTTTCACTGTTGCCCCCCCAGTGCAGCTAATTGGGTTATCAAAGGCCGGCCATGTCTCTCACCATCTATTGTGAGAGGCTCATGTAAAAGAACCATTGCTGACTTTCGACAAGAGGAGCTGCAGAGCCGTCAGCGTGTTTCTCCCCTGCGATGACCTGGCGAGCGATCCAGGGTGTACTCTGCCCTCGCTCGGAGTCAGTTAAGATGGGCACCAGCCTCCCATCGACCCTAATTAGGATTAAGCGGTTCAGAAAATGAATGAGTGAATTCTGCCTTCTGATTTTTTTAAAAATGGATTCTTATTTCATGTCCATCAATTACTCACATCTAAAGGCTCATGAATTAGTACATGTTCTGAGGTCAAAGGTTAAGGTATGTCGACGTTCAAGCACAAACTAAAAACGGCGGAAGCATAACAAGTGGCTCATTGCATCGAGTCCTTCTGCGCTTTTGTTGTTATAATAACACACAAACTGAATAAAATAGTTAGAGTATTATATACTGTGGGGTCGGTGGCGTAGTGGTTTGGGTGCTGCTCTCATGACCGGGAGGTTGTGTGTTCAAATCCCAGTTAGACCCCCACTGTGCTAAGATCCCTGGGCAAGGTCTCAACCACAAGTGTGCCTCTGTCCACCCAGCAGTGTCAATGGGAACCAGTAAAAATATACTAGGAAGGTAACTTGCGGTGGACGAGCGTCCCATCCAGGAGGAGTTGAACCCCTGGTAACTTCATGCTATGGAAACCGGGGGTAAGCACTGGCCTGATGAGCCACTTTGGCTCGAGTGTAAAAAGTCCAAAGGATTTTACTTTTTTTAGTCTTACATACTACACAGAAAGATGAGAAAATAGAAAACAAACAAAAATTGAAACAATTTTTTTTGTTATTGATTTATTGTTTACACTTGTAAAGCCAGATAGTGATCATGCAATATCAGGTGTCCCAGGGATCAGCGGCGCCAGCCTGCCCTCCTTGGTTGTTTTTGCTCCAAGTTGTTCTTTACAAGAGACGGGTTTTGCACAAAGAAAAAAAGGCTCTCGGAGAACTTCCACTGGGTTTCTCAATGCCTCAGGTCTACGTACAAAGCTTGTTGTAGATCGGACGTATCTAGAGAGTTTGTACACCCTTTCCAAGATGTTGCAGCTCTGAAGATTTTTATGGATTGTGAGCTGAATTTCTGCAGACTTGCTTAATGCGTTTAGAAAATGAGTTTATCACTCGATTGGCTTCAGTGAATTCTGGACTGCCTGTAATAACAAACAGCTATTTGTTTGATTTATCCTTTAAGAAAGGAATGATGGTAGCCCTGGTGGATAAGAGGTTTGCTTTGCTGTAGCGACCTCAACTCTTCACACTCACACACAGAGGTACAATTTCCTCTGATGCTTGTTTATCGATTCATTTCAAGTATATTGTATTTGTGTTTAAAATTTTCCCTGGCTGTTTAAACCCCTCTTAAATATGCAGAAGATTAAAACATTTAAGTTTCAACCCAATATATGTGACAAATTTGAAGGCCGCACTGTTGGCGCCTTCCTCAGTTTTTTGATTGACGTTTTAGGATTCCAGAATCAGTGACTTTGGTAAACTGAGTGTTTTTCCGTCAGAAGCAGTAAGCCAAGGTTTCTTGGTCTAAAAGTTGCTATTATGCAACAAAAGACAAGGCGCCTGTCATGTCTCAAATAATGTTTTTAAATCCTGGGATTGAAGACCAATCAGATTGCGCCATTTACCACTGTATTGTATATATGGGTCTGATAATGAAACGGGCACATTTTCCAACTACCAATGTTCAAACTTGAATAAATATTTCCATGTCCAAGTTTATTTGGGAATCAATGCATCAAAATCTTTAGTGCATGCCTGGGAGAGAATGTCATATCAAAATATGTACATGTAGTGAACACATTTTTTGAAATAAAGTATGTCCTTTCCTAGTTTACACCATTTTCACACTAAATTTTGTGATAAGAGGAAGACCTCATTATTTTCACGGCAGACTGAGCCTCTGTTAAGGACTCCACAGGTCCAATAATCAAATGAATCGAAGCACAGGTGCACCATGAATCACAGAACCTGCATGTATGTGATAAAATTGGTAAATAAGCACCAGACTTAAAACGGGGTCGATGATGTACGTAACTTTTCCTGTTACATGTTATACGGTGTATCTTGTTCTCCCACCGATCACTAATGGTTCGGCATTTATCGACTTTAAATAATAAAGAAAAGTTGAACATGTCAAACACCATCAATCAGCTCAGTGTCACTAATTACACAATTATTATCTAAAGATATGATTATTGAATAGAAGCTGTTCATTCTGTCCATGTTACTGACTTTTTGAGTCTTATTGATAATTTAATGATGCTGCTTCTCCAATGAATATAATCCTCCATCTACCAGGATTTACTGCATGTCGGCCTCATCCATTAAAAAATGGGAAAAACTATTTTTTTCTAAATCTGCAGAAACCGTGAAAGGTCAGTGTCACACATTTCAGAACCAGTTTTGTGATCAGACACATATATCATATACAGGTATCTGTATTTAGTTTCCTGCCATTATTTTTGCTGGACTCCGCTGCACTGCTTTCCCTATGGGCTGCACTCTATAAGCTAAAACATTGGTAGACTGTACATAGACACTGTTAGCTACCCAGTGCTTATTCTCTTGGAGCGAACAGAGCTGATATTTTAATCCTCTGACGGATTAAAATTCATTCACTCATTTATTTTCTGTAACCGCTTAAGCCTAATTAGGGTCACTGGAGGCTGGCGCCCATCCCAGCCGACTCTGGACGAGGGCAGAGTAATCCCTCGACAGCTCGCCAGGCCATCGCAGGGCGGAAACACGCCGACAGCTATGCAGCTACTCTTTTCGAAAGACAGCAGTGGTTCTTTTACATGAAGCTCGCACCATAGACAGTGAGAGACGTGGCCGGCCTTTGATAACCTGGTTAGAGCGCTGGAGGGACAGTGACAACATGATGGGACTGGGGCTTGAACCCCCCAACCTGAAGATCACTGATCCAGCATCTTTACCACCAGGCCACTACTGCCCCACAGATTAAAATATTTAACAATAACCTGTAGAAATCTGGTTTTAATTTGCTTTTCTTTATTTTTCCATGTAGTATACACTAAAATTATTCAAGCGAGTTTAAGAGCCACCGTTTCACAAATCTTCTGCACCAGATAATGCGCTCGGAGCTCACGTGTCTGTCATGATTACAATAATATTAAAACTAATAATGGATATCCATTCATTTTCTAAGCCATTTAATCCTCACTTGGGTCACAGGGAGGCTGGTGCCCATCTCAGCCGACTCTGGGTGAGGGAAAAGTTCACCTTGGACAACTCATCAGGCCACCGCAGGGCCAACACTCACAGAACCATTCGCACTCACACTGAGGGGTCATTTGGAACAGCCGCTTAGTCTACTGTGCATGTTTTTGGACTGTAGGAGGGAAACCAACACAAGCACATGGAGAACATGGAAACTGCACATAGAACCGTCCCAAGCCCGGGAATCAAACCCAGGCCTGCTTTCCGTGAAGCGGATGTGCTAACCACTGCGCCACCGTGCCACCCTGATAAATATTATAAACCATTACAATCTCATTTTAGTGTGTTTTTACTTTTTGGTTCCCGTGTAGAATAGAAAATACTTAAACAATTATTTGCTTCTGGCTTGGCGGATGTCGCTGAATTTAATAAGTTTCTTGTCCAGAACATCTAACTCATCTTCGGAGAATAATCTGAAGTTATCTTAAGATGGTGAACCAATCAGATCACGCCATTTCCATGTACTTTATACACAGGATATACTGTCAACGGGATCTGTGAAAAGTGTATGACTCACTCCGGGCCAATTTGGGGGTAAATCATACTGGAAAGAATAGAGATTTCCATATTTATACATTGTGGCTGCCTTTGCTCACTCTCATTCTATCTCGTTCTCTCTCATCTGTCCAGCACACTTTGCATGATTAACATCCCGCCATAATTGAAATCATTTGCATTCTAATAGAGGGCAATTAAAACCGCGGACGAAATAAACAGCACTTTGGAAGTTATTTTCCTAAAGAGCTGGGTGGCACGCTCACTCAGCCTCAATGATTTCATCATGCAAAGCCTCTGCCACTTAGAGCAGCCTGCACACAGACGTTCTGCCAGCAGATATCATCGCTTTAAATAATTACATCTAGAAACAAGGGGGCAATTCAATGATCATGTTCAAAGACTGCGCCGCGTTTATCTGCTGGTTTTTGTAGTCCGTGTCCACCTAATCCTTTGCTAAAAAGTCCAAGTCTGTGAAGGTGAGAATATCAAATCCAGCACCCTGTTGATGTGTGATTCATATCAGATCATTGCATCCCTAGAGGCAGTGGCTTGACGTGTGTCTCAAGCTGTGATCCCTGGTTTGGTAGCTGTCAGACAGAGCTGACCCTCTAATCCACGCTGACATCCCCATAACACTCAGCTCACCTAAGCTCTCATTTCAGGATTATCGTATTAATCCCAGCTTGTTTCTAAGATTCGGCTGCTATTGAGAGAGTCGATCTGTCAAGTTTATCTGCCATTTTTTCCCCCCTTCTCCCTCAGCACTGGGGCGTCCCAAGTCCCAGTCTTTCCGGCCTGGAGCCAGAGATAAGAGAGCGATGAATTGCAGCCTGGGAAGAAGAGAAATAAGCTCTGCTTTGGCTTGAGGGACACACTCAAGATGACCTGTCGGATTGGTGTGATTGGAGTGACCCTTGTGTCCTGCCCAAGAAATAGGAGGAGATCTAAACTTGGATGTAATGCCACAATACCAGAATTAAGCTTCTGAGATTATTATTTTAGTGTGATTTGTTTGGTTAAAGCCAAATGCTTGGGGTGAATTACTCTGGGATACCACGGTGGATCAGGTCATGTGATTAAACCAAAATCCTACTAGGTCACCTCTTGTGGAAATTAGAAATTAGAAGTAAATAGGGTCAGATGTATGGTTTTATGATTCAACCTGTAGCTTGTGTGCGTTTGTGTGTGTGTGTGTGGGGGGGGGGGTATGAGGGGAGTAAGTGAGCATGCATTGTGACGTGCAATGCTGCTACCCACCTCTTTATAAACTGCTGCACATGTGTGTTCAGAGTGGCATAGCACACACGGACAGAGAGCACTATCCTCCCCCGTGTATATAACAAGGTTATGCCTATGACTGCAGCACCAACCTGGATTTGAACCAGTGCACTTGCAGATAGTCGTGCACCTTGTTGATACACTGTCCAGGAATCCCATACATTTATGAGTAAGCCGATCCAGGACTATAAATACAAAGGTTCTGACGAATATCAAAGGCAATTACTGGTCCCCTCCATTTTAGATGTTGCTCTGTCATTTAACTTTTGACAATTTGATGTCACACTATCAGCATCTCTAGTGAATAGGAATCACGTTGCATCGGATCGAATCAAATTGTTAGCTGGTAGATCAAAATCATGCCAAGACTTCACCCTCATCAGGGCAGACTTAATCACTGAGTTGTTTTTATTTGTTACCCTTGCCAAAAAAGGTTATGTTTTTATTTAGGTTTGTGTGTTTGTTAGCAGGATAATACAAAATGTTATGTGAGGCGGGGCTTAGGGCAAGGAAGACTCCATTTGATTTTAAAGATGATCCGGATCAAATTCGGGATCCGTAATTTTTTTTAAAGGATTCTTTAACGTTGTGGGACTAGGAAGATCTGTATAAAATGTTGTATTACAGCAAACCCAGCAGGTGGTGCTGTGTACTTTTTGTGCGGATTCTCGTGAAATTTAATCCACAGGTGGGACTTTTCGAGATGAATTTTGGAGATGACCCAGATATGAATTCTGATCCGGGAATTTATTAAATAGTTGTTTAACAATGCAGGATAGGATGATTTATGATGTTTGGATCACACTGTAAGAGGACATATCCAATATAACCATGTTTAAAGCAGTTAATGGAATTTATAGAATGAATCGTCTCTGCCCAACTAAGAAGCATCTCATGAATAATCCATGTTCTTACTTGTACATGTCAGCACGACTACTGAACCTTCCAACAAGAAAGCGACAGGAACATCTGTTTGGCCCTTTCTGTACAGATACCTCTAATTTCTAATCTCTCTCTCTCTCTCTCTCTCTCTCTCTCTCTCTCTCTCTCTCTCTCTGTTTTTCTCTCTCTCTCCCTCATTTATTCTCTTTGTGTTTCATATTTTTCCTTTCTGTTATTATCTGTCCTACTGTCTCACTGTCCCTCTCAAATTTTCTCTCGTCCATGCATTTTCTCTTCCGGCTCTCAGATTTGTCAGTGATTAATCCATCTGGGTAGAGGAAAAGAGAAAGAGAGAGTATTTTCTCAGCAAATTTCTGCACAATAACCACCTCTCCGTATATCACTCCAGTGCGCTCAGGCTGGAAAATACCAAAACTCATTTCCCAAATATCAGGTGCTTTCTGTGCTCGGAATACCACTGAGCCCATTACATTAATACTCTCAGCTATATTTATTCAGCGCTGAAAGCACCTCTCCGACATACTGATAGCATGTAATAGCAAAGCAAAGCAAAAAAATAAATAAAAAATATTACCCTGGAACATAAACACATTCATATGCAGATGCGCTTCATTCTCTTACGTCCGTGTGTCTATCGGCAGGGGGTTGACTTCTTCCTGTCTCACTGAGTGACTGACTGACTGCACTGTTAAGTGTAATTACATCTGACTTCAATCAGGCACTAATGAAATAAGGCTCCATCACCAAGGAGGCTACAGATATCAGTCATGTAATCCAGCACTTTGCTGACGATTGACTGGCATTCAAAGTTTACTTTTAGCATTACAAAAAATAAATAAATAAATAAATAAATAAATAAACACATGCAAATATTCCAGTCATTGTTTTATATAGACGTGTTCATATGGCCATGTGATATTGAGATGGCACCGGGAAGATGCAAAAACTGGCACTATTGGCATTGAAAGGAGATGAATAGATTTGCTCTGAGCAGTTCGAAAGTGAAGCTGCATCATCTCCTGCTTGGCCTTTTAAGATGCTGGTGCTGCCGGCAGCGCAAACAACTGTCGTACGCAACACTCGCACTGCACTGCCATGAATCATGCCTCACGACTTTTGCGGTCGTCAAGTCGATCAGATGTAACTCGCATAGGTCATAAGTCGACGACTCACCTGTATACTATATACCCCATTATACTACACTATACTGCATCATGCCATACTGGATTGTACTGCACCATGCTACACTATACCATGCTATACTATACTATGCTATACCGCAAAGTACTGCACCACACCACGCTATACAGCACTATGTTATTCCAAATTATACTATGTTATGCCATACTAGAACGTTCTATGGAATGCTATGGCATACTATACTGGGCTATTTTATGGCATACTATGGTACAACATGGGACACTACACTACCCCATTCTGCATTATAGTGTACTATACTATACTATGCTTTGCTACGATATGCCATACTATGATATACCTGTATTATACTACACCATTCAATACTGTACTTCAACATTATATGCCATAATGCAGTGCATTATACTAAATCATACTACTGTGTACCACATTACACTACACTGTACTATACTGTTTTATGACACACCATGCTATACTCCACTGTACTATACTATGCCATGCTATACCATACCACACACCATACTATGCTCTACTGTATTGTGCTGTAATACTGTACTATACTGTAGTGTACTGTTCTGTACTACTCCATGCTACACTACACTATACTGTGCTGTGCTATACTATACAGTGCTTATGCTATGTTTTGTCATACTATATGCTGTTTTTCCATGCTATGCTGTGCTATGCTGTATTATACCATGTGACTAGCTGGCGGGTGGATAGCTGGAGTAATGCAAGGGAGACAAACTCTGTCAATGTTGCAATGGCTTAATACGATCTTGGTTGTCCAGGGTTTGATGGGGTCCGTCGCATAAGGGCTGAGGAGGCACAGGGCTATTCTCTCTTATGTACATTCTTTCCAGCTTCACAGTGAGCATGTACTTGTAATAGTTGGCCCTCTCAATAGGCAGTGGTGTCACAATGACTGGACATCACAACCACTGCAGGTCTATCCACTGCGTCACACCTCCCTCCGTAAAGGAAAAGTTGGAGGTCCTGACACCTATTGGGAAGATCCTATATAGCGTAATATTGCCATAAGCTGGGATATCTGGAGGTCTCTACTACCGAAGATAAATTGTGTTATCGTCCTAAAAGTTGGAAGTACTGACAACTTTTAGAAAGTTACCACAATTATCTTCGGAAGCTGGGACATCTGGAGGTCTCTACTTCCTCATTAAGACTCTGTTCTGTAGAAAATAGCCAACGGGGGCTTTAGCCAACTCCTCTTCCAGGAGGGCAGCATTAAAGAGAGGCTTTAACTCTGGATCATCTTTCTGCTCCTGTATTAGTCTCTCTTTTGACAAAGACATATCTGGTTTGGAGGTAGGTGACATCTTGTCAGTCTTATCCTGGTACTCATTGGGATCTGCAAACATCTGCAGTAAATCCATCATGTCATCTTCAGAATTGGATCTCCATGACGCGGCCATTTTCTTGGCCAGGGTTCGTGTCATTGGGCAAGAAGGAAGCACCTCCTTGTCTTCTCTGACACTGTTATCCCTTGATGATTTCATTCATTTATTGGCCTTGGGCCTAGCATTGGTTGGCCCTTTGGCAACATTTGACACCTGCCAAATCATTTCCCTAGAGAAGTGAGATGCCCTCTACTCTTAGATGTGGCATGATGACAACCACCATGGGGTCTGATACTGAATCCGACTTCAAGTCAATGTTGTGTAAGGGAACTGTGGCGCATATACCCTCAAACCCTTGCAAAATTCAGCATTCATTGGTGGCTGAGCTTGAGTCCAGAAGCAGCACACCCTCTAGTAACACGGACTGGGCCGCCCCAATGTCACGTAATATTCTAATAGGAGGTACAGGGTTGGTCCGGCCAACCAGCGATACTTCGCCTATGGATACGTAAGGAGCGTATTCCTTCCTAATGTTGGATCGAGCTCCTGTATTAAGTCTATAAGGCTTTTTCCGGGAATCAAGCAGAATGGGGCAGCTCCGGTTCCCTTAAGCGATCTCTGGCTGGGAGTAGGTTTTGGCTTTCTGTGGTCATCTGGTGTCATGACAAAGACCTTCTTTAGCCTGAGGGTAAACCCGTCTGTGAGTGTGTCTGCGTCCCTCAACGTATTCACATTCTGTTGGCTCAGGTAGGCTTGGAGGTCCTCTGGGATGTGTTTTTAAAGTTCTTGAGCAGGAGCATCTGCTTGAGTTTATGGGGTGTCGGCTCCACTGAACCTGCACCATGCCTTGAGGAGTGCCAGGTCTCACCCTCCAATTTAGTTCCTAAATTTCTGGCAGATGGGTCTCTGGCATCTGTCAGATTTCAAGGATGGCGGTTTTGAGCAGTCCATAGTCCATCCTTACTGTAGGCCTAAGTGAGGCACTTCTAGGCTTTTCCCTGCCAGCACTTCGTACCAGGGATAGCCGCTGTTCATGGGGCCACTCATAATCTTTGGCTGTGTTTTCAATTTCTGTAAAGAATTGTTCAACCATATCTTTGAATGCGGGTAGTAGGGTTCTATCCCCACCAAGGTCAAATCTGGGCAGTGGCCCGTATTGAATAAGTTGCATTTCAGCACCATACGGACCTCGCTCCATTCCCCTCGCCTGCAGTTCCAAACGGCATCTTTCATTTTCAGCTTCCATTTGGCTTCTTTCAGTCTCCATCTCTATTTTGCGTTTTTTCATTCTCAGCCTCCATCTGGTTTCTTTCAGCTTACATTTCCAGCCTGCGTTTTTCGTTTTCTGGTCCCCCTTTTCCTGAGCAGTATTTCTCTGTAATTTGCTGTCCTCAGAGTGTTTCTGGAAGTGCCGTTATCTTGTGTTGATGTACCTTCTGCTTCGTCTTAGTCTGAGATGCTTTGAGGTTTATTGAGGTCCTCAGTTGATCCTCCAGGTAGCAAGTTTCTCTCAACCTGCACCTTTTTTATTGCTTCCCTCAGCTTTCTCTTTGCTGAATCTCTTTGTTGGTACACCAAGAGTTCTGGCAATGTCCTTTAGTGATTTCAGCTGAAGACACTCTCGGGCCTCGAGGGAGGGGCTCCTAAGGAAATCGGAGATGACGTCAGACATTGTACTAAGTTCAATGGCTCGGTGCGAACACTCGGTCAATTTGTTCGTAGTAGGTGTACTAGCCGCCAACCTGACTGACAATCAACCTAGCTAAAGTGACCAAACTCACTTTTAGCTAGGTTGATTGCCAGGTTGGCGGCTAGTAGCCTAAGGAAGACCTCCCTTGTACGCGACAGGTGGGTGTGCCAGGTGGCACTGTAGATTACAATGTTGTCTATGTAGACTCCGACACCTTCAAGGCTCACCAGGCACTGGTTCCTCATTCTCTGGAAGGTGGCTGGGGAGTTCTTCATGCCAAAGGGCATGACATTGTACTGTTGGAGGCCATTTGGAGTCAAGTTGTTCACTCACTCTCGAGTCAATGTTGATCGGCATCGATTAGCCTCAATGAAGGCTTCAGGCCGTTAGGACCACAGAAGGTTAGTGATGCCCAATGGTCCTCCTGTTGAGATGATCGGATTCTGGATGAACCCCCAAATTTATGAGACGGACTGGAGGGTTGATAGCTGGAATAATGCAAGGGAGACAAACTCTGTCAATGTAGCAATTTATTTAGGTAGCTATACAGAAGTCAGCAATAGCTTGTACTGTCTTTGTTTGATGGGGTCCGTCGCATAAGGCCTGAGGAGGCACAGAGCTTTCCTCTCTTGTGTATGTTTCCAGCATCACAGTGAGCATGTACTTCATAGTAGACAGAACTCTCAACTTTCACTGTATTCACACTATTCCGAGTCAAGTGTCTACCGCAGTCTTTACCCCCTGATTAGAGCTTACATTACTTTTTTTTTTTTTATGCAGTTTTTAGCTAGCGCACACTCAGCTGTCAGTCTGTAGTGTAGGAAGTGAAATTTGTCAGATTCAAGTGTTGAATGCAAAAGAACCTTACAGAAATAATCCTGACCCTGAAGTCATACGAAGGTTGAAATGTTCCAGGATGAGCTACCACTTTTGACTCTCTGGCCTTTACCAGAGGATGGAGACGGAGACAGTACAGTTTATGAAAGAATAACTGAATGACTGAGTTACAGATTGCCAGCATGGATTGTTGAAAGAGTGTAACTGCATCCTCCTATTATAACACACTGACTCCAGCGTTCAGTAATCCCTTCAATTATATATTTAAAACTATTCTGGAACTGGGAGAGGCAAAGAGAATGGGCCAAATTCCTCCTTGTGGCTCCAATTTATTAAAATAATAATAATAATAAATAAATCAAAGGGAAAACCTAAGAGTAGTTGTATGCTTTTACTTATTGGTAATTGGTAATAATGGGGCTGTTTTCTTCTGGAGGAAATAATTTGTGGCCGAACTTTAACAGGATATTTTGGAAAGCAACTGAAATGTCTATCAATGAGAAATGCAGCCAGTCGAGGTGGCTCGGCCATCTGATTAGAATACCTCCTGAATTGTGTGGTGTTTCGGGCATGTCCAACCTGGAAGAGACCCCGGGGTCGACCTAGAACATGCTGCAGGGACTATGTCTCTCAGCTGGTCTGGGAACACTTGTGTCCCCACATAAATGCTGGAGGAAGTGGCTGGGGTGAGGGACGTCTGGACCTCATTGCTTAGGCTGCTGCCCCCGCGACCCAACCCTGGATTAAGTGGATGATGATGATGATGATGATCAACTGAAATGTGTGAATGTAAATGACTAATTTTTGTATTGCTTCAGTGTAAAGTAGACAAAACTGTAAACACTGCTTTGATAAGACATTTCCTCCTGTGGAGACTATTCTAATTCCCCTCTACGATATTAAAATGCATGTGCGTGATAACTGCAACAATAGACGGCTAAAGTGTGTCCTCCAACATATAATAAATAAATAAAAACTGTACACCTTTACCATTATTTACCAGCAGGTGACTCAGTGGTGTAGTGGTTAGCATGTCCGCCTCACAGCAAGAAGAAGGTCCTGATTCAGAGTCTCGGGATGTGAACAGTTTGCATATTCTCCTTGTGGTCCTGTGTGTTTCTTCTGGGTACTTTGCCCCCAAGGTGTCCAAAGGCATGTACAGTCGGTTAACAGTTGTTTCAAATCGCCCCTAGGTGCGAGTGTTAATGTTTAGCCCTTTTATGGTCTAGTGAACTGTTCAGGGTGTTCACAACTTCCTTCTCAGACATCACACTAGACTCAGATTAATGTGTCTTATAGAATGAAGCTCAGTCCAGGAAATGTGCTCTCGGGGTGTTGGCTGTGATGGACACTGCTGCTCTCCAGGAAGACTTTAATGGCACATGACATTAGATGCATCTGTGGATTATTTTGATCTCTCTCTCTCTCTCTCTCTCTCTCTCTCTCTATCAATGAGAGTGTATATGCCAGTCCCCATTCGGACAGTTGCCCAGCCTGATCTCCCATTAAAAGCACGTGCCATCCCGTCTGCGCCACAGATGTCCGACGCATACATCGGACACAAATAATTTGTTGTTTGTTTATTAATCTGTCTACTTTTCCAGGTTTTACTGTGAGCAAGCAGCTGCTGTGTCACCACACCATGAGTCCGTCTTGCCAGAATAGCTAATCTATAAAAAGTGCTGGCAGGAAACACACATTCGCTCAGGTGTACAAAGCACCTGGAAGTAACTGGCAAACACTGAACACCTGGTTGGATGGATGGAAGGAAGGATGGATGGATAGCTAGCTAGACAGACAGACAGACAGACAGACAGACAGACTAATGGATGGATAGATAGATTGATTGACTGATGGAAATGAAAAAGTGAGGTAAACAGACAGATAAAGTGGAAAAATAAAAAAGATGGAGAGTTGTGAGAGGAAGACTGTGTCATCAATGATTAATTCGACATCATTTTGAATCAAATTCACTCTTATTTATTTATTTACTTATTTATTTAGCTTTCTCACCATTTTCTCCCATCAAGTATTGCCTTTCAATTCACACAACCACCACTAATCAGGGAGGGACAAACACATGCACACGCCCCCTCTGTGACATCCGATTCAAGCCACCCGCTTCTTCTTGAACTGCGGTGTATGCGTATTTGGGGGCGGGCAAACACACTTGGTGGGAAAGCGCTATCCGCCCCCTTCTACGAATGAGCTCACATGAGTGACAGGGAAGAGACATGTGCCGTCCCTCCCTTCCTTGAGAGCTCAGGTAGTTAGCTCATATGGACTCTCGGTCACGGATGGCTGTGGCATTAACCCGGATCTCGAAATTGTGATCTCCGGGTTAATGGTCACGCACCTTGTCAATGCGTTGCTCGGGAGCCCAGACTGACTCTTAAAACAAAATATTTATTGATATTTTAATTATAATTAGTATCCTAGATTACATATTACCTCGTCTGGGATTACTTTCCGGTGTGTCTGAGGCAAACCCCGCCCTCACACTCCATAAAAGTAACAAACGAGGATGCTGAGAAGAAAGGCTAAAGATGTACAACCCTTTAATCTCCATGAGTACACACACGCACACACACACACACACACACACACACACACACACACACACACACTAGTTAATTAATTCAATGGGCCACTTACTATTATATGTTAGTGTTTGTATTTAGGTGCAATGGTTACGAAGATCAAATAATTATGACGATATTAATTCTCTGGGTGAGACCACAAACAGACTTCTAAACATCTGTATTTTTAGTCAATTAATTATGCACCTTTCCAGCTCCACGCAACATAAAAGCATTCCATCGCCTCTTTATTTTTATGTCTTGGTTATCCCTTCGTATCTGTTCACACTCCTAAATCCCAGCCACGCCTGACACCGGAACGCCAGGGCGGCGTGTCGCGATCTGTCCCCCAACCTTCCTGATCTGATGGCCAGATTTCATCACCCTCCCCCACCCCTCCCCCACCTCTCATCCCATCCCAGACACGCCAGCGACGGATCTGTTGACACATCCGTCCGCATGTGTCTGTGTAATGATATTATTTTTCATTTCCCGGGCAAAAAGAAAACACCATTACCCAAAGCAGTGAATCGTAACGGAGCATTCTGTGCCTTCGTCTCTTTTTCCTCTTCTTCTCCGGGACTCTAATTGAATTACGCACACTCATGATGGAAAGTTTCAAAGGGACTGTTGCTGTTTTCTTGCTTCTTCTTGCCTTCATTCCAGGCAGCCCTTTTATATATATATAAACAGAGTCCCGCCCTCCTTTTTTTTTTTTAACTCAACAAAACCAAACTGGCTGTCTCGTCTAGTCGTGTTTAAAGAAAATCCGTCTTCAGAGAGAATTTAAAAAGGTGGGGGCAGCGGTGGCCTGGTTGTAAAAGGCGCTGGATCGCTGATCCTCAGGTTGTGGGTTCGAGTCCCACTCTCTCAAGGTTGACCCCTGAAAAAGGGAAAAAGCCAAAAGAAGAAGAAGAGAGAACTTAAAAAGACAGGTGGACAGGGTCAGGTTGTTGACTCCTCTTTATTCTCTGTAGTTGAGCTCAAGCGATATTCCTGCAGCATTCGGTTCTTTTGAAAGGAAATATCCACCACTAGGGGTAAAGTCGGTCCGACTGAATTCATGCCGGCGGACGCAGTGGAATGAATCGCGTTCTCCTTTTGTGCAGCGGGATTTAAAAAGCAAGAGGATGTTGAATAAGCGATTCAGGTCTGAGTGACACCTCTATAGACTGAATGGCATGTGGTTCTGGACGGCGTTAACACGCGAACACAAAGCACACATCAGGTTTGTGGTGCGCGGCAAAGTAATTCACACCTATCACGGTCTTGAATGTATTCACGTTGTAAAGATCTTGTATGATGTCATCAAACAGGGCGTCACGGCGGCATAGTGGTTAATATGTACGCCTCAGAGCAAGGAGGTCCTGGGTTCGAGTCCCCGGGTCAAGTGTTTTTGTGTAGAGTTCCCATTTTCTCCCCCTCTGGGTGCTCTGGTTTCCTCCGACAGTCCAGAGACATTCCCAATAGGCTAAATGTCTGTTTCTAATTGCCCCTAGGTGTGAGTGCGGGTGTGGATTGTAGTGTGTGAGTTTCCCTGTGAATAGACATGTATAATAAATGTGGTTCACAATCATGGCACAAATCACAGACTCACAAAATCATTCGCTGAACTGCATAAGCCTACAATTGTCACAGAGAGGATGGGGCCTATCTCAGCTCACAATGGATGAAGGCGACATACACCCTGAACAGCTCACCAGACTGTCCCCTGGGAACCACACACACACACACACACACACACACACGCACACAAAACCATTCACACTCATACCTAGAACAGCCAGTTATGTCTGTGCTTGTCTGTGGACTGTAAGAGGAAACCGGGGCACAAGGAGGAAACCCTCGCAAGCACGGGGAGAACATGTAAGTTCCCCATGTAAACAGCCTTGTCGAGCCCAGGGACTTGACCCCAGGGCCTTCTTGCTGTCTGAAAGCGCTACCCACTACGGCACCGTGCCGCTCATGGTACGACTCCTATAAACATAATACTTTGATGTACAACTTTTATTGTGATTACTATTAAAGTTGCTGAAAAGCTTAGCAACAGAGGTTTTGTTTTTTGCCACTCAGGTATTATGTTCAGTGTTTGGAAAATGGCAGGAATTCCCCCGAGCGTCATATTTGTCATTAGTTGGTCCATCCGTTTCATTAGCGGAAATGTTCCGATGAGCTTTTTATGGCCTCTTCCAATGATGGACAATTGTCTAATGGATAATTGTATTGTCTGTTTCTTTAAAAGCAAAGTTCTATTACTCAGTCCATTTCAATCAGAGCCTCGTGTGGTCTTCTACTCAGTGCATTTTATCTGTGCACGAAAATACCAGCACAGAACTAAGAGAGTAAAGCAACTCTTAATGAGTACAAAATAAACAAACACAAACAAACAAGGGGAAAAAAACCCCCAGTAACAACGATTCACTGAAGTGAAGATTCTAGAAAGCTCAGGAACGTACTTGATTCCATATTAATATAAATCAGGGCATGACAGGTCAAGCAGAGGGTCGAGTCTCACACTCGACTATAGGAGGAGCGGCCGGATGGAGCGAAGCTCTTTGTCAGCGAGTAGAAAGCGAGCGAACGGACTGAAGTGCTCCCTCAGGACCTGACCTACAGCCTGAGCGCAGAAAACGGACAATCAGGGGAGTCAAGCAAAATTGATTAGCACATTATTTTCTTTTGACGAGCTCCAACAGAGTCGGCGGTTCAAGCACGCCGATGTGAGAGCGTTCCTATTGCTGATGGATGGGTAGAAACACAAGATAATTATGAGGATATATGCGCCATATATGGTTGTACGTACTCTGGTCTTTACACACATTGTTTACATTCTGACGTATCACTCGTTTGCCAAAGTGCTTAATCCTACAAGTTGTTGCGAGGATGTTGGAGCCTATCTTAACCAACACTGAGTGAAGATGGGGTACACCCTGAACAGCTTGGCAGACAATTGCAAGGCAAAGCACACCAATGGTCAATTTGGAACAGCCAGTTAGCTTAATGTGCCTTGGACCATGTGGAGGAAACCGGAGTACCCAGAGGAAACCCACGGAAGCTTAGGGAGAACCTGCAAACTGCCACCCACTTTGCTATAGGCTAATATTTGCAATGTGTGTGTGTGTGTGTGTGTGTGTGTGTGTGTGTGTGTCTGTGTTTAAAATAGAATAAAGCTACTCACCTGTATATAGAAATGTTTGCTTGCGTTCTTTCTCATTGTGTGTATGGCTCAGTGTGTGTTTTAGGTGAGTGCACTATGCGTGCAACCAAAGCAGAGAAATTCACCCCGTGATGTGTATACCATGTGAGTGTGTGTGTGTGTGTGTGTGTGTGTGTGTATGTATGTGTGCGCGCACATACCATTGTCAAAGGAGACATCGTCTTTTGTTTAGCATGCCGAAGCTAATCGGTATGTATTGCCGTTAGTGTGGGTGTGCGTGTGCTTTTTCACATCAGTGACCTAAACTGCGCCGCAGGCAAGCAAATCATTACCACAGCTGCGCAGTTAAATAGTAGCAGTGATGCTAAGCAGCTAACGCTAGGGAGGGATTAGCATGGT
>CM045746.1:23079465-23099465 GCA_024760905.1 Plotosus lineatus
AGGCCATTTTAATTGCACCTTTTTAATTTCATGAATTAATCCAGCATATTGAATGTGCCGAAGTCCTGTAGTGAAGTTTATGGGGAAGCGAAGGAGGGAGTGGTTTGAGAAAGAATGGTGGTGGTGGTGGTGGTGGGGGGTAATTATGGAAGACAAGCACAATAGCTTCATCATTGTATGAGAACCTGAACAGCTCAGGAAATCCGCTGAGTCAGAATTCCGCAAGGTGCAACGGGACGCCTTGCTCTGGATTTAGTCTTCGTCCTGCCACGTTTTCAATAGAAGACAAGAACATGTATGGCTGAATTAATCAGTAGAATATATTGTGCACCACAGCACTGGTATGAGGAGTATTTATGATCTCTGCTCTGCTCTGGTATTTTATTATTATTATTATTATTATTATTATTATTATTATTATTATTATTATGTGCATTGTAAGGATGATGTGCAATATGAATTCAGGTTAAAGACGTAGCAGCTTTGTTTTAAGCATCAATTAACTACGCATTAGTTTTAATGAAGTTTATTCAGTATTAAAAACACGCCCTGTGTAAACTGGTAAATGCCATGCTGTCCCTGCAACTAGACAACTTTATTTGCAAGTCTATAAATTCTTAATCTTTCGTGTGGTTGGAAACTGGATAATAATTAGCTGACATACATACCTGCTGGTGTGTGTGTGTGTGTGTGTGTGTGTGTGTGTGTGTGTGTGTGTGTGTGGGTGTGTGTCTATGAGTTTGTTGGAGTTGTAAACCACAGACTCTCCTGTAAATGAAACACAGCAGCGTCTGCCCAGCACATGTCTGAGAACTAATCAGTGTTTAATTCCAATTACAGGAAGCGTTACAGCTTTTCCATTGGGTCTCCTTCACCACTCACCCTTTTTAAGTCCTGATACATTTGCAGCTATTTTAAAGCAGTGTAATGAATAAAACTTTATTTCATTACAAGTTTAAAGGGCACTCACAGGAAATCGTTTTGGCTGCTTTCACACATGTGTGTGCACACACTCAAAGAGAGTGAGAGAGAAATATTTATCATGATCCAATTACAAAATGAACTTATAATGTCTTACATTACTCATCAAACACTCACATTCTTCAATATACACAAACATTACTCGCAAAACATTCACATTCTTCAAAATACTTCTTCATTCTTCAATACAGTAGGCCCTCGATATTCGCGGGGGTTCGGTTCCGGCCCATCCCGCGAATGAAAATAATCCGCGAGTTCTGTACTCGGAAGTAAAACCCCATGTATCACGTTACATACGCGAATCAGTAGCCGGAAGTAAAATACTATGTATCTATTACATGCGTTAAAATATGCTTCTTAAATACATTCTATAGACAGTCTGACTCATTAATACAGTATTAATGTAGTAAAATGTAGTAATGATTAAGAAAAACTTTTTTTTTTTTTTACTGTGATATTTATTGATAATAAAATATGAACATTATTCAGCACACATATAAAAACACCTTTAAATGCATTCTCTTTGAGACATACAGCACTGTAGTTTTCAAAAATGACCACTAGAGGAAGGTATTGCATTAGGCATGAGATGACTGAATTCAGGTATTAACTGCATTAAGTCCGAGCTGCTCGGCCACGCCCCTCAGCCAGAGCGAGTAGAAAACAGAGTTTTAGAGTGAGAGAGTGAGAAAGCGTTACAAACCAAAGAAGCGGTGATGTGATTTGAGTTAATCCTCTGGCACAGAGGTGAGCGTGCTTTGGTTTATTGGGAGTAAATGAGAATAGTGAATTCAGGTGTGAGCCACGGAGCAGCTCAGCCACGCCCCTCAGCCGAAGGTAAATGGTAAAGGTAAAGTCTGTTGGGCTTTTTACACCTGAGCCTAGTGGCTCATCAGACCGGTGCTTATCCCTGGTTTCCGTAGCGTGAAACGACAAGGACTTTGACTCCTCCTGAATGGGACACTAGTCCATCGCAGGTTACCTTCCCAGTATAATGTTACTGGTACCCATTTATACTGCTGGGTGAACAGAGGCACACCTGTGGTTAAGACCTTGCCCAGGGGTCTTAGCACAGTGGGGGTCTAACTGGGATTTGAACACACAACCTCCCAATCATGAGCGCAGCACCCAAACCACTACACCACCGGCCCCACCCCTCAGCCGAAGCGGAGAGTAAATAGTTAGGGGCACAGCGCCTAAATCAAATTCCCCCAAAACACAGACCATAACAAAAAGGACATAAAAGAACAAGAAATGTAATAAATTGGATAAACAAAACAAAATGAGAAACATGCTACACCACAGGAAATAAAATATAACACACAAACATTTTAAACATTACCTTAGGTCATGTACTGGAATAACAATTGAAAAAGACTTTAATATTGGAGTGTTTTACAACAGTTCAGACGGTTATTCCTCTTTAGGCACTTCAGAGGAAACTGTTGTTTCTTCCGGAGAAAGTCTTATTTCTTCAGAAGAGACATCCAACGTCATTACCTTTTTCTGGTGCTTAGCAGGCGTTTGAGTGACATCATAGAACTTAACTGCTAATTAAAACACACTAAAAAATGCTCATTGACAACTTGTGCGTGAATGAGGAAAAGGGGCATTACAACATCTCAACCAATCAGCAGGAAGGAGGATAGCCATTGGCTGAATTTGAGTGACGTGTCAGTTGCTCGGTAGTCTGCGAACACTCAAACCGTGAGTGTAAAACCGCGAATAGTCAAGGGTCTACTGTATTAAATTTAAGCAAAATAATTTCAAATAGATACATTTTAATCAAATTCACTCATCAAATATCAAATACAGTATCAAATATAACCGTTAACATTCTCTATGATGCGATCTTTCTGCTTGTAAATGGTTCCGATGATCGACGGAGCCATTTGGAAGAAATGTGCAACAGTCGCATGTTTTTCACCAACGTCAATTTTCTTGATAATAGCCATCTTTGTTTCTAACGAGATGGCTTGTCACTTTTTATGATTACCACTATCACTAGTAGGCTTACGCTTCGGACCACCCATATTTGCTTAGGGTTACAAAAGTCCGCAAAACAGTGTAAACACAAAGATAACAGAGACGACGTCTTAACACAAGGGTAACATGCGGTGAACTGGGAAGAAGGAGGGCATGTTCAGTCTGTCGCTTGTAATCAATGGACGCAGCATCATGCGGAAGTAGCGTATTACGTCAACGTACTGCGTAGGTACGTCTCGTACTACAGAGAGAACGCTAAATTCAAAATTTGAGGGTTTTTATTTTTTTTTATGTAAAATCAAAAAATACGTAAAACGAATGAATGTAAGTCGGGGAGCGTCGGTACTCACCAAACACTCACATTTATCAATATACACCAACATTACTCAGCAAACATTGACATTCTTCAATATACACCAACATTACTCATCAATTGAAATCCTGCATTACCAGCATTCACATACTTTACTCATAAGCCACCAACATTAGCAATGAAACACCAGTATTGGGCCTTAAACACCCATCGTACTGAATAAACACCTACTTACTCCCTAAATACCTGCATTATTCATTAAAAAAACACCTCACCCACCATTCATTCTGACATATTCCGAACTGTTTAATCCTAATTATGGTCGCAAGAAGGTTAGCAGCCTTCTCAGTGGACAAGTGCAGAGTACACCTTGGACAGCGACCAGGCCTTCACAGGGCAGAAACATGCTGACGGCTATGCAGTCTTCCTGTGACGGAGGACAGCAGTGGTTCTTTTGCATGAACCTCTCACCACAGAGAGTGAGAGACATGGCTGACATTTGGTAACCTCACCCATTAAACGATTAGATTTTATTTCAAATTCCAGCGATTCCAGAACCCTATCAAAAGCATAATCACCAATGTTCTTCATTAAACACTCAAATCATAAATACCACCATTATACTGAACTCTACAGTGTATCGTTCTCCAACAACGACAGAAGTTAATGATGATGAATGGGGTATATTGCTGTGGAGGAAACTGTGCTGTGTTGTAATGTAGGAAAAAGTCCCAATCAGAAATTACAAATTGCTAATTAGTTTTTAATGCATTACAGAGGCTTCTGAATATTAATACAGTTGTTACTGAGTTGTACGCTTGTCACGTTCAGTAATATTAATGTACACAGTGTTTCAGCCTACTCGACTCCGCGCTTCTTTCCGAAGTGTCTAGAACGGAGTATTAGTGCGAGCCTAGGTACGACTATTCAGACAAATACACAGATATTCCACTAATGTAGCAGTAACTAATCGCGATACAAAGCGGAGACCTTCCACACACTTGCTATCAGACTGTGCATGCATAATCTGCTCATCTTTATGAAGTGTCCCAACTTCGGCGTGCAAAATGGCAGCGAGAAGCCGCACTGTCTGCGTGTCCGGAAATAGCATTATTATCGGGTGCTGAGGAGTATTAAAGTCACTCTTCCGCACAGAGAGCATATGTTTTCGATCCGCTCCTTTTGCTTCGGTCTCAGCTGTTCTATAACACTTGATTTCTTCGACTCTCACGCTCCTATTGACGCCGTCCCCCCGCTAATTATTTGTAGGAAAATTCCACTCTGGCAGCTCACCATTTGGAGGTTGATTTGATTTATTCAGTACTTTGTTTTGTTTTATGAGTTTTTGTCTCAGTGTCACTCATCTTTCTCGCTTTCCTGCTCCTCTCTGTATTTTACTATAATCCTTTTTTTTTTTTTTTTTTTGCAAATAATACTAATAATATCTCAGCACAGGCACGTGTTAGAATTGACTGCTGTGGAAGTGATGTCGGTTTGTAGTAGTGCAGTGTTTTGTTTTTGAAGGTCATGAGAGAAAGAGATTATGAGAGAGTTTATGAGGCATTAAAGTATCAGATGAAATAAAATGATTTTGGCAGCTGACATCTTCACACACACACACACACACACACACACACACACACACACACACACACACACACACATACAGACTACAAATTGAAGCATACACTTCAGCAGGGACACAAAAATCACCTTCTCTTTAAAAATATTCACTTTTTTCTTTGCAGCTTCAGATAAACACACACACACACACACACACACACACACACACACACACACACACACACACACACACACAAAATGTCGAAAATTTCATCCCTGAGACCTTTTGACAGTGCCTTGCTATCCATAGTTGATTGCTTTCGATTGTACTTTCAAGCTCAAGGAAAAGTTTTTTTTTTAAAACTATTTTTAAAAAAAACAAACAAACACACAAAAAAACACTAGCCGTTGGCAGTGGTGGCCTGGTGGTAACAGTGCTGGATCAGTGATCCTAATGTTGGGAGTTGAAGCCCCACCCTCAACAGGTTGTCACTGTGCCCTCATTGCACTAACTGGGTTATCAAAGGCCGGCCATGTCTCTCACTGTCTATGGTGGGAGGTTCATGTAAAAGAACCATTGCCGACTTTCATAAAGAGGCGCTGCAAAGCCGTCAGCGCGTTTCCGTCTTGCGATGACCTGGCGAGTTGTCCAGTGTGTGGTCTGCCCTCACCTGGAGTCAGCTGGAATGGGTGCCAGCCTCCCCTTGAACCTAATTAGGATTGAGCGGTTACAGAAAATGAATGAATGAATGAACACCAGCAGTCATTGAACAAATGTACATTTTTAGCAGCACAGCGGGTTCTTCGATACCCAAGCCATGCCGGGGAACCAAAATATATGAATTTACTGTTGTGCATGATGCTGTGCAAGATTTTTAATAATTTCCAACAGGGTATAAGATCATATTTACCGACATGTATATTCACATGAGCTATATTTATGTGTCGACAACAATTAGAGAAACTGTATAAATAATAATAATAATACACCACTCTGTACACAGGATAGCATGTGGCTAGCACGTCCGTCTCATAGCAATAAGGCGTGTGCATGTTATCCCCGTGCTTGCATGGATTCCTCTAGGTTCTCCAGTTTCCTCCCGCAGACCAAAGACCTGCACATTATGCTAAGTGGCTGTTCCAAATTGCCTGTGAGTGTGAATGGATGTGTGTGTATGTGTGTTGACCCTACAGTGGTCCGATGAGCTTTTTAAGCTGTACCCTCCTTTTTTGCTCAGTGTTGGCTAATGTAGACTCCATCCCACCCGCTATGCGATAGGGTTAAAATGGTTCAGCAGATGAGTGAGCGAGTGAGTCTTTTAGATATTAAATACTAATTCAGACATCGGGAACACCCCGGTGTGTGCTCTTCCGGCTGGGGTATCTCTTTGTAAGTGTGTGTGTGTGTGTGTGTGTGTGTGTGTGTGTGTGTGTGTGTGTGTGTGTGTGTGTGTGTGTGTGTGCACTCAAAATTTGTACCCAGATTTGTGTGCACAAACAAGGCAAACATCTCATGGTCATCTATTTGTTTATCCACCTCGTGGCTGAAATCTCAGCTGACTCACCCGGCTTGTGTAATCGTGCCCGTTTTCAACGGAAGTATGGGCACCAGAGGGGCAATTTCAGTCACAGTGGCAGAAGACGTGGAGACAGAATGACAGGCAGCATATGGAATAAGATTTTTTTTTTTTTTAATATATATATACACATTTTTAAAGTACACTTCCCACTCTTACATCCATCTGACAGGTAATGTGATCTGTGACTCATAACTTTACAAGCCTGATCCGAAACCGACTTCTCAACCCAAGACCTGGAAAAAAAAAAAAAAAAAAAAGAAGAGGAACTTCAGTCAGTTTTAAATCTTCTTTAAAACGTATGGAGCAGGAGAGAAAAACGACTCTCCAGAAAACAGCACTTTAGAGCAAGCCCTCTCACCATCTATGGGCCATAAAAAGGTTATAGCTGCGTAAATCGCTTGCTCGTCTCTCGGGGGCGAATGTTAGATGGCTTTATTCACCATCACTGCAGGCTATGACCACTCAACACCTGTTCTCGCTCTCCCACAACTGAATCAAGTCCAAGGAGAATTCCCAGCAGGTGAATCACGCAGCAGCTTACACTAAGGATTCAATGAACCAAATAAGAAACTGACTCCGATTGAACAGCATACATAAGTCCCGTGTGAAGGCCTGTGGCGTGCGATGACTTCCTTTAGACGTACCTTTGTTAAGCTTTGTTCTCAGCGTTATTCTTAAGCAGGGTTACATATTTCGGAAAACTTTTTTTTTTTTTTCCTTTCTCAGTCTTTCTCAGCATATAAGACACCTTTTTTATGTTTGGACATTTATATTGTGTATGTGTGTGAACTACTGAACCACTTTACAGAGAGTAATAGGGTGAAGAACATCCAGTCTCCACCCCACGTGAAACATCTTAAATTGCCTGGCCACCTTATAAGGCACCAAGTGGAGGTGACTTCATCATCAAGTTCGATCCTCTGGACTCCAGACTGAGGCCACAGAAGTCAAGTAAGACCAGCCATCACATATGCATCAAGCAGGACACTGGACTGGAGGTGGAAGAACTGAGAAGGATCATGGAAAATAGAAAAGAGTGGATTGGGCCATTCCCGGGACCCAAGACAGAAGCCCAACCTGATGATGATGATGATGATGATGATGATGATGATGATGCATTCAGTCTCCAACAATCCTCAATGGAATGTATTACTGTAGTTCATTCATGTTGCAGTTCATTCTTTTACCACTAGAGACAGTAATAACTCAATAGCAGCGAGATGGGACAGCGCACCTGCTGACCCATGATTACCTAACATCAAGAAGGATATTTGAATGCGTCTGTTGATTATTAAAACGTCTTGACTGCCAGTTATTTACATCTCCTGGACCATTAAAAAGAGATAATTCGTATTTAAATAGTTTCTTCATCACTCATACTGAAGTTTGAGTTTCAAACATGAGCGAAGACTTCGATGAACCTCCTGCTAAAAGACTAATACTCATGATGGGGCTCAGTAGTTGTATCTTTCTGGTGTTCAGACTGAACCTTGAGACCTTTTCATCACCTATGAAGATCCAATATCTATATCCCTTCAATGAGTACCAAGAACAACTTGATTTGGGATTCATTAGACCAAGTATAAAATCAGATAATATTATGATTTAGTTAATTAAAATGGATTCACTCCATTTAACACATTTATCAAATCCAGTTTTTTTTTTCTTCCTCTCTTTTCAGGATTTTTTCACCCTCCTAATTTTTCTTCCTGATTTATTCATATCCACTTCCCAACCATCAAGTACCGCCTTCCCTATCATATGACCACCCCATAAACCTGGTGGTGCGGAGGAATACGTTTGCCCTGCCTTACCTCAAAACCCCATCCCCTCCCCGTGACATGTGATGCCTCTACAAACTTCTACGCATTCATATTTGGGGATGACTTTGAGCAACACTATTCGCCCCCTTGTTTAAATGACCTCACAGCTGCACATGATTGGCTGGTGATGACTGTGATTGACAGGGCAGTCAGGACTGGAGAGTTAATCACCGGTTGTGTACGGATCTAAACCTGGACTCGGACTGGTGTTCTCTTGGTGTGAGGTCAGACATTATCATTTGAGACAAGGAGCTCGGCGAATTAATTCTGAGACGACCGAGGAGTGTCACTTTCGTAGTCTACAAATGTGGAACTCTGTCATCATGCTGGAGGGCGGTGCTTGGAAGTACTTGACACCAGATATGTGGAGCTTTTGGAGATGGAGAGTCACACACACTCCAGTTCTTTTAGTTTAATGTGCATTTGAGATTCTTACTCTGGTGCTCAAAATTGCAGCAGCTGGGTTCGTTATTGCTGTCAAGTCAACCCATAATCAAGTTTCCAGAGTTGTCGAGAGAGTTTTAGTTCCTCCACCAGTGAGCTACCATTAACAAGATCTATGCACATCAGCTTCACAGGTTTGGCTCCAGACATTGCTGAGGTCTGCAGTGAGCAATGGATCATTCTTTCTTCTCAAGCTGTTTTAAAGAGGGGTGGATTCGAAACTGATCCAGGAAGTCGTATCCCACATAACACTTCCTACCTGAAACACAAGCCAACAGTTCAACTTTAAATTTATAAAGGTTATAAAATAAATAAATCAGATAAAGAAATCCCTGCTTATTAGATATTTTAGTGATGTAGGTTCAGCAGGAACTGAATGACTCATACAGTGTATCAGATAATCCATGATTTACATGGTGTAGTACAACATGCACTGAATCAAGTGATGCGTAGTGTGGTTCATTAAATAATGAATCAAATCATTCAGCGATTCACAGAGTTTGGTGAATCTAACACTGAATGAAGTGATGCATACGGTGGTTCATTAAATAATGAATCAAATCATTTTGTGATTCAGAAGATTCAGTGAATCAAATCATTCAGTGATTCATAGAGTATAGTGCTTCAAACACTGAATCAAGTGAAGCATAGTTGTGGGTCATTAAATAATGAATCAAATCATTTCGTGATTCAGAGGATTCAGTGAATCAAATCATTCAGTGATTCAGATTTGAGCAAAGCAAAGAGTGAATCGTGTGATTCATTAATTTGTCCAACTGCTTAAACCGATTAGTATCAAGGGAGGCTAGTGGCGGTCTCAGCCATCTCTGTGCGAAGATGATGTACACCCTGAACTGCTTACCAGTGCATCTCATATATACATATATATATATATATATATAAACACAAACAGGGGCAATCTGAAACAGCCTATTAGCCAAATGTGCATGTCTCTGGGCTGTGGGAGGAAAGCATTTCACACAGAAACCCAAGACCTTTTTGCCATGAGGTTGACATGCCACTCATCAAAGTTTCAGTGAAATACATTCAATACAGGATGAGTTCAGTTTAAACAGAAAGAAACACTGTCTATTTCATCCGCTTCATGTTCCACCGCAGTGTCTTTGTGTGTGTGTGTGTGTGTGTGTGTGAGTGTGTATGTATATATATATATATATATATATATATATATATATATATATATATATATATATATATATATATATATATATATATATATATATACCGTATTTGAATTGAATTGGGTCATCAAAGGCGGGCCATGTATCTCACTGTCTATGGTGAGAGGCATGTAAAAGAACCATTGCTGACTTTCGTAAAGAGTAGCTTCAAAGCCGTCAGCGTGTTTCTGTCCCTTGCTAAAGGGTTGTGACAGGAAGGGCATCCGACGTAAAAACTCATGCCAAATCAAATGTGCGAATCAGATAATTCGCTGTGGTGACTCTCAAGGACAGGAAAAAGCCGAAAGGAAAAGAAGAAGAAGAAAAAGCGCCCAGGGCTCTTAAAAAATTAGAGTGGGTCGGCACTTATTAAAATGGTTACCAGCAGAGTGGAACAGTAAGTGCTTATTACCATCGAGGTGGAAAACATAAATAATAACAGAACAATAAAAGAGTTTTACTGGTATTTTTGTGATTCATTTTGTGATATCAACCAAATTACTTACATGGGCGGTTATTAGATGTAAGATCAAAAACATTGGGGGGGTGCTTATTGGAGCAGGACACTTATTGCGTTGAATGCGGTGTGTGTGTGTGTGTGTGTGTGTGTGTGTGTGTGTGTGTGTGTGTGTGTGTGTGTGTGTATATATATATATATATATATATATATATATATATATATATATATATATAGCTCGAGACACACGGGCACATGATATACATGCCAGATTGTAAATGATGGAGGTCATTATGCTGAGTCGTATATCATCATGGTGAGACAAATGAACAGATGTGTGTGCTTCTCTGGGTTACAGCTTGAAATAAATTCTACTCTGTGTGTGTGTGTGTGTGTGTGTGTGTGTGTGTGTGTGAGAGAGAGAGAGAGAGAGAGAGAGAGAGAGAGAGAGAGTACCATGTGTTGGATGAGGGCATTTGTGAATAAGTGCAAAGAACTTTTTTTAAATAAGAAGTGATTTTAATGAGGACAGCAGGCGTGACTATTTCGGGCGATATCCTACTACGTGTTTGTTAATGTAGTTAATGATGAAGCTGTGGGGTTGCTACTCTAAATCTGTTTCTCTTTCTTTCCCTCGTGCACACATTTTTCTTTTGTGTCTATTATAATCGGTAAAATTCTTGCGACTCACTTTAGCGTAAGGTCCTTGATTGCAGTTGTTTATAGGAGTGATGTGTTTTTGTGCTTTTGTGGACTGAATTTTAAATTAAAGTGGTTGTAATACAGAAGCCCGGAGATTTTAGATCTTAAACTCTTGCTGTGTATTACGTTTAAGATATACTATGTAGTTATAAGACCACAATACATAAGTTTTGGACCATTAGGGCCAGCAAAGCCTTCTCTGCTGGTCTAAACACTATTGGAAGCACTGACCTACATTTACAACTTAAATTCGAGTATTTGTTCCATGAAATGGAATTAATTTATTCACAACAGTGTGTTTTCTTCATTTCCTACCGGGTCTCTGGGCTGCACTGCTTCCAGTACATGTACAGTATGTGGCTGTGAGATTTTTTTTTTTTTTTTTTTTTGTCCAATCAGATTTCATCTTCTATTTGTTGCCATGTCAATCTAATCTTCCCAGTGCCTTCAGAATCAGCAGTGCTGGCTGATGTTACTTAAACTATCTGAGCAATGGGGCTGTTTCATTAACCAGTCAGGTTACAGATTCACCTCACAGCGCCAGCTCGTGGGCTTGCAATAACATCAACATTTTTTCGTCCTCTGATTGGTTGGTCAAAGAAAAAAGTTCGATAAACTGTAGCTGTCTGATAAACTGTAGCAATCCACACACAATACATTCGAGTTAAAACTTTTAAGCCTACAACGGCTGACTGAGTAGGAGAAATCGACTCGTCAGACATTCTTAAAAATCCATTTTTCAGGTGGACTTTTCCAGAAAAGCGAGAGATTGTAAGGAGAGGTTGAGGAAATAAGATTTACACTTGCTACATTTAACAAATAAATAAATTGTCGCAAAAAAAAAAAAAATGCACAGGTCTGCTTCTTGGTTTCCAGTGATATCATCTGACAGAAACCCTTATCAATGGCGTTTGTTTGTTTGTTTGTTTGTTTGTTTGTTTTTTTCACTTTTTAATTTTTTTCCTCATTTATACAACTGAGCAGATGAGGTCCAATTTTAAGGGCCCGACAGTGTCAGCTTGGTGTTACTCAAGCTTGACTCGCTGACCTTCTACTCCGTAACCCAGAGCCTTAACCAATGAGTCACCGCAAACCTCTTGATGGCTTCAAAAGCACAAAGAAGGAAGTTGACGTGCGGCTCGACATTTGTCCAAAGGACTGTTATGATTGACGAAATGCGATTGAATAAAATCTCAAGATCACCGAGAATGTATGAAGATTGGATGAATTTGAATGAACCGATACAGTCGTCATAACATCATAAATGCTTTTGGGGGCTCTGGGGTACAACTGGCAACTTCAGAGCAGTGTTTTATGGGAAATTTCAGTAGTCTGGTTAAAATGTTCGGAAAATAATATCTTAATAAGGAGGGAAATCAAACTACAGTAAAACCTCCGCTGACGAACGCTTAAGCTCACGAACTTTTCACCTCAAGAACATTAAATTTGCGATCATATAGTCTCTGCTGACGAACTAGTTTTCGGCGGACGAATCAAACCACACGGTCGAACAGCGCCACGGTGGCGGCCACGAGAAGCTGACGCACGCTCATGGCGTCACAGTTTGCCCCCCCCTTTCTTTGAGTGCGGAAGTGGTTTGTGTTTGATAGACATTTTGGACCATATTGAGTGTTGCTATTATGGGACCGAAAAAGACCCCACCACAGGCGGAGATCATTGAAAAACACGAACGAGGTGTGCGTTTGTGTGACTCAGCGTCCCAGTACCAGTACACTAAGTCTACCATTGCTCCCATCCTTAAGAACAAGGAAGCTATTAAGGGTGCGTGTGTGGCTAAGGGTGTTTCCAAACAGTAGGCGTTTCCAAACACTCCTTCCAAACAGTAAGTCCCTCCCTCCCTCCTCCTCCCACTCCATTCCATCAAGCCATCAACTACCATCACAAAGGTAAATAAAACCACTTTATTATACAGTACAGTTTATTTCTTTAATTACAATACAATAGCACATTTATTATACATAAAATAAGGTATATTTTTGTGTAGTTTTAAGGCTTATTTAGTAGAAAATTATGTTTTATGGGGACCTGGGAACGGATTATACTCATTTTAATGGTTTCTTATGGGAAATAAATGTTCGGAAGACGAACTTTTCGCCTTACACACACTTTCTGGGAACCAATTATGTTCGTGAGCTGAGGTATCACTGTATTAACATGTCTGCGTCACAGCGAGAAGGTCCTGGGTTTGATCCCCCGCTCAGGTGTTTCTGTGTGGCGTTTGCATGTTCTCCTCGTGTCTGTGTGGGTTTCCTCCAGGTCCCCCGGTTTCCTCCTACAGTCTATAAACATGCACAGTAGGTTAATTTCCTGCTTCAAATCAGTCCTTGGTGTGAGTGTTGGTCCTGCGATGGTCTGGCGAGCTGACCGGGGTGTACCCCCAATCGTGCCCAGAGTCAGTTGAGATGGGCGCCGACCTCTTCGCAACCCTAATTATAATTAAGCAGCTTAGAAAATGAATGACTAAACGAATGGATCAAAATATTTTAGGCTTATATCAGAGTTTAATTACAGCATTATGTAAGAATCTGTTCCCATCAGCGATCGAACGATCCCTCGTCAGCACCATCGGACTTGTTTGCTGAGTTGAATTCCTCAAGTTTATATTGACAATGTTGTATAAACTCACTTTAAAATGAAAAACTTTTTTGTTGTTGTTGTTTTTGTGTTTTTTTTTTTTTTTCCCTGAATATGATTCTCGAGTCACTTCGAATCTATTGGGTATCTGAGTGTAACCGTAGATCCATTATTCAGATCCATACAATGCAGTGTTCGAGCTCTGGAGATCTGTTCACGTCCATGGAGTTCTTTAGCTCGTCGTATAAAATAAACCTTTTGGTGGAATTCGAGTCTCGAGCAGCACAGGGCTTTTTCATTCATCCTGCTCATGCATTCAGGACCAACAGGGGTTTGAAAGTTGTATGAGCCGAAACTGGTCATTTCAATCACTCCTGCCATTTTCATAAGCAAGCAGGCGGGACCGAGTCGTTATCTGATTTTCATTCCGGATATTTGAATTCAGTCGATACGGATCACAGGCTTGTGCAGGTGGAATGTAAGCGCAGTCTCTTGTACTAAAAAGTGCTGCTGTAATGTAAGGCTGCTCTGATAATCACTTCTATGAATATCGCTGCAGGCAGCGATTCCCGGGGTCAACGCAAAGACACTAATGAAGAGCACAGGCGGTGGTGAGGAGTGATGAAGAGGAGTGATAATGTATAGGAAATGATGTGGACAAGTGATGAAGAGGAAGATGGCTGAAGAGTACGAATGATGATAAAGAGGAAATGATGATGGAGAGTATGAGTGATGATGAAGAGGAGTGAGGAAGAGTATGAGTGATGATGAAGAAGAAGATGGATGATGATGAACAGTATGAAAAATGATGAAGCGGGAGATGAATCAAGAGTATGAATGATGATGAAGAGGAAATGATGATGAGGAGTATGAATGATGATGGACAGTATTAGTGTTGATTAAGAGTATGAGCAGTGATGAAGAGGAAACAATGATGAAGACGATGAGTGATGATGAAGAGGAAAGGATGATGAAGAGTACGAGTGATGAAGAGGAGATGATGATGAAACTTAGTTTGGTTTGGTGATGATGAAGAAAAGTGATGAAGAATTCCCTTTTACCATATTTGGCTTTTTTTTAACATATAAGATAAAAATGAGCTCATCAATAATAATAATAATAATAATAATAATAATAATAATAATAATAATAATAGTACATTCCTTTTCTGTAACTGCTTAAGTCTAATTAGGGTCATGGGGAGGCTGGTGCCCATCCTGCTGACTCCGGGCGAAGGCAGAGTACACCATGGACAGCTTGCCAGGCCATTGCAGGGTGGAAACACTCCGACGGCTATGCAGCTCCTCTTGATAAAAGTCAGCAATGCTTCTTTTACACAAACCTCACGTCATGAACAGTAAGAGACATGGCCAGCCTTTGATAACCCAGGTAGTGCACTAGGGGGGGAGGAGGGGGGGGGGGGTTAGTGACAACCCGTTGAGAGTGGGGCTTGAACCCCCAATCTTAGGATCAGTGATCCAGCACCTTTACCACCAGGCCACCACTGCCCCATATAATAATAATAATAATAATAATAATAATAATAATAATAATAATACAGTGGTACCTCATCTTACGCAATTAATCCATACCAGAGCCTTTTTCTTAACCTGGATTTTTTGTAAATTGAACCGCATTTTACATGTAAAACGTGTGATTCGTTCGAAGGCCCCCAAGACTACCCACTAAACCCTTTAAAAATTATAAAAGCATGACTTTTAAGACCTGATTCTGCTTCATTATCGTACCGATGGTAGACGGGTTTGGCCATATTCCTTTGCAATATCACTCAACCGCATACCACAAGCCCGCTTGTTCTATTCACTCACACCGGAAATCACACACACACACGCGCACACACGTGTGTGTGTGTGTGTGTGTGTGTGTGTGTGTGTGTGTGTGTGTGTGTGTGTGTGTGTGTGTGTGTGTGTGTGCATGTGTTGACCATGTCTTCTTAGCAGAGTTATAATCTTACAAAATTTTTATGGAAGGTTAAAAGCGATGAGCACAATCAAAAGTCTCATGAAACAACAGTAACTCTGTCCTTTACACGAAAATCATTATGGGAGATGCAGCTCCATAATAGCCAATAGGAGGGAGATGCGTCATCCCTCCGAATCAATGGGAGGTCAGTGGGGCGAGATGTTGTGAGATCGCCAATGGGAGGGAGCTGTGTCATCCCTCCTAGCCAATGGGAGGCCAGCGGGGCAGGATGGAAGATAGTTATGGGTGAGCAGCTCATGCATTGTTTGAATGTTTGAATGATGCGTTTTAATGTTTGAATGGGGGGTTTGAATGGCACATTTCGGAAGGAGAACTTGTTTCGTATACAGAGACAAAAAAATTTGGAAAATGTTTTTCGTAACCTGGATTTTTCGTTTGCTGGGACTATCGTAAGGTGAGGTACCATTGTAGTAATAATAATAATAATAATAATAATAATAATTCTTCTTCTTTTTCTTCTTCTTCTTCTTCTTCTTCTTCTTATTATTATTATGGTAGTAATAATAATAATAATAATAATAATAATAATAATAATAATAATTTCCCACCAAAGAAATCAATAAAATACAACACAAATATCCTAAAGGGAATGAAGGTGACACGGAAAAGAGTAAAGAAGGGAGTCGATGGAATCATCCAGTAGAAATTCATCTGGAATGAAGAGACGTTTGGAAGAGGTTTTCCAGGAAGATGGGGAGCATGCCCCCGTGCAACAGAGAATAAGTAATACGCTAAAAAAATATCTGCAGCCATCCTCGCTGTACAGCAGATCGGAATTTCTAAAACGCTGCTTTCAGCATGGATTACTTCCACATGAGCGCCTCTGGAGAACATACGGGAGAGAAAAATGGGAGAGAGAGAGAGAGAGAGAGAGAGTATGGGATTGTGATTCTTTTTCTTATTGCTGTTGGCTGATGCTGTAACCACACCACGTCTGTCAGTCTGTCTGTCTGTCAGTGAGGACGCAAAAGCGCCACAAGTCAAACCGACAAGAATCTCGGCAGGCGAATCGTTCCTGTCCATCAGCCAGCGAATGTTTATTTCTCCAGCGGTCATAATTATAATCAGCACAATCAACATAATCGATCTCTTAGTCTCGGTTGAGTGAAGTGCTTCGCCCTGTGCAGGTTATTAACTGATTACATCCCAGTGATCTCTGAGAAAAAGCACAAAGGACACACAGACTCATCCTGGGGTTCACGTGAGAAATAGTGAAGGACGCCATGTTGATGTTGGCGTCTGTTTGTAAATTGGTTTGTCTGCCTGTCTGTTTTGATGCAGAACACTTCGCAGTGTGCTACTGGGAGCTGGACTCTTTCTCCCACTGCCCTCTGTTTCTTCTTGTCTGGCTGTCTTCCCAGTGTGTCACATGGTCTACACCATCCGAGTGGGGTGTTTAAGACCGCAGACCATCCCACCCACACAAGTTTACATGCTAGTTCTAGTACGGTTTTGTTAGCCACAGTGCACTAATAGTTATGAACATTCATTAATTCATTTTCTGAACCAGTTAATCTTAATTAGGGCCTCAGGGAGGATGGCACCCAGCTCAGACGACTGCGGGAGAGGGCAGAGTACACCCTGAACAGCTCGAAAGGCCATCGCAGGGCAGACACAGGCTGGTAGCTGTGTAGCTCCTCTTCACGAAAGTCAGCAATGGTTCTTTCACATGAACCTCCCACCACAGGCAATGAGGGATATGGACAGAATGTTGATTTTTTTTTTTTTTTTTTTTTTTTTGGAGGGACAGCGTATGGCTCCAGTAACACACCATTATATTCTGGAGATGATTCAATATTTTTTGACTTTGGGGAGGTTTGTGCTCTCTAAGTGCTTCTTGTTGTTGAATCAATCTTAATAAATACTCATGTATGAGGTCAGATAAAAATGACAGGGATGTGAGCGTATGCCACCCCTCCGTCCCATTAGAACTCAGCCAGTCAGCTCTCATGGACTCCATGCTGTGGATGATCGTGGCACCAACTCAGATTCGACCCAGTGCTCGCCAGGTTGATCATCCCCTTGCTTGTCAATGTGCCACCTGGGAGCTTCTCAAGCTTATCTTGAATTGGGGGGGGGGTACACACACACACACACACACACACACACACACACACACACACACACACACACACACACACACACACAAATGGAAAGGGCAGTGGTGGGCTGGTGGTAAAGGTGCTGGATTAACAATCCCAAGGTTTTGGGTCCAAGCCCCACTGTAAACGGGTTGTCACTGTCTCCTCCCAGTTAGGCTAACTGGGTTATTAAAGGCCAGCCATGTCTCTCACAGTCTATGGTGAGAGGTTCATGTAAAAGAACCGATTCTGACTTTCAACAAGAGGAGTGCAATAGCCATCAGCGTGTTTCTGCCCTGTGATGGCCTGCCGAGCCGTCCAGGGTGTACTCTGCCCTCGCCTGGAGTCGGCTGGGATTGGCGCCAGCCTACCCATGACCCTAATTAGGATTAAACATCATTTTCTGAACCTCTTGGGCTGGCTGGCTCCCATCTCAGCCGACTCCGGGCATGGGGGGCACACCCTGAACAGCTCGCCAGGTCATCGCAGGGACAACACTTACACAACCATTCACACTCACTCTCACTCCTAGGGGCGATTTGTAACAGCCAACTATCCTACCGTGCATGTTTTTGGACTGCGGGAGGAAACCAGAGTACGTGGAGGAAACCCACACAAGCACGAGGAGAACATCCAAACACCACACAGAAACAACCGAGCTGGGAATCGAACCCAGGCCCACAGTGATGGTAATCGTTCTTCAATGCATCACCTATATTTGTTATTTTCTGATCACCTGGTTGAATCAGGTGTATTCGAGGATGAAAAACAGGAGGTTATGTGTTCTGTATCAGGGCTTCTAGATACTCAGATACTTTCTCCTTAATACTGAGTTGTTGTTTATTACATAAAGATCCTCAAAACGCCGAGATCAGCGACAGTAAATAAACAGATATTTTATTGGTCGGTTTTGAGAGGATGGCAATCATGCTCATAGTGGCTCCTTCTGCAAGTGCACTTGAGAGAGAGACAGAGAGAGAGAGAGAGAATAGTCCCAAGAGCACAAACGTCCAATATGGCTGCTGAGTAGAATATCAGCCAAACATGGACCTGCGTCCTTCTGTATCCACACGAGAGACACTTTAGGGAACAGACCAGCTGTTACACAATCAATTCTCTCTCTCTCTCTCTCTCTCTCTCTCTCTCTCTCTCTCTCTCTCTCTCTCTCTCTCTCTCCCTTGTGTGTGTGTGTGTGTATGATAAAATGATAAAAGGAGAGAGCGAGATGGGCATAAACTCAGCGGTGTGTAATAACTGCCCCGAGGAGTCATGCTTTCTGGATAGAGAGGTACCAGTCTCACTTCAGTTAGGATCCATAATGATAACACACACACACACACACACACACTCACACACACACACACACACACACACACACACACACACACACACACACACACACACACACTCACACACACACACACACACACACACACACACACACACACACACACACTCACACACACACTCGAGCTCGTAACTTAGATAATAAGGGGCCAGTAGAGGAAAATGGACACTCACACAACACCCCACATATTACTTGCCTTCATGTTCTAATGTTAACCCTTTCAAGTCCAGAATATTTATGCACATACCAAGATTCGAAACGTCATACCAACTTAATTCTGCCATGTACTGTCAGCCATCTTTTATAACTGCTACTGATGCTGCTGAACGGTTCACCGTAACACGCTTGGAGGAAAGTGCGATCCATCCAAGCTAGACGGGGGACCGTCATTATTCCTTCGGGCAGGGGTGGCTCATTGCTTAAGGCTCTGGATCAGTGAACTGAAGGTGAGCCGTTCAAGCCCCAGTACCACCAAGGTGCCATTGTTGGGCCCTTGAGCAAGACCTTTACCCTCAATTGCTCATTTGTATGTAAACATAAGTGGCATGTGCCAAATTCCATCAATTTAAATTATTCCTGTGAGGAATCGTGGCTGTGGATGGGTCCGGGTGGTGATTGCATCATGAGGATTCAAACTCATGATGTACAGATAATATAAAGTCGGAGAGGATTGATTTGTGAAGCTACACAGCCTCTTTCGCAGGATTACAGTGTACTGACATTTTATGAAAACCAGTATCGTGGGGGGAGAGAGAGAGAGAGAGAGAGAGAGAGAGAGAGCATGCATGCTCAAATTGTCATAGAAAAGTGGATTAAATGATGACAAGCAGATGAATTAGTGTGTGTGTGTGTGTGTGTGTGTGTGTGTGTGTGTGTGTGTGTGTGTGTGTGGCATGTTGATGGCACAGTGTAAGAAACGGATCTGGCGGCTCCAGTCTCGCT
>CM045746.1:23106965-23129465 GCA_024760905.1 Plotosus lineatus
ACTGTAGGGACATATACAGTATATCATTAGATGACATCATATGTGCCGTTAAGTCATGTGACGTGACATTAGTTGCCTGAGGAGATTATAGTGACGTAGACATTACTAGATGACATTAGTTCGCATTCGCTGTTAAGAGACTGTAGGGACCTGTACATCATTAGATGACATCATGTGTGTCGTTAGATCATGTGACGTGAGATTAGGGGCATCAGGAGACTATAGTGACGTAGACATTATTAGATGACATTATTAGGAATTAGCTGTTAAGAGACTGTAGTATAACGTCATTAGATGACATCATATGTGCCATTAGGTCATGCAACTTGACATAAGGGCATCGGGGGATTGTAGTGACATAGACATCATTAGATGACATTCGGTAGCATAGTCATGCCATGTGGCATTAGAGGTAGGAGACTGTAGGGACATGGACGTCACCAGATGTTATATGTGCCGTTTGGTCATGTTATGTAACTTTATATGACATCATCTTTTTATATGGACAAAGGAATGATATGGTCTAAGGTGACATTAGAGGAACTCGGATATATTTTTAGAGTCATTTATTAATATGTATGATTGAAAGTACTGAACATATCGATTATAACTGAAAAAAAGGAAATGGAACACAGAATTTACCAAAACATGACAATTCTGATGCAAAAGATATTCATATTTCCTTCAAAACAGATGACAAGCATATATTGTAATGAGTAGCAACATCCAAGGTAGTGCATTCATCTGTTCTGACATCAGGAGCTGGACAGACGGCCAAAGACACTCGATTATCCACCCACATCATTATGAAGTGACAGTGGAATCAGCCAGGCGCATTCCGATTTCAATTTGAGGTGAACAACGTCATCCGCGTCTTCTGGAAGGCCCAGGCTCAGCTGGAAAAGATTCACACGCGCACGGCCTTGTCTGTGTCATGTGACTCAGAAGCATGTTGGGGTGTGTTTGATTACAGTACTGAATTGGCAGAGGGAGGACAGTGTGTGTCTGTGTGTGTGTGTGTGTGTGTGTGTGTGTGTGTGTGTGTGTGTGTGTGTGTGTGTGTGTGTGTATGTGTGCTTGATTCTGATAGGTTTGCTATCTTAACATAATCAACACCATTATTCATTCAGAATATTTTCTCGTTTCCGACTGTTGGAAAACCATCAAATAATTCAGAATACTTTATAGTTCAGAATACTTTATTGATTCCGGAGGAAATTGTGTGCACACAGTTGCACCGTACAAGTCAGAGAGATAAAGATAAAGTCTCAACAATGAAAATCAAAGAAAAAGACAAATGTTAATATATATATATATATATATATATATATATATATATATATATATATATATATATATATATATATATATATACACGTTACACGTACATGATCTACATATATAAATATATCTATGATGAAGTGTGAAATTAGATGTTGGCATTGGTGGCCTGGTGGTAAAGGTGCTGGATCACATCCCAAGGTTGGAGTTCAAGTCCCACTCTCAACAGGTTGTCAGTGCACTAACCCCCCAGTGCACTAACTGGGTTATCAAAGGCCAACCATGTCTCTCATTGTCTATGGTGGGGGATTCATGTAAAAGAACCATTGCTGACTTTCGACAGGAAGAGCTGCATAGCCGTCAGCGTGTTTCCGTCCAGCGATGGCCTGGGGAGCTGTCCAGGGTGTACTCTGCCCTTGCCCAAAGTCGGCTGGGATGGGCGCCAGCCTCACTGTGACCCTAATTAGGCTTCAGAAAATGAACGGATGAATGAAATGAGGAGTAATATGTATATAAACATATTGAGAGAATGAATGGAGTCAGTGAGGGACATGTACAGTTTTATTAATATTGTAAACAGTAGAATGTAAATATATAACAGTGGATGTTGGCGCGATATGGATGAGTTTTGTACGGTGTAATGTTCACAGGTAGGATTTCCTGTGTGCATTTCGGTGGTATCGGTCCTTCACTGAACGCCTCCTGTGACTGATCAGCAGGTTGTGAGGGGTGGGAGGGGTTGATCAATATCAGCTTTATTTTGGACAGCATTCACCTCTCGGACACTAGAGCCGCAGAGTCCAGCTCCATCCCCACAACGTTACTGGCCTTGTGGATCAGTTCCTTCAATCTGTTATTGTCTGCAACCCTCAGCTTGCTGACCCAGCATGCAACAGCATAGTAGATAGCACCGGCCACAACAGACTCATAGAACATCCTGAGTAGTGTCCGACAGATGTTACACAACCTGAACCTCCTCAAAAAATAGAGACTGCTCTGTCCCTGTGTGGTAAGTGTGGTAGGATTATTGTGTAATTAAAAAATATATATATTTTGTATGAATAATAAAACTGTTATAGAATTTGCTTCTGGTAGGATATGTAGAATTACAGGGATCCCTCGCTACTTCGTGCTTCAATTCATGCGGCTTCAGTTCATCGCAATTTTTTTTACTTTTTTTTTTTTTTTTAATATTCATCAAATTAAAAAATAAGGAAAGTAAGGAAGAATAGGGGAACAAGTTAAGGAAAATGCCACAAAAACAAAAAAACCAGGGCCAATTATGCAAAAAAAAAACAAAACCTCCCATCAAAACTACTTATATTGTTGTGAGGTGCGCATCTGCACACATGCACGTGCATCTGCGCGCGTCTGTATGTGTGTGTATTTATATTTTATTTACATCTTATGAATTATTTTTCATGTTTAATTGTTATTATAAGCATTTATAGCACTGAATATGTATTTATTGATATTATATACACATATACATGTACGTATACGTCAGTCAGGGGGGGTTGGGGGGTGATCCTACTTCACGAAATTCGATGGTCGCAGGGGGGAGCTCGGTTCCAATTAACTGCGGAAAGTGTCCCTGTAATTCATCTCGGATATTGTCATAACCTCCCCCTACCAGATTGTTTTCCGAATAATACTTTTCCTCATAGAATTATTATTTATCATCCCAAGATAGCGGACCAATCAGATTGCAGGTCATGCCGTTCCACGTTGATCAGCCATAACATTATAACCACTGACACAGTTATTTTGTTTTCGTGGTTCCTACTAAGGAGTTGGCATCCTTAGGCATAAAGTGAGCAGTCAGTGCTCGAAGCTGATGTGTTTGAAGATGGAAAAATGAGCAAGTCTGAGGATCTATGGGGTGACTCTGACGAGGGCATTGCGATGGCTGAACGACTGGAACTGTTTGTCGCCAAAATGTCACATGTCCTGGTGTATGCAGTGATAAGTACTGTACCTGCCAAAGGTGTTCCAGGAAAGGGTGTCATGGCTGCCCGAGGCTCATTGATGCATGTGGGAAGTGAAGGCAACAGTCGTACGTCTGGTCTGAGAGAAGGGTGTGTTGAGGCTTGATGTGTATGGCACTGTCTAACTGCCCACCCAGCCAGGTGGTGTTAATCCATTGGCCGATTAGCTGATACAGCTAACTGATACAGCAATACATAGCTGATGTAAAGTTGTTGTGTGACAATGACCGTGATGGGCGTGTCTCCTGTGCGCTCCATATGGAAATGAGCACCAGAGCCGCTTTAAAGCCCGCTCCAGGATTAGCTGATGCTTTAGTCACGTCAGCTCCTGTTAGCGCCCCACTATCATCCCTTCGCACACTTCCCACCGGCGCTCTGTCTTCTTCTGCACTTGCTTACACTTCTCTCCAGCTTCTGACTTCACATCAGTCTGGTCTCTAAAATGATGCCATTTCCCAGGTCTATATATTTCGAAGCGTTATTTAGGTTTAATGTAGCGCTTCAGCAGTAGTGCTGTCTCTTCCTCTCTGTCCACGTGCGCCGTAGGGCGAGTTCTGGTCAACCAGACGACCAGAGGACATGAATAGCAATTACCATACAGTCATTCCTCATTACCCGGGTTTATGATATTTTAAATCGCCACAGGGAACCACACGTACATGATGTGGCACTGGGAGCCATTTACACAGCAGGAGGAGATGGTGTAGGCTTGAGCTTGTGTGTGTGTGTGTGTGTGTGTGTGTGTGGCTGTTTGTGAGTAAACAGCGATAGAATTGTTCTTGTTTTTTTATGTTTGTTTGTTTTTTTTTGTTGTTGTTTTTTTAATTGCTGTAAATGTGACAGCAATCATGAAGGTAGAAATACTTTATTTAATTTGCATTATCTCTTGTGCAAGCCTGTCGTCTTTGGTTACTTTTAGAACGTTAAGTAGAAGTATAGAAAATGTGAGCGGGTGCACATACTTTAAAGTACTCCCACACTCTCATTTGCCAACCTGCTTCATCCAATTAGGGACGCAAGAGGCCGGAGCCTATCTCAGTCGACACCGGGCGAAGTAATGTTACTGCATCGGTTCTTTGAGGAACCGTTGTGTATAATAGTGACAAATATGATAGCGGCACGTTGGCGTAGTGGTTTACATGTAAGCTTCACAGCAAGAGGGTCCTGGGTTCGAGTCCCTGGTCTCAGCGGTGGCTTTTCCATGTGGAGTTTACATGTCCTCATCGTGCCTGCTTGGGTTTCGTCTAGATACCAGAGTTCCTCACAACAGTCTAAAGATGTGTGTATTACACGAACTGGCTGTGCCACAGTGCTCCCAAATGTTAGTGGTCCGGTGATGGATTGGCTTTCGCCAGCGTTGGTAATGAATGGTGGCGTTGTAGACGTAGTGTTTTTTTCTGAAGAATATCGTGAAAGAGAGCAGTGGTGGCCTGGTGGTAAAGGTGCTGGATCACTGATCCTAAGGTTGGGGGTTCAAGCCCAACTCTCAACGGGTTGTCACTGCTGTCCCCCCCCAGTGCAACTAACTGGGTTATCAAAGGCCGGCCATGTCTCTCACTGTCTATGGTGTGAGGTTCATTAAAAGAACCATTGCTGGCTTTCAACAAGAGGAGCTGCATAGCCGTCAGCGTTTTTCTGCCCTGAGATGGCCTGGCGAGCTGCCCAGGGTGTACTCTGTCCTCGCCCGGAGTCGGCTGGGATGGGCGCCAGTCTCCCCACGATCGTGATTAGGATTAAGCATTGAGAGAAAATTAATAAATGAATGAATATAGTGAAAGAGGGTGGGATGTTTATTATTAAAATTATCACATGTGCCATAGCATCCCATAATTGCATGTAATCATGTACACTGCAGCAAAAAGTAAATAAATAGATTACACTCTTTGTAATATTTCTTTACAATGTTATGATGATCCAATGTCATGAAAGCCACATACTCGTCGTTTTCCCCAAACACAAAAGAGTTACGGCAACACTTGACATCATGACAGACTCCAGCGGCGCTGTGTTTGTTCTAGTAACGTGTAAAGTTCTCCGCTGCTCACTCACAGGACACTTTATGAGATTGTGCAGATGTTTGGATTTGACTGGAACTGCTCTTTATATACAACATTAGAGTGTGTGTGTGTGTGTGTGTGTGTGTGTGTGTGTGTGTGTGTGTGTGTGTGTGTGTGTGTGTGTATGTGTGTGTGTGTGTTATACCAGACCTCAGTACAGTCCTTACCTCTGAAACAGTAGGTTATATAATCCTGCGAGAGGCTGGTTAGCATGCGCTTATGCAACACTGGCCTCAAGTAAAAGCTTCTCCTGTCACGCCGACTGAAAACTAACAAGCCAGAGAGATTTAAGACATGTGTGGATGCGTTATGTTTCATCTCGCTATTCATGTTATAAGAAGAGAAAGATCTGACCCAATACCCGAAAGTTCAAGACTGCTTCAAGATAGCTTTATTAAATACTTGATGCTGGTTGGTCATTTCAACAATGCTACGGATTGGCAAGGCTCTCATAGGATTTGAACTGACAGCCTACATGGTGTGCGTGTGTGTGTGCGTGTGTGTGTGTGTGTGTGTGTGCGTGTGTGTGTGTGTGTGTGTGCGTGTGTGTGTGTGTGTGTGTGTGTGTGTGTGTGTGTGTGTGTGTGTGTGTGTGTGTGCATATATATATATATATATATATATATATGCATGGAGTCCTCGGTTTACGACTCTGATCCGTTTTTAAGACGCGATGTAACCCGATTTTCAGTGTAAGTCGGAACATAACATAAAATATATTGAAAAGTACTGTATGTACAGTGTTATAATAAAATGTAACAGTTAATGACATAAAAAAGTATTAAAAAAAGAGAAAACAATTCCTTACCACAAGAATGAAATACAGTAAGGGAGGGAGAGACACGCTTATTGTGCTGGAGAAGCTGGGAGACACACAGACTTTAAAAATTATAAAAGTATACCTTTTAAGCCCTTCTTCTGCTTCAATATCGTACCAATGGTGTACAGGTTTCAGCCATATTCCTTTGCGATATCATTCAACCGCATGCCACAAGCCCGCTTCTTCTTTTCACTAGCACCTGGAATCACTTTCTTGGGGACCATGATGAATGACAAAAAATAAAGTTGCAGTGAGCACACTAAAAACTCACGAAACAACAGTAATTCTGTTTAGTCCTTTACACGTGTTAGAACTCTGTGATGAATGATGGGTTGAAGGCACATGAAAAGCATCATGGGTATCATGGAAATGCAACTCCCTCCTAACCAATGGGAGGTCAGCGGGGCAGGGTGTTGGGAGAAAGTCAATGGGAGAGCAACTCTATTGCGCCAATTTCAAAACAAAATACAGTATGCTATGAGTGTATTTACGTTTCGGGGGATTCGGGCGGCTGCGAAGCCGAGCACGCATTGTTTGAATTTTTGAGATGTCGTGTTTCGTAACGTGATGCCTCGTAACGTGGTGCCTATCTCAGCCAACTCCAGGCGAGTGCAGGGAACACTTTGGATAGCTCACCAGGCCATTACAGGGCAAACACTCACACAACCGTTCATACTCACACTCAAATCTATGGGTGATTTGGAACAGCCAATCAACCTACTGTGCATGTTTTTGGACTGTGGGAGGAAACCGGAGTACCCAGAGGAAACCCACACAAGCACAGGGAGAACATACAAACTCCACACAGATACGCCCGAGCTGGGAATTGAACCCAGCACCTTCTTGCTGTGAGGTGGACGTGCTAACCATTACACCACCCTATATAAATACACCAGGGGCAGTGGTAGCTCAGTGGTTATGGCAATGGGTTACTAATCCAAAGGTCGGGGGTTCAATCTTAAGCCCCACCACTGTTGGGCGCTTGCACAGCCCCCTCCCCATCCCTTGTTCACCAGCATCAGGTAACATCAAGGACTGACGCACAAGGGCCAGCTAACATTAGCAATTAGATTAGCATGAGTAGTGACCAGTTTGCTTTTTTTTTTCTCTCTTGATGTTGCTATTAGTGGTATATAAGGTGATATTGTATTAGTGGATTAGCCAATCAGAACATGTGGTTGCTCATATCCAGTAGATGTGAATGGAATAAAAATATTTCCATATTGATGTTGACATAAGTACACCTTTACCCACATCTGCAGAAATCCATACAGGTTTAACTGGAAGCATGTCTGCATACCTAAATATCCAGATATGCATAGACATTCCTACATACAATGCAAACTACAACACCATGACTTAAAATAATGTGCTTGAAATCTTATTCCATGCATTGGTAGTCATTATTATTTGTGTTGTGGCGTCCATGCTGGTGTGTCGGTGTGTTAGAGCAGAGCGAAACACTGGCGTGTGCAGATACCACCTTGCTGAACTTTCGCCTCTGACAGAGTGCAGATGCAGAGACTCATAAACGAAAACGACGCCAGTAATTAGACCCAGTCAATAAAAGTTGTAAGTCTGTGTCCAATTAGCGGGCTTGATGGGGTTTCTGCAACTGCAGTTCAGGTCTGAATAGTAAAGCGACCGAAGACACCGCTGACCGAATCAACCAGCCAGCAGGAAATCCGGAGATTTCAGCTCAACTCCAATCCTGCCCGGTTAGTGCTTTTATATATACATGGTGCAGCTCTTCATCAGCTCAGACCTTACTGTCTATGTGTTTTTCGCATTTCAGAGGGAGCTACTGTTGTCAGTTGATAAAATTAATTAACCTCAATTACTTCAATCCTGTCATCATGTTCTCTGTTTATATTAAAACAATAAAGTGCACCATATGTGTTCTAAGACATCGATTTAAATATGCATTACCCCAGAACGATCTTTTAGGTTTGCTGTAAGTCTCGGCTTCATTCTGATACCAGACATTATTTTTAATTCATTTACATTAAACAACAACTGTTTCAAGCACTTTATTTCTTGTTTTGTTTTGGTTGTTCTTTTTTTATAAAACAGATCAATATGGTCAAGCTGGATCTTACACTCAATTATGAAATAGATGTAAGCAATGCTGGCTGTCTGATAAACTCTCTATGGAAGTTTGAAACAAGGGTCACTGTTTAGGGTTATGTAGCTGATGGTCCTGCAATAAATAAGTAAAAATAAAATATTAACTGAGTCTCAGGTCAACACTGAGAAATTACAGACTGACCCTTTGGTGTTATTGTGTCAAGGCTGAGGTCTGGAATTTTCGTGTACTGACCAAGTTAATTTGCAAGAAAGAGGCTGCGTCATAATGTTTTTACTTTGTAATCCAAATCCAACTGCTAAAAACTCATGTAAATCTGCAGTGAATGTCCAGAATGTTAGTCTATGTTCGTTAAATCTCCTTTCAACCTGCAGTTTGAAAACTAATTTAAAGTTTTTAAGCCTGACTTGGTTTGCGACTTGACCTTTTTGAAATCTGTCTGGGCTGAAATATGGCTGCAAAGTCCTAGTAAATTGGTTGTATTAACAAAATGTATTTATTTGTTAGCCGGGCGGCACGGGGCCAGCCACAGTGGTTAGTACATTCGTTCACAGCATGGAGGTCCTGGGTTCAGTGTCCCAGGCTCGGGGCGTTTCTGTGTGTAGTTCGTATGTTCTCCCCTTGCATGGGCGTCCTTTGTGTACTCTGGTTTCCCCCCACAGTCCAAAAACAGGCACAGTACGCTGAGCGGAGCTTCCAAATCATCCCCAGGTGTGAGAATGAGTGTAAATGGTTGTACGTGTGTTGGCCTCCGCATTGATCTGGAGAGATCAACAGGGTGTACCCTGTCCTCTGTTAAAGTCGGGAAAGATTTGCACCTGAGACCCTAATTAGAAGTAAGTGGGGCAGTGGTGGTCTAGTAGTATAGGGCGCTGGATCGCCGATCCAAAGGTTGGGGGTTCGAGTCTCACTCTCAACAGGTTGTCCCCCCAGTGCAATAACTGGGTTATCAAAGGCGGACCATATCTCTCACTGTCTATGGTGAGAGGCACGTTAAGGAACCATTGCTGACTTTCGTAAAGAGTAGCTGCAAAGCCGTCAGCGTGTTTCTGTCCCTTGCTAAAAAGGGTTGTGACAGGAAGGGCATCCGACGTAAAAACCTCTGCCAAATCAAAAACGTGCGAATCAAATGATTCACTGTGGCGACAACCCGAGTATAAGGGAAAAAGCCGAAAGGAAGACAGATCCTAATTAGAAGTAAGTAGCTTTGAAAATCAACGAATGATTTATTTGTAGCCGTAATAAATGAAAAACAAACAAAAACGAGAAAGAAAAAAAAAAGATGGTGAGAAAGGGTAGTGTGTGTGTGTGTGTGTGTGTGTGTGTGTGTGTGTGTGTAGTCTACATCTTTATAGTGAATAGCAGTCGCTATCATTTCCCAATTTTTTCCCCTCACCTAAGCCACACCCCCTTTTAGAGCTACAAAGATGCCCATCTTAGACCAGAGCAAAACAGTCACAGCTTCAGGGGGGGAAAGTGCCACCAACAGATTCTCTCTCTCTCTCTCTCTCTCTCTCTCTCTCTCTCTCTCTCTCTCTCTCTCTCTCTCTCTCTTTCTCGCTCTTTCTCCCATTTTGCATCTCTTTCACTCTCTCACTCACTTTTTCAGTGCTACATCAGTATAGTAGCAGTCTTTCATGGACAGTGAAGTGTAAAATGAATGGAGCAAGAGACACAATGCTGCTGATCAATCTGCCATGGAGGAGAGAACTATGGGTAAACGCGTGCGTCAGGGCCAAGCAGGGAGAGAAGCGTGTCCAAGAGAGCATGGAGAGAGAGGATGCGTGTGTGTGTGTGTGTGTGTGTGTGTGTGTGTGTGTGTGTGTGTGTGTGTGTGTGTGTGTTTGTGTGTGTGTTTGCACATGTGTGTATGAGAGAAAGAGTGAGAGAAGGAGGACAGGTTCATTGTCACGCTCAAGAATAGGCTCAAATTCACTCTGACTGGGCTTTTTGCTCCAAAGAATCGGAGATAAACAGCATAAAGCAGAACAGCCAAGCACACATTCACTGCCTCGACACGCCGCCCTGACAGACCTTCATTATATTCCTCTGCTCATTTTTTTTATACTCATACAATGGCACTTCTATCAGTTTGTCCTCCAAGCACACAATAACTCACTGCCTGAACAAATCTCCGAGAGAAAAGAAGAAGAAGAGTTTTCATGATCAGGCCACAGGAGCAAACACACAGATGTACAATTGCAGGAGTTTGTGCTAACGGTGAGACGATAGAAATCACAGCTTGGATTTTTACCAAGCAGTAAAGGCTCGTGTTTGAACTTTATTCTGAATGAAATGGATTTTTTTGAAAAGGGTTTTTACAACTTGAAAGAAAAACACTTTGCTGTTTTTCCACTTTACGTTCATTCATTCATTCATTTTCTGAACCGCTGAATCCTAATTATGGGTCACGTGGAGGCTGGCGCCCATCTCAGCCGACTCTGGGCGAGTGCAGAGTACACCCTGCCTGAATGGCCTGGCGAGCCTCTTGTTGAAAGTTAGCAATGGTTCTTTTACATGAACCTCCCACCATAGTCAGTGAGAGACATGGCCGGCCTTTGATAACCCAGTTAGTGCACTGGGGGGGGGGGGACAACCTGTTGAGAGTTGGGCTTGAACCGCCAACCTTGGGCTCAATGGTCCAGCACCTTTACCACCAGGCAGCCACTTCCCTCAACTGTATGTAAGAAAAGTAATTCTGCTTGAAACAATGTGTTTTTTTTTTTTTTTATGAAAGCATTACTTTATTTATTATTACTCATTCATTCTTTAAATCATTTCCTAATGGATCATATACTATTATTATATATTAGAGAGGCTGGGGCCTATCTCAGCCGACTCTGGGCGAAGGCGAGGTACACCATGAACAGCTCAGCAGTCCATTACAGGCCAACACTAACAACACTTGCACTCACGCCGAGGAACAAGTTGGGAACAGCCAGTTGGCTGAATGTGTTTTTGCTCTCATGGAGGAAACCGGAGGACCCGGTGGAAACCACACAAGCACAGGGAGAACCAAAAAAAAGCCACAGAGATACGCCCTTGCTGAACCCAGGACCTTCTTGACATGCGAGTCGCTACGCCAACTTTTGGGTGTCAGGATATGTCATGATTTTTGTTTTTTTGTTTTTTTTTTCACTACATTGTTGTTTTTACTGGTTTTGCACTCAGAACATTTAAAAAGAATAACATACCAGCACCCTTTTTTTTTCTTTTTTTCTTTTCTTCCTTCCATTTTTCTTACTCTGACATCCCCGCAGTTCTGATGTTTGGAACTTATGAGTCGTGTTAGTCGTTTCACCTCGTAGTTCTCCCCCCCTCCTCATTTTTAGTTGTTTCCCCCCTGAACCCACCATCATGCTCCATCGCTACAATTCCACTCCTTTCCTCCCCGCGGGCAATCTCTTGCTGTGTGACATCACACTGTTTCCTGTCTCCTTGCCAGCTCAACGACAGCTTCCTGTTCCGCTGGCTGAACCCTGTCTCCGCGACGACAGATGCTGTCGCCACAGCAACTGTCACCTAAAAGGCTGAACAGGTGTACAGAGGTGGTTTGCATACGGAGAAGCCCTTCAACACGCAGCCATCCGCTAGATCGGCAAATCGGCGTAGAGTAGATCGTGTTACGCTTTCATCCCATCCGGATGTATAGAGTCGACTGTACTCAATAGCCATCAAGCACTCTGAGTGCACATTATTGGGCGCCAATTTAATTTCACCAAAGTGGATAAATAAGATGTTGTTTGGCTTTATTGTTACTGCAAATAGAAGCTAAAATAAAATGGCCATACGAGTCTGATCCTAATGGTTTGATAATATCGGTGGCGGGGGGAAGGTTTTGGTGGCAATACCGACAGAAACAACTTGTACTGGTCCTATTGACTCTAATAGGACTGTTGCTGCTGCTGTTGTTGTTGTTGTTGTTGTTGTTACCAATGTTGCTATTGTTGTTTTTGTTGCTTCTGTCAGTGTTGTTGTTGTTGTTGTTGTTGCTGCTGCTGCTGCTATTGCTTTGCTGTTCTTGCTTCTTACTTCACTGTTGTTGTTTGTGATGCTGTTGCTTTTAATGTTGTTTCCTCAGGGTTCACTGTTATTGTTATTGTTGCTGTGAATGTTATTATTGTTGCTGTTGCTGCTGCTGCTGCCGCCATTGCTTTTGATGTTGTTATTATTGTTATGTTGTTATTGTGGTGATAGTGATGCTAATGTTGCTGCCGCCGTTGCTTTTGATGTTGATGTTATTATTTTTATGTTGATATTATGATGTTATTGTGGAGATAGTGATGCTAATGTTGCTGCCGCCGTTGCTTCTAATGTTATTGTTGTTGTTATTATTGTTATGTTGCTATTATGTTGTCATTGTTTTTTATAGTGATGCTAATGTAGCTGCTGCCGTTGCGTTTGTTGTTGCTTCAGACATCACTGCTGTTGTTGATGTTGCTGCTGCTGCTAATATTGTTGTTGTTGCTGTTGCTTCTGTTGGTACTTCTGATTTCACCCTTGTTTTGTTGATGTTATTACTGTGATTGTTGTTGTTGGTGGTGGTGGCGCTTCTGCTACTGCTGCTGCTGCTGCTGCTGCTTATTTTAATGTTGTTGCTTCAGACTTCAATGTTGTTGCTGTTGATGTTGCTGCTGCTTTTACTTTTTTTATCATTACTTCTGACATCTGCTGCTTTTGTTGTTGTTGTTGATTTTGTTGTTGTTGCCACTGCTCTTTTTGTTTTTGTTGTGTTTGCTGCTGCTGCCATTCTAGTTGTTGCTTGTTGTTTGTGTAGTTGTTGCTGGTGCTGCTCTTGTTGCTGGGTTTCTTGCCACTATTGTTCTTGTTGTTGAGTCCATGCTTGATGATTGATGGGACTGGTCAATCCAGACAAATTTCCCTGAACAGACAATAAATTATTATCTTACATCAAAAACGCACGCAAAGACACGCCATTTGTATTCTAATGGTTCATCTTAATGTTGTTTTCAGTACTGCATACATTATCTTACTTGAGAGATTAATAGGCTGTTAGACCCAACGGTACTGTAACTTAATTGAGAGAGAGAGAGAGAGAGAGAGAGAGAGAGAGAGAGAGAGAGAGAGAGAGAGAGGAGTATATCTTGGACAAGAGGGGATGAATAGTGCTTGAGACTCGGCGTTGCAGTCTCACATTATCTGAAAGATATAACCACAGGTTGATATGATAATACATACAGATATCAGACGTGAGCTTGTGCTATAAACTATAAATACAATTATATCCTTTCATTCATTTTTTAAGCTGTTTAATCCTAATTATGGTCGTGGGGAGACCGGCGCCCATCTCGGTCAACTCTGGGTGAGAGCAGAGTACACCCTCGACAGCTCGCCTGACCATTTCAGAACCAACACTCGCACAATCGATCAAATGCACACTCACGCCTTGGGGAGATTTGGAAAAGCCAGTTAACCTACTGTGCATGTTTTTGGATTGTGGGTGGAAACCAGAGAACCCGGAGGAAACCCACACAAGCACGGGGAGAGCATGTAGACTCCACACAGAAACACCCGAGCTGGGAATCGAACCCAGGACCTTGTTGCTGTGAGGCGGCCATGCTAACCACTACGCCGCCGCGCCGTCCCATGTGATATCTATAAAAACAAAACAAAACAATTGTTGTATTTTATTTATTACATTTATGGCACTCTGAAGATTCGCCGTTCATTAATGTCCCGGATTCTGCATAGTACAGTAGTTCCATCTGACGTATTTGTGGTCAGACATTATCTTTGGCCTGCGCTCAGGAAATTTTCATCATCTTACTTCACACGAATTCTCACCGTGGCTGACCCAGGATCTCTTCTAAAGCCTTCGAAAAGCTCTCTACGACACCTAGCACGTTCTTCAAACCCGCGCCAAGCCGCAATCACTCAATCTTCTCCTCACGTTGTTTTTAAACTGACACGTTGGCAAATCCAGGCCTATCCTCGTCATCACTGTGAAGAAAATGGGACGCATTGTGAAAGCGGACATGCGATACAACGGCTCAGGATCTGTCTGGTATAATTCTGTCAGTTTGCAGCGATTTGTTTCAATGCCTGCGAGGTGATGGGACTCTGAGCGTGTCAGCACGCGTCCTCAAGGTTCAGCCGGCAGCCTTAAAAACTACTCGATTCTTCTAGCGCGCTACATTACCGACATATTAAACTTCTCTCATCCTCTTAGGGAGATACAGATCCAGGTGAGAGTGAATCTCGGTGTGAAATTAATTTTCACGACGCCTGGTTTACCTCTACTTTCGCTAAGTCTCTGATTACATCTCACCAGCAGCTCAGCGCCGCAAAATGAAGACCACAAATCATTCTCTCCTTTTGCTTCAAGGTTACGACCTTCAAGATTTCAGTTGTGATTAGAGCTGGTGTAGAAGGCAAAGGCCACAGATCAGATTTATCTCGTATTTGGGGGCGGTCTAACACACTCGGAGAGAAATAGCTATCCACCCCCCTCGTACGGATGAGCTCACAGACGTACATGATTGGGCGGCGATCTCTGTTAGTGAAGGGAACTGATCGTACGCCGTCCTTCCCTCCTGTGAAAGCTCGGCCAGTTAACTCCTGTGGACTCCCAGCCACGGAAGACTGGCATTCAACCGGATTCGAACTTGCGATCTCCGGGTCAATAGCCACGCACCGTGTCGATGCCCCACTTGGGAACCGGTACAGATTTTCTTAGTATATTATTACAGTCATCCCTTGCCACTTTGCGATTTGAACTTCGCGGTCTTGGTACATTGTGGTATTTTAATAAAAAATAATTTCAAAAAAATATTCAAAAAAATTTAAAATTCACGCTGAATTGCACGCTGAACACGCATGTACACAAGCGGTAGGCAGGGGCCCAAGGCAGGCTGCGTCCATTGTTTACAAACGACAGACTGAAGTGCCCCTCCTTCCCAATTCAGGCAGGGACCGCCCACTCAACTCAATCTCGCAAGCTGATTGGCTTAGACACGTGACGCTGTAGCCTCGTACATTCCCCCGCGGGGATTTTTTGTGATTTTGTGATCTTATAGTGTTTGTGAACGTCCTGTACCATCTAATGCATCCAATGAGCCCAAGAAAAAGCGAAATATGATGACAGTGACACAAAAAGTGAAGTTGCTAGATATGCTGACGGCGGGTAATACATATGCCCATGTAGCACGCCATTACGGCATAAATGAATCTACCGTGCGTTACATAAAAAAAGACTAAGATTAAGCTCAAGCGGAGAAGAGCTATTGTCAGAGGTGAGTACCGTACTTAAAGTATTTATATATACTAGTCCTTCTCAAAAAATTAGCATATGTGATAAAGTTCATTATTTTTCTGTAATGTACTGATAAAAATTAAACTTTCATATATTTTAGATTCATTGCACACCAACTGAAATATTTCAGGTCTTTTATTGTTTTACCTTCAAATAATTATGTTCAGTTATGCACTCAATACTTGGTCGGGAATCCTTTTGCAGAAATTACTGCTTCAATGCGGCGTGGCATGGAGGTAATCAGCCTGTGGCACTGCTGAGGTGTTATGGAGGACCAGGATGCTTCGATAGCGGCCTTAAGCTCATCCACAGTGTTGGGTCTGGTGTCTCTCAACTTTCTCTTCACAATATCCCACAGATTCTCTATGGGCTTCAGGTCAGGAGAGTTGGCAGGCCAATTGAGCACAGTAATACCATGTTCAGTAAACCATTTAGCAGTGGTTTTGGCACTGTGAGCAGGTGCCAGGTCGTGCTGAAAAATGAAATCTTCATCTCCATAAAGCTTTTCAGCAGATGGAAGCATGAAGTGCTTCAAAATCTCCTGATAACTAGCTGCATTGACCCCGCCCTTGATAAAACACAGTGGACCAACACCAGCAGCTGACATGGCACCCCAGACCATCACTGACTGTGGGTACTGGACACTGGACTTCAGGCATTTTGGCATTTCCTTCTCCCCAGTCTTCCTCCAGACTCTGGCACCGCGATTTCCGAATGACATGCAAAATTTGCTTTCATCCGAAAAAAGTATTTTGGACCACTGAGCAACAGTCCAGTGCTGCTTCTCTGTAGCCCAGGTCAGCCGCTTCTGCCGCTGTTTCTGCTTCAAAAGTGGCTTGACCTGGGGAATGCGGCACCTGTAGCCCAGTCCACTGCTTCCACAGGTCCCCCAAGGTCTGGAATCGGCCCTTCTCCACAATCTTCCTCAGGGTCCGGTCACCTCTTCTGGTTGTGCAGCGTTTTCTGCCACACTTTTTCCTTCCCACAGACGTCCCACTGAGGTGGCTTGATAGAGCACTCTGGGAACAGCCTATTCGCTCAGAGATTTCTTTCTGTGTCTTACCCTCTTGCTTCAGGGTGTCAATGATGGCCTTCTGGACAGCAGTCAGGTCGGCAGTCTTACCCATGATTGCGGTTTTGAGTAATGAACCAGGCTGGGAGTTTTTAAAAACCTCAGGAATCTTTTGCAGGTGTTTAGAGTTAATTGGTTGATTCAGATGATTAGGTTAATAGCTCGTTTAGACTACCTGAACATGATATGCTAATTTTTTGAGATAGGAATTTTGGGTTTTCATGAGCTGTATGCCAAAATCATCATCAGTATTAAAACAATAAAAGACCTGAAATATTTCAGTTGGTGTGCACTGAATCTAAAATATATGAAAGTTTAATTTTTATCAGTACATTACAGAAAATAATGAACTTTATCACAATATGCTAATTTTTTGAGAAGGACCAGTAAATTCTATTAATACATTACAGTATTTACATAAACATGTAACTGTGTAACGTTTAATATACATTTTTGATATTGTATACATGCAAAAACATATAGAAATTAGACAACATGGTAGAAATGAGAGGGGCGTTCCTACTTCGTGGTTTTTTGAATATCGCAGCCTGGTCTAGCCTACATTATCCGCAATATTCAAGGGATGACTGTATTATTGTGTCAGTGGAACCGTGGATGTTTTCTTTACTTGTTAGTTCTTTCTGTTCACACCGTAGCCCCACCCCCAACTCAAACTGATGAAGTTTTGAGTTGGGGGTGGGGCTACGGTGTGAACAGAAAGAACTAACAAGTAAAGAAAACATCCACGGTTCCACTGACACAATAATTTAAATTTAAATTTAAAAACAAATTATTGATTTGTTTTATTGAAATTAAATTATTGATTGATTAATGATAAAGAATTTACTGTTTATTTATTATACTATTGTGCAAGAGTTATAAATCTTTGATAATTGTAAATACATCGCTGCAGCATATCGGCCACAAAAGGTGCTACTCGATTATTTATTTACTTTTTTCTTCACATTAACCCAGTGCTTCTCAATTATTTTCTGTGGCGCCCCCCCTAGGAAGAAAAAAAAATCACACACACCCCTGCCTTGAGAGTAACTATAAATAGTATTATTTGTCTATAAAATTGTTATTAATAGACCTCTGCATAACACTGTATCTTTGTTAACATTAAAAACAAAAAGAAAGAAATACAGTTCAATTTACAATCAAGAAAAAGTCATTAACATTGTTTTTTCATCTGTAATAGAAAAGATTTAAAATGCACCAATGTGCCTGAAATTTAAAAAAAAAATACATCCTGATTTAAACTCATTCAACTTATTTATGTCTTAATATCTTTGTTTCTCTCCACCTTTCTCTTCGTTTCTGTTAGAAAATTTTCCGTATCGTTCCTTGAGGGGTTGTTTACTGCACTTCATATCGTTTGCTCATGTGAAAAACCGCTACACCGTAGCAAGACTATGAGAGCGCCACTGCCAACTACTGGAGTGGTGGTGCAATTACACTTAATTCTCATACACTATTTCAGAAAAGCATATTCCCCAGGGTCATACACGCTCCCCCTGGCATTACACCGTGCTCCCCCCCCCCCTCGCATCGGGCACGCCCCACTATTTGAGAAGCACTGCATTAACCACTAACTTGTTCTTCTTTTATGCAGCAGACATAATGGATAAACTTACCAGTTTCATTCATTCAATTTTCCTGAACCACCTAATCCTAATTAGGGTCGCGCGGAGGCTGGCGCCCATCTCAGCTGAATCTGGGCGAGGGCAGAGTACACCTTTACATGAACCTCTCAGCATAGACAAGTGAGAGACCTGGCCAGTCTTTGATAACCCAGTTAGCTGCACTGGGGGGGGACAGTGACAACCTGTGGAGAATGGGACTTGAACCCATGATCCAACACCTTTACCACCAGGCCACCACCTCCCCAACTTACCAGTTTATGCAGCCATTTTTTTCCCCATTTAGTACAACAGCATTAGATAAAATAGGGATTTAAATATGAAGATTCATAATTATTTTATAATGAAGTTGAAAAGAGCCTCTGAATGCCTGTCTGGACTCAGGAGGAGGAATCATAACGATAGAATGAGCTGTGTTACAACTTTCTTTGATTTTTTTTTTTTTTTTTTAAGAGGGCTGATGGATAGTCTCTCTGCATGAATGCAGCAACAGAAGTTCAGGTATTTGATTGAATCACAGTCAAACTGCACCTCATTACAAAAGCCATTAGTTTAGTCGACAGAAAAGCCCGAGAACTGTCGAGAGAGACGGGGACAAAGTGTTGTCTCCGGATGACAACAGTGATAAAGCATCAGGTTCTAATGGTCATGTTAATGTATTAGAATAAAGAAATTGCTCTGGCCTTGTATGTTTGGAGCTTTCTTGTTATTTATACAATTTTGGTGAAAGTTAAAAAAAAAAAAAAAAAAAAAAAACATGATTTAAAAATAGGGCGGCAGTGGCCCGGTGGTCAGGTGCTGGATTGCCGATCCTAAGGTTGAGGGTTCAAGCCCTACTGTCAACAGTTCTCACTGCTGTTTCTATCAGGAGGAGCTGCATAGCCGCCAGCGTGTTTCTGCCATGCCGATGGCCTGGCGAGCCGTCCAGGGTGAACTCTGCTCTCGCTCAGAGTCGGCTGAGATGGGCACCAGCCTCCCCATGATCCTAATTATGATTCATCGGTTCCGAAAATGGATGAATGTATCATTTAAAAATGGACCTGGAATATAATTCACGATGTGCTAACTAGATATTAGCATGTTTGCCTCTGGATGTTTCAATACATGCCTGAAGCATATAGCTTGATAGCTTGAGGTAACATACTGTATATACCTTTGCATAAGAAAATATAAATTTATAATTCATAATTCTAAAATATAATTAATTCGGTCATTTTTATTTATTTATTTGTCTATTTATTGGTTAGGTTTATGTGTTTCCAGCAGCAAAAATAAATAAATAGATAAATAAATAAATAAAAATATGTGCAGATTTTTGTCCAGAGATAAAGTTTGTTTGGACAAGCAAGACTGCATTAGATTTTGGACGCTGGCACCCATCTCAGCCGATACTGTGTTAAGGCAGGGTACACCCTGAACAGCTTACCAGAACATTGCAGCGGTAACACACCCACAATCATTCACGTTCATATTCACATCTATGGGCAATTTGGAACATCCAGTTATCCTAGCCTGCATGTCTTTGGACTGTAGGAGGAAACTGGAGTACCAGGAGTAAATCCACCAGGATCTTCTCACTGTGAGGCATACGTAAAGTAAAGTGTCAAACAGTATTTACAGTACCGTGGAAGAGGACAAGATGGAAGGTGTCGGTGTACCGTGAGAGTTAGTGCGAGTGATGAACACCTCAGTCTCCTCGATCCATTCGGATTGCTGAGTCCATCACTACTCTCTCTCTCTCTCTCTCTCTCTCTCTCTCTCTCTCTCTCTCTCTCTCTCTCACACACACACACACACACACACACACACACACACACACACACACACACAAAGGCTGAGATGACCTCGCAGAGCTGTAAATCCACTCAGCACTGCTGTTGAGTTGTCCTCCGGTGTAGTGCCAGGGAACACACACATACTGTAAACACCCAAACAAACAATAATGAGAAAGTTTGATTGTTTTTTTAGCTAAAAAGAGCATTGATGTTTATTATGTACATTAATTAGCATGGTGCAGTTCCTTGAAGATGTGTTTAGAGGTTAGTTTAAAAAAAACCCCACACACATCTGTCTGTGTTTCTGTAAACACGCCCATCTTTCCTGCTCATTATTGTTCATTGTTCGGGGAAAATGAGAAACAGGAGCCGCATTCCCGAATGATGATCACAGTATGATGGGTCTTTCTCAAACTGTTACACGCCATTTCACACACGTCAAGCAATCTGTAGTGTGTGTGTGTGTGTGTGTGTGTGTGTGTGTGTGTGTGTGTGTGTGTGTGTGTGTGTTTGTGTGTGTGTGTGTGTGTGTGTGTGTGTGGGGGTGTGTGTGTGTATGCAAGGGTAGTGATGAACGCCAGTCATGTTTCAAGACAGAAATTTACAGCCTGTGGGCAAAAGTTACACACCGGCTTTGGGCTGCTGCCACTGAGGCGAATCCTAGCAGAACACTGTTGCTACAGGCAAATACACACACACACACACACACACACACACACACACACACACTGACTCACACATCACAGGGCTTTCGAGACAGGAGGAATGAACAGAGGAGTGTCAGATCTCACACTCGTGCGCGCGCGCGCACGCACAAACTCTCTTTCTCTCTCTCTCTCTCTCTCTCTCTCTCTCTCTCTCTCTCTCTCACACACACACACACACACACACACACACACACACACTCATCAGTTGGGTTTTAGGGACACAAGGCATAGACAGAGCAGTTAGATCTGTCTCTCTCTCTCTCTCTCTCTCTCTCTCTCTCTCTCTCTCTCTTGCTCTCACACACACACACACACACACACACACACACACACACACATTGATTTAGGGAAGGCAAGACATGGGAAAAGCAGTCAGGTCACACATTTCCTCTGAATTATTATTATTATTATTATTATTATTATTATTATTATTATTATTATTATTATTATTTTGTATCCCCTCCTTGACTTGCCACCTTATCGTGCTGGAGGGGTTTGCATGTCCTAATGATCCCAAAAGCTATGCTGTTGGGGGCATTATGCCCCAGGTATAGGGTCACCCAAGGTGAAGGTCCAAATAAAGCCCAGTTCAAAAGAGCCCTATGGAGGAATGTAAAAGGACAGTTTCTTTTTCCTGGACGCAGGTCACTACCCACCCACCCCCCACCCTGGAGCCTGGCCTTGGGGAGGGTTTCGAAGGCGAACGCCTGGTGGTCAGGCTTCTGCCCATGAAGCCCGGACTGAAAAGTAGACTTAGGTCCGCCCTCCCATGGACCCACCACCTGTGGGAGGGGCTATAGGGGCCAGGTACAGTGTGAGTTGGGTAGCAGCCGAAGGCATGGGTTCTGTCGGACCGCTCCTCAACTACTGTATCTTGGGACATGGAATGTCACCTTTCTGATGGAAAAGATCCACCCTGAATATCTCAGGGCTTTGGATGTTGTAGGACTGTCTTAGTTGACACGTCTCTGCAACATTGCGTGGTGATTGGGGGTTGTACGTCTGGATTGGAAAACTAAGGTCGTAGTCCCCTTTTTTATGAAGGGGGACCGGAGGGTGTGTTCTAATTATCGTGGAATCACACTCCTTAGCCTGTCCGGGAAAGTCTATGCAGGGGTGCTGGAGAGGAGGATCCGACCGATGGTTGAACCTTGGATTCAGGAGGAAAATTGTGGTTTTCATTCTGGCCGTGGCAGTCTCAACGAACTCTATACACTCTACAGAATCTTGAAGGGAGTGACGGGAGTTTGCCCAATCTGTCCACATGTGTTTCTTGGAATTACAGAAGACTTTAAACTGTGTCCCTTGGGGTATCTTGTGGGGTGTGCTCTGGGAGTAGGCGTTCTGGACCTGTTCCTCTGGGCCTTTTGGTCTCTTTATCACTGGAACAAGAGCTTCGTCCGAATTGGTAAGAGGTTGAATCCGATAGGCTGTCCTTTGTCATGGATTCTGTTTGTAATTTTTATGAACAGAATTTCTAGGCACAGCCGCGGTGCTGCGGGGTTCTGGTTTGGTGGCCATAGGATCTTATTTCTGCTTTTTGTGGATGATGTTGTCCTTTTGGCTCCATAAATCCAGCACCTCCAACTCTCATTGGAACAATTCGCAGAAAAGTGTAATTTTGCTTTAATGAGAATCAGCACCTTCAAGTCCAAGGCCAAAGCTCTCAGCCGGAAAAGGGTCATGGCCAAAGTGGAGGAGCTCAAGTATCTCGGGGTCTTGTTCACGAATGAGGGAAGGATGAAGTGAGAGATCGACAGGCGGATCGCTGCAGCCTCTGCTGTAAAGCGGAGTCCAC
>CM045746.1:23136965-23139465 GCA_024760905.1 Plotosus lineatus
TTCAGGGTGCACTCTGCCCTCGACTATAGTCGTCCAACACGGGCGCCAGCCTCCCCGTGACTCGTATTATGATTAAGAGGTTCAGAAAATGAATAAATAAATCAGTCCTCGGCGTCTCCTTCTTTTTTAACAGACCATGTTGAGGAATGTTGTGGACGGGTTTTAAGTGTAGCGAACATTTCGGTCTCTCGCTCTCATCATCATCATCATCTTCATCATCATTATCATCAGCAGCAGCAGCAGCTGTCTGATCAGACAGTTTCACGTTACGGCCAGAGTGACAGCCACCAAGAGCCTGCAGCCATTTCAGCCTGGAAAGATGAATGAAAGAATGAGACTACAGTAAAAGGCGAGAACGAAGAGGAGAGATTGAGGGTGAGGAGCAACTGAGGAACTGAGAAAGGAACTGAGCGAGAGCGGAAGAGAAGCACGGGATAGAAAACCAGAGAGAAACAATCATAAAACCAAAACAGAAGAGTGCTGATGAAGGAGGAGGTAGCTGGCTTTAATGGCGTGATGAAAGAAGAAGAGGGATGATGAGGATGGAGGGAGTAGTGCCGGGCGTCTCTGGTCAGAATGAGACGGGCAGAAAGTCACATGAATCGACGCCGAGACGAACAGCTGCTGAAAGAGCAATCAGAGAATTTCTGTGCATTTAATGTTCTCCACTGTTGCGAGACTGTCTTTTATCGCAAAGGGGCGGAGCCAACTGAAGTCTATTAAGCGTGAAGATTTCCCACCGGACCATGATGCACTGGGAATGCTTCGGGTGGACATTATGGGATTTTTTTTTTTTTTTTTAAGCTACTCACGTTCGGCGGTTTATGTTTTAAATGCTTCATCATCAGAAATATATCAGACCAGATTCCAGACAAGAAGCTGAGGTCAGTACTGGCCGTGACTCCAGACAGAGAAATGTGGAAGTGGACGGACACTGAAGCCTGATGTTCATCTTTCTCCACGCACAGTGTTTATTAATCACCGTCACGCGTCATTACTGTCGCATCCTGGCCACCGTGGGACCAGTTTCAGAAAAGCACAAGAGGAGGCAGATCTGCTCGCATCAACAGCACATTAATATACTGAGAATAATCCATCATCTCTACCTACCTGTCTGCCTGTCTCTCTGTTTTACTATCTTTCTGTCTACCTATCTGTCTGTCTGGTGGCCATCTATTTATCTATCTATCTAGCTATATATCTGTCTGTCTGGCTGGCTGGCTGGCTGGCTGGCTGGCTGGCTGGTTCTCTGGCTGGTTGTCTGGCTTTCTGTCTGGCTCTCTGTCTATCGTCTATCGTCAGTATTTCTGTCTGTTAGTCTGTATTTATCTATTTATGTATCTATCTATTTTTCAATCTGTCAGTCTGCTGAACTGTCTGTTTGGGTGTCTGTGTCTAATTGTCGGTCTGCTTGATCATCTGCCTGCCTGTTGATCTCTGTCTGTCTGCTGGACTGTCTGTCTTACTGTCTGTTGGTCTGTCTGTCTGTCTAGCTGTGTATCTTCCAATCGAGTCCATGTCCGTGTCATATTCATCCTCTAATAAAAGTCGACACTGTATCAAACCGCACATTTAAGGTTATTATGCACTTTATTGCTGTAGTGTGTGCACAGTGTCGTATTTCTCACATCCCCAGCTTCGGATTTCCGTTCGCTCTGATTGTAGTACCACCTGGATTTTTTTTGTTTCTCCCTCTCTCTCTCGCTCTCTCGCCCCCTCTCGCCCCCTCTCTCCCCCTCTCTTGCCCTCTCTCTCCGTGATGTGCGTGCAGGTATGTGAGAGTGATTTAGCTGTACCGAGCTGTATAATTGCCTGAATAAGGAAATAGGTCTGGGAGAAACGGCGCTGCAAATTCATCAAATTATGATATCCAATATCTCCATGAGTGACGGAATTTCGATTAGAGTGCGACAGCCGGCGAAGCACAATCCCGTAGCCAGACGTCAGATGCAGAGAACGAAGGACTGACTGGGGGGGGTGAGAGATAGAAGGGGGCGATAGGTGGGTGAGAGATAGAAAAGGAGGGAGAGTCAGCAAGGGGTGAGAGACAGAGAGGGAAAGAGAGTGTGAGTGAGAGATAGACAGGGAGGGAGAGAGAGAGTGAGAGATGGAGGGAGGGAGAGAGAGATAGAGAGGGAAAGTGAGTGAGGTAGGAAGGGAGAGAGATGGAGGGAGGGAAGGTGAGTGAGAGAGGGAGGGAGAGATATAGAGATGGAGGGAGTGAGAGAGGGAGGGAGCGTGTGTGTGTGTGTGTGTGTGTGCGAGAGAGAGAGAGAGAGAGAGAGAGAGAGAAATCAGGAAGTCTTTATTTATGGCTTCAGCTGCTGAGGAAACTACAGTGTTTGGGGGGGGGGGGGGGTGTTGGGGCGATGATGCCCTGAAATGGAGTGTTTTTCATCAATACAACCCCTTCAGGAGCAATTAGGCTGCCTGCTGAGGGGGGAGGGGGGTTGGATTGACACACAGTGAATTAAAGAGAGAGAGAGAGAGAGAGAGAGAG
>CM045746.1:23141965-23144465 GCA_024760905.1 Plotosus lineatus
TACAGCTTTTCATGTATATTTTAGGATGAAGGCAGAGGGGTTGGCATGGCGTTTTCACGCTCTTGCATCAGACTGTCCCGCCCTGCCCTGTTTATGTTTAGGTACCGAGCTGGAGAGAATGTCTCGGGTGTCCCGGGAGGTGGAGGTGTATTTATAGGAAGCATTAAGCGATAAATTTTTGCACGTCAGAATATTCCCGTATTCGTTGTCGTTGTTGTTGTTGTTGTTTTGTATTTGTTTTATTTAGGCGGTATATTTTCTCTGATTATAGAATGGTATGAGAATAGAGCCGGTATAAACCCACGCAGCTACGTGTCCGACCCGAGGACGACGAAAGACAGGCGGGTGAAAAGAGAGTCTTGTAAAATCTGTAAAAGTCTGTAGAGTCTGTAAAATCGCAAGCCTGATTGTGAAAACAGCTGAGCTGGTCTCGCATGATGTCAGGAAGGGACAGCGGGTGTTGTATAACGCGTCATCTGAGGAATTTCCGACACGATGCTAGCTTGAGCCGCAGGCTAACGGCGTATCGCATTGCAGCGGCATTTTTTCCAGCTCCACCAGGTTTTAAAGAGAGATACAGATACAGGGTTAGCACTTAACATGACTTTCCAAATAGGTCAGCATATGATTAATGTTCATAGCATCTCTCTCTCTCTCTCTCTCTCTCTCTCTCTCTCTCTCTCTCTCTCTCTCGCTCTCTCTCTCTCTCTCTCTTTCTCTCTCTCTCTCTCGCTCTCTCTCTCTAACACACTCACATATACTAAAGGCCCTTGAGTGTGATTTGACGGTTGAGTGTGAGGGATACAGGTCAGCGTGCTTCCTTCAGGGGGACAGGAAATGAAAGATGTCTGTTCATTTCGACCCGGACGGTGTGCGCACATCTGCTTCGCCAGAGAGAGAGAGAGAGAGAGAGAGAGAGAGAGAGAGAGAGAGAATGAGAGAGTTAATGAAAGAATGAGAGGGAAAAGAAGTGAACGAGAGAATGAGAGAGAGAATAAGAGGGTAAATGAGGTACAGAATGAAAGAGAGAGGTAGAGAAAAGAGGGTGAGAGTGAGAGAAGAAGAGTGAAATTAGGAGAGATAAAGAATGAGAGATGAAGTAGCAAATAAGCGAGATAGAGTGAGGGAGACAGAATGAGATGGAGAGATTGAGAGAGAAAATGAGGGGGATGGAGTGAGGGAGAGAGAAAGGGAGATAGAGCGAGGGAGATAGAATGAAAGATAAGAGAGGGAGATGGAATCAGAGTGAGAGAGTGAGTGAGAGAGAACAAAATTGAGATAGAATGAGTGAGGGAGAGAGAATGAGAGCGAGTGATAGAGCATGGGAGAGAGACGAGAGAGAGATAGAGTGAGGGAGAGAGAATGAGAGAGATAGAGTGAGGGAGAGAGATGAGAGAGAGATAGAGTGAGGGAGAGAGAATGAGAGAGATAGAGTGAGGGAGAGAGAACGAGAGAGATAGAATGAGGGAGAGAAAATAGGAGAGAGACAGAGTGAGGGAGAGAGCATGGGAGAGAATGAGAGAGCGATAGAATGAGGGACAGAGAATGAGAGCGGGTGATAGAGTGAGGGAGAGAGAATGAGAGCGAGATAGAGTGAGAGAGAGAGAGAAAATGAGAGCGAGTGATAGAGTGAGGGAGAGAGAATGAGAGAGATACAGTGAGGGAGAGCGAACAAGAGAGAGATAGAGTGAGGGAGGGAGAGAAAGAATGAAAGACACTAATTCCATCCACCAGGGCCGCAGAGTTTTTAAAACGTGGCGTTGATGTCGACACCCCGGACTTTTCTGAGCTGCACTGTGAAGGCACTTCCTGTTTCCCTTGGAGACTGTCACTCAATTTCTTGAATAAAACAGCAAGCACCGGAGCGGGTTGTTTTAAACACACGTGTGTGGAAATGTACGCCTTCACGTTCGGTTGTGTTTTATTTTTTTCTTTTGGTGGGGGTGTATATGCATGTCAGCATGTGTGTGTGTGTGTGTGTGTGTGTGTGTGTGTGTGTGTGTGTGTGTGTGTGTGTGTGTGTGTGTGTTCCAAAGCTGGTGTGTGTTCCTGTGGAGGCGTGCAGCGAGCAGATGGTATCGCCTAGAGGGACCTTCCCATACTCTCAGACGGACACCGATGATCTAAAACCACTCGAAAAATGTATCGTTCTGCGTGACTACCGTTTGCGGCGACAGGATATTACTTCCATCGGCGCGGCAGGCGAGGTTACGGAGGGTTCGAAAACAAGATCTGATCAGCTAAAAATAAAACAGGTCTGCTAATATCATAAAGGGCATCGTGTCGGGTACAAATCGCCCAGCAAGAGACGAAAAACAGATGAAGAATAGGTGCGATACTCAGCACAGCCGCATAAAGCTCTGCTAGTCAACTGGCGACATCAGGGGGGTGTGTGTTTGTAGGGGGGGGGGGTAATCCCTGCTCCAACAGCCCATTGGTTCGTCAGTCCTCCTCATATAGGATGAGTGGCATCTTGCGTAGATCAGTTGAGATTCCTTCT
>CM045746.1:23149465-23154465 GCA_024760905.1 Plotosus lineatus
TCGATCTTCCAGTCAGATATGAGTTACACTCCATGTTGGAGGGTGGGGGTGGGGGGTTCGGTGAGGGTATATATAATATAATTTGAAAGTACCGTATATTTTGAAGTAGTTCAGCCGACTCTAATTCAGGGGTCGGCGGTGTGGAAAGTGGGGTGGCCGCAGTTTTTTATTCGTGGGCGTGAACATTCATTCATTCATTCATTCATTTTCTGTAACCAATGAACCTTAATTAGGGTCGTGGGGAGGCTGGCACCCATCCCAGCCGACCCCGGGCGAAGGCAAAGTACACCCGGGACAGCTGACTAGGCCATCGCAGGGCAAAACTACGGTGATGGCTTTGCAGCTACTCTTGACAAGAGTCAGCAATGGTTCTTTTACGTGAACCTCACAACATAGACAGTGAGAGACATGGTTGGCCTTTGATAACCCAGGTAGCTGCACGGGGGCGGGGTTGGGGGCAGTGACAACCTTGTGAAGAGTGGGACTCGAACCTTCAACCTTGGGATCAATGCCCCAGCACCCTTTACTACCAGGCTACCACTACCCGGGTGTGAACATTCTTCATGTTAAATTTCCATGTGGTAGAGAAGTACCAAACTGGTGACTTTAGGGCAACTTGCATGGATGATATTAATGAGTAGCTGACGTTCTGAACCGTTTTCAACCCATGAAATGGGCATTTTGTTCATATCAGCACGGTCCAGTCGTACTGTTTAAATTACATCTAAAATTCAACGCGGATGTGTGTAATACCTCTTTAAATGTAAAACGGGATAAGGGAACTGATTTGTTGGCATGTTTGGTTAAAATATGCAATTACAAGTCGTACTTACATTTTCAACGAAGATATTAATTGTAATTGAGGTTACTTGTAATACATCGGTGCACAAATGGTCGCGACGCGTCTTCATTCAGGATTGTGGAGTTCTGCTGCGTGGAGAACTGAAGCGCACTGCATGAACATAGCCTGCATTTTATTCCATCCTCATCGTTTACTGAAGATTTAAACGTGTTTTTATATGCGTCATGTGTAAAATTGATGATGGATTAAATGTCAGAACATCTGGTTCCTCTGTCGGAGAACAAGAACGAAGTGATAAGATAAACGAGGGATCTTTATCTGTTAATCGAAACATAAAGCCTTGATTAAGGTCGGCGGAAAGATTCGGCGAGCTGAGAGCCGAGAAGTTTATTGAATGAAGTGTAAGTGCAGATGGCAAAGCTGAAGGCTCTCCTAGGTAGGCCAGGAGATTGCCTGAGTCCAGCCTGTCCTTGGCAGTTGGGTTGTCCACCTCAGTAGGAGAGTCTCGTGTTCTAGATTTATCTGGTGATCGAATCTGGCATAAACGTGGAATTCGAATTTGAAATCTGGCGAAAGGGATGTGGTTTCTGATTGCGCATACACACACACCCTCCTGCCCCCTGGTTGCCAAATCCTCATTATCCACCCCTGATTGCCAACCTTCTAAACCCCCTGGCTTCCCACTTATGACTTTCCCACCCACTGAACCCTACTTTCCCACTCTTGGTTTCACACCTTTAAACAATCGGCTGTGCGCCACCCACTTACCCGCCATCTGGACTTTAGTCGTCAAATTCAACCCCCTTGTTGCCAACACCCCCCAACCCCTGGTTTCACCCTTGATTGTCCACCTTCTCTCCCCTTGGCTGTCTACCATCTACTTGGCCATCCATTGAACCCTAGTTGCCCACACTTAGTTGCCCACCTTCTCCCTCTTGGATGCGAACCTCCTACTTACCCACCACCTGAGCCCTAGTTACCAACCCGCACCCCCTTGTTTCCCAATACTGTCTGCCCACTGCCTACTTTCCCACCTCTAGTTTCCAACCCCTACCTCCTCATTAACCACTCCTAGCTGCCTACTTCGTACATTCCCATTTCCCCCGAACCCTAGTTGCCAACCTTCCAAACCCCTTGTTACCTTCTCCTGGTTCGTTTACAGCATGTGGCAGAAGCTTTTACAGTTATCATTTTTCTTCAGCTGAGCAAATGAGGGTTAAGGGTCTTGCTCAGGGGCCCAACAGTGGTGATAATGGGGATTGAACCCCTGACCTTTGGATCAGTGACCCTTCACCTTTATCCACTAAGCCACCACTGCTCCTGGTTGCTCCCTCAGGATTTCCCACTGCCTTCTTGCCCACCCAATGACCCTTAGTTGCTAACCACTCCCCCCTGTTGCCCACCTTCTGCCCCTTGGCAGCGCGCTGCCTTCTTCTCTTTTTCTTTTCTTCTCACGCCTCCCAACACCTCACACATCAGGAGTGAAATATTTCCCAGATGGAACTGTTTGACTTGGACTCAGTCTTCATCTGGAGCACTTCGGTTGTGTTTCGAGTTAAAAGTGCTTTGTGTTTTCATAGCGTTTCTCATTCTGATGAATCGACACTGGACACGACGCTGGCTTCTGTTGTTCTGTTGTGTTTTTGTTTTTTAAATAATATTAATTATTCATTAGATATAATCATTTATTTAAAGGAATCTCTATAAAGATACATAGATTTTAACATACTGGCAAGAAAATGCTTCTGTAATGTCTCTCTCTCTCTCTCTCTCTCTCTCTCTCTCTCTCTCTCTCTCTCTCTCTCTCTCTCTCTCTCTCTCTCCCCCCCTCTCGCCCCTCTCTCACTGTCTCGCTCAGTCAATCTCTCTCTCTTCCTCTCCCTCTATCTCGCTTATCTCTCTCTCTCTCCCTCTCTTTCCCTCTCCCACTCTCTCCCTCTATATCTCGCCCTCAGCCCCCTTCTCCCTTTTCCTCTCTCTCCCTCTATCTCTCTCTGTCTCACCCCCTCTCTCTCTCTCCCTCTCTCCCTCTCGCACCCTTCTCTCCCTCTATCTCTCTCTATATATCATTCCCTTTCTCCCTGTCTCACTCTGTCCCCCTCTCCCTCTCTCTCCCTCTATATCTCTCCCTATCTCTCCCTCCCTCTCACTCTCCTTTCCTCCTTCCCACCTTTTCTCCTTCTCTCTCTCTCTACCTCTCTCCATTTCCCTCTCTCTCCCTCTCCCACTCTCTCCCTCTATATCTCGCTCTCAGTCTCCCTATCTCTCCCTCTCATTCTCTCACTCTTTTTCTCCCTCACGCCTTCTCTCCCTCTCTCTCTCTCTCTCTCTCTCTCTCTCTCTCTCTCTCTCTCTCTCTCTCTCTCTCTCTCCTCCCTTTCTCCCTCTCTCACCCCTCTCTCCCTCTATCTCTATCTCTATATCATTCCCTCTCTTCCTGTCCCGCTCTGTCTCTCTCTCTCTCTCTCTCTCTCTCTCTCTCTCTCTCTCTCTCTCTCTCTCTCACTGTCTCTCCCTCTATCTCTCTCCTCGTCTCTCACTCTCATTCTCTCACTCCTTTCCTCCCTCCCGCTCTCTCTCTCTCTCGCTCTCTCTCTCTCTCTCTTGCTCTCTCTCGGACGTGGAACATTGGTCGACCCACTTTTCCCAGTGGGAGAACATTCCAGAACTGCTGCCAGTGTGAGAACTCCTTTCCCATGGGCACTCGCTGCGTGGAAATATATTTAGCAAGAAGTTTTATTTAACAAGAATAAAACAACAGGGGGAACCGCACTGGGCGAACTCTTTCCCAGAAGGCACGCAGAGGTTTTTATGAACACTCCGTCTTTTTTTTTTTTTTATTTGTAGATGATTTGTATTTGAGGTCAGATCCAGATGTGTTAGAAAACTGCAGTTCAGTTGACATGATCATCCTTCACCTGCTTCCACTGTTTTTCCAGTGTGGGTCTCTCTCTCTCTCTCTCTCTCTCTCTCTCTCTCTCTCTCTCTCTCTCTCTCTCTCGACCATTTTTATGGCACTCTGAGCTAAAGGTTTTGGGAAAATGTTAGTTCTGCCACCGACATCTAGCACATGCGCCAGCCATACTCATCTGCTAATTGCAACCCTGCGTTCAAAGCCCCAAAGCCTTAGCTGGGGCAGGAAGCCTCAGGTTGGGTGGAAGAGAGTAAACACAGGAATGGGGGAGGGGGAGAGAGAGAGAGAGAGAGACCAGATCCATTCCTGGAGCGTCAAGGCTAAGTTAGCCAACGATTATAAGGCACGCGATCACGCATGTTTCATAAAATGTGATTGGGTATTAAAGGTAATATGCAAATGCATCACAATCCACAAACATGAAAACATGCTAATAATGCTATGCTAGCATATTGTGCTTGAACTGAGTCTCGGGGTTTTTTTTGTGGAGGGGTGGGGGGTGGGGGTTCCATCACTGTATGATGTATTAGTTACTTCACCCCGTCTCTGTCGCGGAAAACATATAATTTTCCCTTCATAAGTAAAGAGTGGCAATAGATGTGTGTGTGTGTGTGTGTGTGTGTGTGTGTGTGTGTGTGTGTGTGTGTGCGTGTGTGTGCGCACACACATGTGTAGCCACTTGATATTTCCCACATGCTCTGTGCCACTGGCTGCCAGCACAAACCAGGCATGAAAAGAAGCTGTGACACGATTGGCTGCCATTCCGTAAATCATGCATCTTTAGTCACGTGATTTCCAACACTTCCATATCAGCATGTTGATCATTCTTCCTGAGAGAGCGAGAGAGAGAGAGAGAGAGAGAGAGAGAGAGAGAGCACAGAATGGGCTTTGAAGCACATGTTTTCGGCAGATCATCAATAGATAGCAAACGCAACAACAAATTGCGTGATATCGATTCATTTTCAGGTTTCTCTATCCATTTCCCTCCTGCTCTCTTCCTTCGTGGTTGTTAGCGGTTCTGTTTAAAATGAAACACGGTGGCCTCTCGTGGAACACACTGTCGCCACCAAGCCAAATATGGAACAATTCAAAATGTCAAGTGCCAATGGCCAAAACAATAAAATAACAGGTTCTATTTCAGGTTTCTATATACCTGTCGGGCCCTGTGATGGCCTGGTGAGCTGTCCATGGTGCACCCTGCCCCATCTCGCCATAATCGGCTGAGATGGGCACCAGCCTCCCCGAGACTCTGATTAGGATCAAGCGACTTAAAAGTATGAATGA
>CM045746.1:23161965-23184465 GCA_024760905.1 Plotosus lineatus
AGGTTTGCCTGAAGATGTTTGTGGATCATTATAACGCCGCGGTTGTCACGCAAGGAACATCATTACTGTGTGTGTGTGTGTGTGAAAGAGAGAGAGAGAGAGAGAGAGAGAGAGAGAGAGAGAGAGAGAGAGAGAGGTTTCAGTTTAGATCCATAAATGTTTTCTGGCTGATCTGAAATAAGTTTCTTTTTCAGAGCTATATATTTTTTTATTTCTATTCTATGTGTATATATTTAATAGTGGCATAGCTGTGTCACTTTGCACCGTTAGTTTTCAGCGTGAGAAACTAATCAGGCTCTCCAGCCGACTTCTGACAAGCACAGAGATAAATCAAAGCTAGCTTTCACTGTCGAGCTTTTAGCCCATCATCAGTTTGGACAGATTGTTGAATGAGATTTTTTTTTTGTCTATTATGTTGCTGTAAGTGCAAGAATCATTGTGTGGGCTTTATACCACAGGCCTGTCTGGACTGCATCGATTGGGATAGGCCGAGAAAAGGCGAGGGAGGGGGGTGGGGCAAACTGAAAAGGGCATTTAATCTGGCATGTTGCAGAATAAGTGAGAGAGAGAGAGAGAGAGAGAGAGAGAGAGAGAGAGAGAGAGCAAAGTCGAGCAAGAATTATAAAAAAGATGGAGAACGAGGACCGAAATGAGACTGAGAGGAGACGCCAAAACGTTTATGAAAGTGCTTTGCTGCTTCGCGCTGATGTGGCATTTTAATGCCCTTTTGTCAAAGTGAGAGATGCAGTGAACTGAATAACTGAATGTGTTCTGTTTGCTGCTTATTTTATTGGCGAACGGACGAAATAAATATATAAATAAATAAATCTACCTCAATCAATTCAAAGAAGCTGAACATGTTGTGTCCTACAAATGCCCCGCCTACCCCCCACCCCACCCCACCTCCCCACACCCCGGTGGCCTTTTGTAAGATAATGTTCTCTTTTCAGCACGCTGACACTCTTCTCTTCAGTCCCGGCACGCCGCAAACATTAATGTGACATTTTTATATTCGGCAGTGTTTTTCTTTTTGAGGTTTGGCTTCGGCGACGTGTGAGCGATGCATTGAAATACACATTGAAATACAACTTCCTGTCTTGTGACAAGGTTCCCATTCGCTTTTTTTGTTCGCCGTTCTTCTTCCTTTTCCCTCCAGGTAAAGTTTAAGTGCTACAAAAGCTGCATGTATCATACAAACAAGCGAGTGAGTAGCGGGCGTTTGTTTTGTCGGCGTGCAACTTTTTTCATTTTCGTATAAGACAAACGCACTGGGGGGGAAAAAAAAACGTTGAGAAAATGCCCGCACTTTCGCCTGAACGGTAGGCTAACGCATCCCAGCTATAAACTCGCTAGCTGGAAGCAGAGCAGAAGCGTTGCTGTAAAGACGGTCCCCGTGGCTCGAAGCTGATTGACACCCCAATCACGCCGAGTTAACCAGACACACTCTGACCTCCTGATAACCAGCACACCACTGACATTTCCATAGCACGAGTGGAATTGGCCAGCAGCTCTTCAGAGAGGGAAAGAAAGAGAGAGAAAAAGGCAGGAGGAGATTAAGAAGAGGGTGTGAGAGCCGGTGATAGCGAGGGATGTAAAAGGAGGGGATTGGAAAAGAAGGCAGACGTGACATGAAGGAAAAGCACGCGTGTGTGCGTGCGCGCGCGCATGTGTGTGCGTGAAAGAGAGATGAGTAGTAGAGTGAATTGAGAGTAAACAAAAATATCGATAAGCGAATAAACAACATGAATTGGTGGGAAAAAGAGCAAGGAGCGAGAGATAGAGGCAGCGAAAGAAGACGCGAGTGAGAATATTGGAGGCAGTCAGGCCTGAAATCAGGTCAGATTGTTCTTCAGGGTGTGTATTCTGCTTACAAAATATCACGGGAGTCATCCCACTGAAACGCACCACCGCAAACCACGCCCCCTTTGACTAACAGCATGACAGGCTACACCTCTTTCACTGGTACGGCACTGAGACTAACATGCAGCGAAGCCGTTCCTCGTTCATTGAAACTACCAGACACACAGGCCTCGCTTCCCTGATTGGCGCTGTCACCCCCCACCCCCCCGAAAGGATCCTCCATTACCGCGTGCCGGATTTACATCTGTATGACTGTAGCGATTCTTTCTGTCTCAGACAGTCTGCTTGTGTCACTTTCTGTTTCCGATCGTCGAATGATGCCGCGACAGTAATGACAGGCGAGGATATCAGCCCCATTAGTTCACGCCGTGAGTTTTTGTTAGCGCCATTGAAAGATTTGACAGAAGTTTGGAACGGAAATGAGTCTTGTTTCTCACACAAGTGCCTCATGCAGTGCTCAAGTCAGTCAATAGCTTGGTTTCGACTCAGAGGAGAGACCTTTTCCACGCATCGCCGTGAAACGACGTGCGGCCCTGCTTTGTGCGTGTGTGACATCACAGAATCATATCGTGTCACGTACTGAACAGAGCCTCAGGTTGAGTTAGCATCACAGCCACTAATCCACTGGTTGTGTTAGCGCTTGAGAGCCTTCCCTCATTTGTTTACAGAGCCAGAGTGGGATTTGCATAGTGACAATCGTCCTAGCGCACGTTTTTGGAGGCTAATTTCCTCTGCCGCGTGCCAGGCGCTCAGAAAGAAAGAATAGATCTCGCAACAATAGTTCCCCCCTCAAGCCAAGACAAAAGGGGACGATGAAAGGCAATACATCATAACGCAGCACGGCAGTGTAATTCCAAACAAGACAGAGTTCATTAATTCCGCCGCGCGCTAGCTACCCTCGCCAGGCTGTCAGGAAGGAAGCAGTCGCTGCCAAGAGAAACAAACAAACAAAAAAAATATATACATGAGTAATCTTCAGAGCACAGACGTCTAAATGTAGATGCCGTCGATCTGCTCTCACTCTTTCGCACCCCCCCCGACATAATGGCTGGCATTTATGATGAGGAAGACGCACGCATGCTTAAAAAAATAGGGTGTCATCGTCTCATTGTCAAGATTCTTCCTAAAGGTTTTTCTCAGTTCTTATTTTGCAGCCGCGCTCATTCAACATTCAGGTAACGCACAACGAAGGCGGCCATTTTGGCTCAGCGGGCGTCATATTATGCTGAGGCGAGTATGATTAGCCCGAGCTCAGCGCGGTGGCAGAGCCATAATGAAACGCTCCATTAAGGAGAAAGGAAAGGTAATTATGCAGTGTCAGATCGAGGAGGCGCAGTCGTAGCTCTTTCTCCACACACACACACATGCACACACACACACACACACACACACACACACACAAACACACACACACACACACACACACACACACACACACACACACACACACACACAATGTTTGTGAGCGTGTCCTACATGCAGGCTGGATAAACCGAAAAAGTACAGTGTGTCCACTTGTTATTCAAATGCCATTTTCGTCAGATATTATACCCAGTAAGATGTTGGAGGAAAGTAATGCGAGAAAAAATTCATAAGGATATAGAAATTTAAATAAAAAAATTTTTTTCTGTCAATCATTTATGCGATCAACAACACTTTTCTGTGGAGTTTTTGAATGAAAGTATGTGGTAGGTGTGCTAACTAGCATCAGACTGTATTGATGTTAGCATTAGTTTTAGCATAGCTAAGCGCTACCATATAGCGAGCAAAGGAAAATACAGTCGGCCCTCTACTGACGAAATTAATCCGTTCCAGAGCCTTTTTCGTAACCTGGAGTTTTCGTAAGTAGAGGTGCATTTTACATATAAAACGTGTGATTCGTTCTAAGGCTCCCAAGACTTACCCATAAACCCTTTAAAACTGATAAAAGTACACCAATTTTGTATGAAATATGTGTTAAAAGTAAAAGAAAATTATTTACCTTTTTTTAAAATCTCTCGAACCAGCCATGCGACACTTTAAAGTCCGGGGGTTGCTGATGTGAAGAACCCTCAGTCCCACCCCCACCCTCCTTCACGAGGTCCTTAAATATGAAATAATCTCATTTTCTGAAATAATCGCCTCCGTCACTGTATCTCCGCTGTTAAGGTCTCCTTCTGCTTCAACATCGTCCCGATTGTAGAGGGCTCCGGCCATACTTCTTTGCGATTTCGCTCAACCGCATCCCACTTTGGTATTTTTTTTATTACCTCCTATTTCAATTGATAACGGAGCCTGCTTCTTCTTTTCGGTGTCACCAGGAATCGCTTCCTTGTGGTCCGTGATGGATAACGAAATATAACACTGCAATGATCACTCTCAAAAAATTCACGAGCCAAGAGTCCTGTTCAACTCTCCTTTACGCGTGTGACAAAAAGGAAATATGGGTACAGAAATGGGTACAGTTCAGCTCCCTCCTGGCCAATGGGAGGCCAGCGGGGCGGGGTGTTGGGAGACAGCCAATGAGAGGGCAACATTCACATTGTTTGAATGTTTGAATGGTGCATTTGGTGCTTTTCGTAAGAAGAGGTTGTTTCGTATACAGAGGGCAAAAATTTTGGGAAATGTTTTTCGTAACCTGGATTTTTTGTATTCAGAGGTTTTCGTAAGTAGAGGGCCGACTGTAAATATATATTTATACAGGGATCCCTCACTTTCCGTGGTTAATTGGGCCGACTGTAGTGTTATCAACACAGCTACGTCCACATACTAGCACATGCTACCATTTTATTTATTTTTATTTATTTTATTTATTTATATTTTTGGCAAGTTGTACCAAACAGCACCAGAAAAGACAACAACCGTAAATCAAAGATTAACGTAGTTCCAGTAGATGCTAACAGCTGTGGGAGGTTCATCTCAACACCCTTAATGGTATATTTAGTAAAATACTGTGAATAGCAGAGCTCCAAATCAGAGCACCATTGTCTTGGAATATGGCTTTGGATAGTCGTCGGAGTGTTTTCCCCCTGTCCGTCGCGGGTCCAATCCAGGAAACCTAATAAGGCTGCCACATCTCTGAGTTGATGCTGATTGGTTGTTTTGTACCTGTAGCTGATTTTCATGTTAACAACAACAATAGCAACAAAACAGATTTATCATTAATAATAAAACTCATTCACTCTCTCATTTACTAACGTAATTACTAGGGTCACAGCAAGGCTGGAGCCTGTCTCAGCTGATACGAGTGTGAAGGTGTCGTTCACCCTGAACTGCTCACCAGACCATTACAGGGCATGAATCCCATAAAACTATTCAGAGATACATCCACACCAAGGGTGAATTTGGAAGAGTATCTGGAGGAATCCCACACGCAAGCGTGGGACGAACTCACAGACTCCACATAGAGACGCCCTGAGCCCAGGACTCGAAACCAGGGCATTCTTGCTGTGAGGGGGACGTGCGAACCAGTGCACCACCATGCCACCCCTAATAAGGAAACCGAAACCAGTCAGCATCTCACGCAATGTGGTAACAGGCAATCAGACTCAACAGTGCAGGTGTGTGTGTGTGTGTGTGTGTGTGTGTGTGTGTGTGTGTGTGTGTATGTGTGTGTACTGGTTCTTGGCAGGCTCTGAGCAGTTCAGAACGTGACTTGGCACCATCAGAGCCCCAGGCTCATTGGAGATTTGATCTGATCCACAGACAGATGTCTGTTTGGTCAGATTCTCGTTGTGTTTCAAATCCTCTTGTGTTTCAGAACCATTTATCAAGACGTTCCGACTCTAATGAGATGATGAAAACTGGGTTATGTGCCGTTCAGGACCAACTCAGAATGCCAAATTACAGCTGTATAAACAGCTGAGACGGCCCCGTTTCCCAGACTAGAGGATCCCCTTTCCTCAGCTTTTTAAAGTCACATCCAGACTCGATTTTAGAGTTTTTCAGCGACTCACTAGCACTATACCACTTTTTTTTTTGGCTTTCTAGTCAACAAAACCTCTCAAGGCAAACACTGTATTTGACTTTTCGATCTGTTCGAAAGTCTTTTCTGACCACCTTTAGTAACATCTGTAGTACCTTCCACCTGAACAACATTCTCTGAGTCTGTAAGCGAGTACTCAGGGCACAGTTTTGATATATAACGCCACTATCTTACCTTTTCTCTGACCCAGACATCACAGATGATGTAGTACCAAATAAATGGCATTACCCAGTTTCCTTCTAGTCCACCATCATCTTTTTTTTTTTTCCCCCCTGTCTCCTGTGTATTGAGGTACCTGGAAGCTGCAGGTGAATTATGGGATAGCACAGAGCAGTGTAGTGTGGAATGTTTGTATGCTACAGATTTTATAGCTCACTCGACTGCTATTAAATGCCAACAGAGTATACAGACACTGTGTATACTGCTTCTCGTGCACTAATAGTGTGGAATTATGGGATATAGCTAAAGTCTTATATACATGGTAGTTGCACCGCAGGTCACTCGAGTATGCATAAACACTTGGGAGCCAGATTGTCTGAAGAACACTTATTTCTGTCTTCTGTAATAACCCAGTGAACCTGAAAATGATGAGAATATCAATGGATTCTCAACATTTCTCTCAGCTATGCTGGTGAATTATTAAGAAATTATTTCATATAGTACAGTTACGGTTAGGGGCAGTGGTGGTCTAGTGGTATAGGGCGCTGGATCGCTGATCCAAAGGTTGGGGGTTCGAGTCCCACTCTCCACAAGGTTGTCACTGTCCCCTCCAGTGCGGCTAACTGGGTTATCAAAGGCGGGCCATGTCTCTCACTGTCTATGGTGAGAGGCATGTAAAAGAACCATTGCTGACTTTCGTAAAGAGTAGCTGCAAAGTCGTCAGCGTGTTTCTGTCCCTTGCCAAAAAGGGTTGTGACAGGAAGGGCATCCGACGTAAAAACCTCTGCCAAATCAAACGTGCGAATCAGATGATTCGCTGTGGCGACTCCCGAGTAAAAGGGAAAAAGCCGAAAGGAAGACAGACAGACGGGCAGTTACGGTGATTAGCATGGACCATATTGGGCCGATTTGGACCTCCAAAGTCATAAGTGGTGCTAGTGTAGTTTGTGTGTGTGTGTGTGTGTGTGTGTGTGTGTGTGTTATTCTTATATAATTTTTAATGTTTCCTCTCATGGAAATGGTAACATGGCACAGAACAGATGGAAATGTATATAATCAATAGCGAAACTGCCCTCTGGGAGCTCGCTAGCATGCTATCATCACACATTTAGCCTCCTGTACGTATATACCAGACATGACATTAAGTACATCTCCAAGATGACATTTAGCTCTGAGGCTCTTGCACCCAATTAGCATGTGGCTAAACTAGTGGAATTTTAATCAGGGCTGTGTGTGAAGGCTTTAGTTGTTTTTTTTTTTGTTGTTTTTTTTGTTTTTTTGTTTTTTGGTGTTGCTAAAGCTGACATGTTCTCTGAGATCAAAATTTGTGAAGAAGAAAAAAGGTCTGGAATGCCCTTCAAGATGATGTGTTTGAGGTGTTAGTTACATGAGCAACTTGCAGTGTGGATCGTGTGAATTTGGGTGTTATTAGCTAAGTAAGCAACCTAATTAGCTACCCAATGCTATTTGAATAATTAGCGTCGCCAACGTTAGCATTACTGCAACAATGGCATTCGGCATTCATAAATTCAGTTAATGGAAGATCAGAAGGCCAGCAGCTAACGTTAGATTAGTGACAACAAAGGTAGAAATCGCTAGCAGAAAGGTTTCCGGCGGCCATTTTGATTCCTAAAACATTGACGCAGGAAGAAGTAGCGTACAGTGACAATATCCAGGTACAAATAAGTGACGTAAAGTGCTGTTTATGTGTTTTATACTTCATACAGTTGTCAACACGTTCACCTCACAGCAACAAGGGCCTCGGCTCGAGTTTTGGGTTCGAGTACAGTATTTCTGTGTGGAGTTTGAACTGTGGGAGGAAACTGACCCGTGGACGCAGAGATCATGCAAAGAGTAGGTCAATGGGTTCTTCCAGATGGCCCTTAGGTGTGTGTGTGTGTGTGTGTGTGTGTGCGCGCGCCCTGTGATTGTTCTGGTGAGCTGTTCGGGGTGTACCCTGCCCTTGTCCCGGGTCGGCTCCTACCTCCCCGCAATTCTAGTAGGATTAAGATCCAGACCCTCATTTGAAATGCATTTATTTAATTCGGGAAGATGTGTCCACATCCCCTTTTTGAAGCCACACCCCATTTATCATGAGGTAATGTGAAATGTTACAGGAAGCAACTTTTTTTTTCCTATTTAGGTAAACTGTCTTTTCCCTTAATAAAGCTTTTTATCCATGTTGAGTCTGACTGCTGCTTTAATAGGTAAGAGCTAAAAGTCGGAAGTCTTTCCGGCACTTTCTGTCTGTCTTTCTCCTTCTGAAGTCAGATTATTCATCCTCCTACGGGCTGCTGCGGGGTGGGGGGGGGGGGGATGTCAAAATGCCAGGAATGCACTCTAGTGCGTGCATGCCTGTGTGTGTGTGTGTGTATGTGTGTGTGTGTGTGTGTGTGTGTGTGTGTATTCATTCGTCACACATCATACTCCCACCTCCACTGTCATTTAGTGATATGCCTGAGACTGCTGTCACATACAAATGCAGACACACACACACACACACACACACACACACACACAGAGAGAGAGAGAGAGAGAGAGAGAGAGAGAGAGAGAGAGAGAGAGAAAGTACAGAAGGACTCAGTTTTCCTATTTGAATTTGACGCTGGTTTATTCTGGGCTGGATGGAATGAATGGAATCAGTGGGAGAGACAGGTTGCCAAATATAGCTAAAATCAACATAAAACATAGTCACATCATACAGTGAATTCCCTTGCTATTATTATTATTATTATTATTATTATTATTACTTTGTTGGTATTTATACAGATCCTTTCTTCAGCCCCATCTTTCCAACTCCTCAGTAATACTTTGGCTAGTCATCATGCATTGAGTGGAGAAGTCCAGCTTTAGCGTTGGCATGCTGTTTGCGCCATGGAAACCAATTTTGACCAGTAACCTTGGCTACAGCTGATGGAATCTTAGGCGAAAGTTTGACCTCTGAGTCTGATGGTGGGAGTCAGGGGCCGAGGTACCGAGAAAGAGCTGCCCGAGTGTTAGCATCAACAATGAGAGGATGATTAGCATTAGAATTAGAGATGAGGTTGACCTGTGTGTGTGGTTTACTTTCAATAAATTTCACTTAAGAAGTAAATAAATAGTGTAAGTGCTGGAGATGAATGTTTCGGGTCATCTTGTTGAACTCCCATGATGCATTGCGCCCATTCAGTTGTTGGTGAACATGGTGTTTTTCTCATCACTTCCAGTGCTTGTGTTGGTTTTACAAAGATCCAGGAGCGTCGTTCTCGGCATCTTGGTGAAAGTCCTGATCAGGACTAAAAGCCTTATGGTAGATGTCATGGCAACAGTTCCGAAGCAGTGATTGGTTGGCCATCATGAGAAAAGGTGGAGCTTAAAATTGTAATGTAATGTTATGTAGAGTTAATGAGCAAAGTTACTGTTGATTGTTTGAAGTTGTGTGTGGGTTTTTTTGGGGGGGTGGGTGGAGGTGGGGGGTGGAGGTGTGTGTGTGGGGGGTAAGCTGTCTTAGTGAGAGGCTTTATGTAATACTCATCACACCAGAGAACACAGCTTAGCTGGGCTTCAGTAAATCCATCAAACTCACACACACACACACACACACACACACACACACACACACACACACACACACACACACACATACACACTGCAGAGGCCTTTAACCTAAGAATGTTCATTAATTTTATTTTGACCTTTGACCCTAGACCCTAACAAAAATATTACTGAAGTTACTACACTCTCTCACCATCTCTCTTAAATTGCCTTCATATCTTCATCTGTCTTTCTCAATCACTCTATTTCAGTCCCTCAGTGTCCCCTTCGTGTCCCCTTCTTCTTCTTCCTCTTCTTCTTCTTCTTCTCCCCTCCCCCCTCTCTTTCTCACACACTCATTTACACACACACACACACACACTAAGAGAAAGGGTCTAATGTGAACATGCATTGAAGGATACATTGCTGCATCTCTGCATGATCAGCGGATAAGAAACAGAGCAGACACATCTCTCTTGCTCCCTAATTGTGTGTGTGTGTGTGTGTGTGTGTGTGTGTGTGTGTGTGTGTGTGTGTGTGTGTGTGTGTGTATGAGTGTGTGGCTGTTGTTCTGTGCAGGTTGTCTCTGTGCATAACAGTAATGCACAATGAGATGCCAAGGCACCAAAACAAGTGAGCTGTTTTAATTTAGTCCAGGATAGCAACATAGTAGTACTAACATTGTGTGTGTGTGTGTGTGTGTGTGTGTGTGTGTGTGTGTGTAGGTGTCTGTGTGTGTGTGTGTGAGAGAGAGAGAGAGAGAGAGAGAGAGAGAGAGAGAGAGATTTAATGGGATGGGAGCAGAAAGAGCAACACTGACTGTTACATGTGACATCACACAACAGCGCACAACCAAGTGCCAATGCTCACTTCCGCACGCACACACACACACACACACACACACACACACACACACACACACACACACAGGTTGTTCTGTTGCTATAATGGGTCATGGCAGGATGAGGCTTGCTTTCCAGGCTCCGCCCATCCCTGCTTCCTTCTTTCTGCCTTGTTTTTCTCTCTCTCTCTCTCTCTCTCTCTCTCTCTCTCTCTCTCTCTCTCTCTCTCTCTCTCTCTCTCTCTCTTGCTCATCCCTGTGCTACAGTGTACAGATGGCCTTGTTTCTCTGAATCAGCATGTGGGGTAGAGAGCGAGGTAGAGAAAGAGGGGGTTACCGAGATTGAAAACGACAGGAAATTTTAAAAGGCAGAAAGAGAATGATAGTGAGAGACTGTGGGTGAGGATGTTCGGAGATTTCTCCAAATTTTAAGTAATAAATCTCAACTTCTGATTCGTCTCATTCCTAAATAAATACATTTGGCTCCTAATTAACACATAGGGCTCTAAATTATTTATTTGATTCTTGATTAATCTGCACGACTCTGCATTTCTCCAAATTTATCCGCACATCATTCCAATAATCGTCATGTCTGCTGAGTAATCTGTACATTTCCGGATTCATCTGCGTTTATCGACTTCCTGATTACATATTTCTGTTCCTTTACATACCTGCTCATCGATACCTGTGGCTCATGATTAATTTATATCCTTCCAGTATATTGTACTGTATATACCTCCTGGTTGATTTATACAATTCCAGATTAGTCCATTCACCTTCTGATTACTATGTAGTTGTTTTTAATGTATATCACTTTGAATTAATTTCTATAACTCTGGATTCATTTACATAGCTGTGGATTAATTTATATAACTCCGGATTAGTTTATAGAACTCTGCATTGATTTATATAGCTCTGGATTAATTTATAACTCTGGATTAATTTATATAACTCAGTATTAATTTATAGAACTCTGGATTAATTTATATAGCTCAGGGTTAATTTATATAACTCTAGATTAATTTATATAACCTTGAATTAATTTATATAGCTCTGGATTCGTTTATATCACTTTGGGTTATTTAATATAAGGTAAAGTCTGTTGGGCTTTTTACACCCGAGCCTAGCGGCTCATCAGGCCGGTGCTTATCCCCGGTTTCTGTAGCGTGAAGCGACCCGGAGTTCAACTTCTCCTGGATGGGATGCGAGTCCATCGCAGGTTACCTTCCCAGTATATTTTTACTGGTACCCATTTATACTGCCGGGTGAACAGAGGTACACTTGTGGTTAAGACCTTGCCCAGGGTCTTAGTCCAGTGAAGGTCTAACTGGGATTTGAACCTACAACCTCCCGATCATGAGCCCAGCACCCAAACCATTGTGCCACCAGCTGCAGTGTTTGATATAACTCAGGGTTAAATTATCTAACGTGAGGTTGATTTTCATAACTTGGGATTAATTTATAGAACTCTTGATTAAATTTTAAACCGCCTGACTATTCATTATTTGTATAACTCCAGATTAATTTATATACCACTGATTTTATACATTATGGGCTATTGTATATAACTCTGGATTAATTTCTTTCATCTGGATTAATTTATACAACCGTGGATTATTAAATGAAGATTACTGCAGATTATGTTATAACTCTGGATTAATTTATCTCAAGGTAAGCAATTAATAATGTAAAAATCAAAACCTCCAGATCAATTTATATACAACTTGATTCAAGTATAAACCTCATTATTAATGTATTTACCTTAGACCTAATTTTATATGTCTCCTGATTAAAGTATAACAATCTACTTATTATATAAACTATTTAAATAATTCATATACCACTTGATTACTGTCTGAGCCTCCCTATTCAAATATACTGTATACAGTACGTCCTTAATATTTGATATACCGCGTGCCAGCCACTACGCCACCGTAGGTGAGGTAAAGGTAAAGTCTGGTGGGTTTTTACATCCGAGCCTAGTGGCTCATCAGGCCGGTGCTTATCCCTGGTTTCCGTAGCGTGAAGCGACCAGGAGTTCAACTCCCCCGGGATGGGACGCTAGTCCATCGCAGGTTACCTTCCCAGTATATTTTACTGGTACCCATTTATACTGCTGGGTGAACAGAAGCACACTTGTGGTTAAGACCTTGCCCGGGGGTCTTAGCACAGTGAGGGTCTCAGTGGGATTCGAACTCACAACCTCCTGATCGTGAGCATAGCACCCTAACCATTACACCACCGGCCCCACTACACCACCGTGCCGATGTGTGTATACTTCCCGATGAATTTATACACCTCTGGATTCGCGATTATTCTATATACGCTGGTTGTTTCCCGTATCCCCATATTCTTACATGTTCTTTGTACTTATTTTTGGTCCTGATTACTCTGTGCTTTCAGTTTATCGATGTTAATGTTCTGTCTCTTCCGATACGTCTCCAAATAATTAGATTCATCCTCAGATTATCCATCTCCACTCCCCCCTCCCCCCACCCCCGATCAAATGCTCTTATGAATTACATGCTCCACTTTTGATCCGCACTCTTCCTAATCTGATTAATCTTTATGTCCGCAGTAGCCAAACATGTCTCCTGAAAATAATCTCCGTCACCCAATAGATTGCTATCTCTCCTAATTCACCCGTAAGTGATGAAATTAAACTCGCCTTCGATTCCTCGTGGTTCTTGTCAAAAACCGAAAGCTAACGAGAATCGCTACTGAATTATTGCTGAGCGGCAATAAAGTCAACAAAGGTGTCGGATCTAATATCGGTGTTATAATCGCTCTATTAGAATTTTAACGCTGCGCTAAGCACATTTTAAAAATTTACACACAGCAATTTATGGCGCCGCTAACGAGGGGCATAAATCAATGAAAGTCGGTCTCTGACGTGTCTGAGAAATGGTGTGTCTGGCTCAACGAGGGCAGAAATATCCCAGGTTGTCGGTTATAGCCAAACCCCACATACCTGTGTTCGCAGACGGAATAATGGATGTTATCTCCGTTAAGCGCTGAAACATAATTCTGTCTGTCTGTCTCTCTGTCTGTGTGTCTACAGGTTGTGAGAGGTGACTCGGAGACTCGCAGCGTTTGCGCCATCAAGGCTGCTGAAGCACACGTGCCAACCGTCACGATGCCAACCCTGCTGCTGCTGCTGCTGCTTGCCTCCTTCCCGCTTTTCACGCACGCCGAGAGTGAGTCCCTTCATCCATCCTGTTCAGTCAAACCCAAGTACAAATTAACACGACAATGTGGGAGTGATCATAGATGACCATATATGGAAGTCAGCTCATGTAGCTGGCTAAAATAATCTCGCTTCATCAGATATCTTTTTGTTGTTGTTGTTGTTGTTGTTATTTTACTTTTATTTAATTTATTTTTATTTAGTTGGTCACACCTCACCTCGTCAACCTGTCTAGACCTCCATAAAGGCGGCTAGACGTCTGGTAGCTTGTATTTAGTAAAGAATAGCGGAGGCATACAGCGCCCTCCTTCTCATGGTGATACTTGAGAGGTTCAACAACATTATCCGTTGGAAGAGGGAGATAATAAGGACTTTGAGGGTCAGCACTGAGGTGGTGCTGATTGTAGATAGGAAATGACATCACTGGCCTGGCGTTGAACATCTCGGAATAGTGCATTGTTAACTTCAGTGTTCTGAGTTCGAGCCGACAAACACGTCCCAACTGTCGCCGTTAGTTCACATCCAAAAGTTTTACAACTTTTATTATCCATCCGTCTACCGTTCTCTGTTTCTCTTGCTCTCTCTCTCTCTCTTACTCTCTCTCTCGCTCTCGCTCTCGCTCTCGCGCTCTGTCCCTCTCATTGCATCATCATTTTGTTTTCTGAAAGACACCCCAGTGTGAGGAGTGAAAAATGATGAGCAGATCTTTGTTCTGTAAAACTTTGGAATTTCTCTTTCTTTTTCTATCGCCTTTTCTTTCTTTCTCTCCATTTATATCTCTCGTTATTGCTTTTCATCTCATCTTTACTTTCTCATTTATTCTACCTCTCTTTAGCGCTCCCCACCCACCACCACCAACACCAGCTGTTCATCTATACAAAGATTGTTGGCAGCTGTTAGAGGTTAATTATTTTGAGGCCAAAACAAAGTAACAGTGCATATGTGCATGCGTGCATGTGTGTGTGTGTGTGTGTGTGTGTGTGTGTGTGTGTGTGTAGTGTGCGTGTGTGTGTGTGTAGTGTGCGTGTGTGTGTTTTGGCTATGAGGACCAAGACTCACGGTCACCAGATCCCAGCCAGACATGCTGTCATATTTTCAGCCTTCAACAGTTGCCAGTCGAAGGCTTCTGTTTAGCGAATGCGTCCTCGTCCCCTCGCTCACCCGTCAAACGCACGACACGGCGAACAGAAATGAGGGATGAAGGAAAGAGGGAACGCGAAGGAGGGAGCGTGTCAAAACTGGATGGCAGGAGCAGATCGGGGAAGAATCTCGCACCTCCGCCTACACATTTTCCGAAAACAACGGCTGTTCAAGATGTACGGCGAATACAGTAACACACGCGCCAAGCAGAATATGGCACCCGCAACTGAAACGCACACACACACACACACACACACACACACACACACACACACACACACACACTTAGATCTGTGTCGAAAAAGAACTGCTGTCTTATCAAATCCTCAAAATAACTGGAAGGTAGCTTGTTTGTTTGTGACAGACTGGTTAGAACATCACACTCTCAGCAAGAAGGTTCTGGGTTTGAGTCCCCGGTTTGGGTGTCTGTGTGGGGGGTTTGCAGGTTCTCTCTGTGCTTGCATGGGTTTCCTCCAGGTTCTCGGGTTTCCTTCCACAGTCTAAATACATTCACTTTCGGCTAATTGGCTGCTCCAAATTGCCCCTAGGTGCAGATGTGTGTGTGTGTGTGTGTGTGTGTGTGTGTGTGTGTGTGTGTGTGTGTGTGTGTGTTGGCCCTGTTATGGTCTGGAAAGCTGTTCAAGGTGTAACCACACCTCCTCATTCTGGATGAGATGGGCTCCAGCCGCTCCACAACCCTAGTAGTAGTATTAAGCACTCCAGGGAATGAGTGGGTGAGTTCCAGTGTTTGTTCATTTGTCCCTTCCCCGTTTCGTCACTTGTGGGCGTGGCCTTTTCGGTTTGGGAATCTCAGAGTCGAATGTACATCAATGTTCAGTTACTGCAGTTTGTCAGTTAAATATCAAACATGAATGAGTATTTAACTCTGCCAGCAACATTCATCTCATTTCATTATTTAGCACAGAACCTGAATTAAATAGATTTTGCTTCTCTCGTCCAAGTTGAACCGCCCACACGGATCAAACATCTCCTGATACTGAGCTGCCAATCACCCATATATCTTCAGCACCTCCCCTTTAATCTGGTGGTATTCATAGCAGATCCAAGTGCAGCTTCATATCCCTGTGTGTGTGTGTGTGTGTGTGTGTGTGTGTGTGTGTGTGTGTGTGTGTGTGTGTGTGTTTTCTAGCTTTCTGGGTCACACCAACATGTTCTGATTTCACTTTTTTTTTGTCAATCCTTTCATTAGTGGGGGAAAAAAACTTGAGTTTGATTTCTCGTTTTCAAGTCTGAAGCCGCTAATTAAAGAGCCATCTGGCGGTTGGTGACGGACAACTCAGACAGAACGTCAGGCCGTGTCCTCGCTTTATTTAGAACTACTTCGGTGAGTTGGTGGGAGGTTGACGCAGCAGGAAAGGTGCTAAACTAGCCTGGAATGGCACTGAAAATTTAAAGACCACCATTTACATTACTTGTATTGTATCCGCCTTCTATTTTTTTTTTTTCCTCTGTCGCACCTTTCCTGTAGATGTATGAGCTCTAAATGTGACTCTGTTTGAGCAGCTGAAATAAAAATGGCTTTCCAGCTGAGCCTATTAAACTTCAAATGTCAGGTTTTGCAGGCTGTTGTTCGAGAAGTGTGTGTGTGTGTGTGTGTGTGTGTGTGTGTGTGTGTGTGTGTGTGTGTGTGTGTGTGTGTGTTGGGCCGTAAGTGATCCATGGAAATCTAAGGGTTGTTAATAATATTATTTTAGTATATTTTGGAAGAGCCCATTAGGTGATGAAGGAAAAAGGGGACGAGCTTCATTCCAAGACGGGTTAAAAGAAGTAAGTGTGTTGGAGACTGGGGTGCAGTACACCCTGAACACCTCGTCAGACCATTGCAGTCCTAAACACACACACTCACACACACACACACACACACACACACACACACACACACACACACACACACACCCATTCACACTCACACTCCCACCTTGGGGCAATTTGGAACAGCCAGTTAGGCTAATATACATATCTTTCGACCATAGGAGGAAACCCATGCAATCACAGGGGCAACTTGCAAACCCCAGACAAAAAGGTCCTTGCCAAGCTGGGGACTTGAACCCAGCTATGAGACGGGCGTGCTTGCCGCTGCGCCGCCCTGTCATAACACTTTAATTTTTTTAGGGGAAATATTCAATGCAGGTCAGGAAACATATTAATATTGTGTGTGTGTGTGTGTGTGTGTGTGTGTGTGTGTGTGTGTGTGTGTGTGTGTGTTTGTATATGTGTTTTTGTGTTTGTGTGTGTGTTTGTGTGTGTGTGTGTTTGTGTGTGTTTGTGTTTGTGTGTGTGTTTGTGTGTGTGCGCATGTTTGACTACATCAAGTTTGGCGGTGGTATTCTGTGAACGTCTGGGTGACACTTATTTGAAAAGACCTTTGTTCTGTGTTTGATGTATAATTAATTCTAGACATCACCCCCTCGCCACTCCTTATATAAAATGGATTAAAGAGTACGAGGGGGGAGGATCATCTTTACAGCATGACCTGTGTGTATCTTATAGGTTTAAGTGACACACGCTCGTTTTTGTTTACTTTGAAAAGCACAAAGCTACATTTTTCCCCCACAGTTTCCCCTCGACTTCAGTCGTATACAATTCTCAATTATCAGGAAATACGCAATGCTCGCCACCCACCTCTTTTTGAACTGCTGCGCATGCGTATGTGGTTACGGTCTAACACACTCGGAGGGAAAGTGCTATCCGCCCCCTCTTATGAATGAGCTCACAGACCCCCATGATTGGCTGGCGATCGCTGTGCGTGACAGGGAAGTGAGCATATGCCGTCCATCTCTCCCGTGAGAGCTCAGACAATTAGCCCTCACGGACTCCCGGCTGCAGACGGCTGTGGCATTAAACTGAAGCCGGGTCATTTGATCCCGTGGATTACTAGCAGAAGATGAAGAATTTTTGAATGAAAAATAAAGTCTTTTTTTTTTTTTTTTCCCCTTCCGGAATGGACACGAGCATGTTGGACAGTGTTGTCCAGCACAAGTACACAAGCAGATTTATTTAGCATGTGACATTTTCGGTGATGAAACGTGTTGAAGGAGCCACTATGACAGGAATATGTATGAGATGTGTGTGAATGGCTACCTATTTGAACCCGGAGCGGGAGGAGTCTCTTGTGGAGAAAGACGGTGCGGTGTCACATTCTAGTGATTCTGAGGATGACAACGCAGCCAGAGATGAGCGTAACGGTGAATCCATAATTGTTTACACAGTGAACATTTTACTGACTCAGCTTCTCTGTCATCAGTTGGATTAAGAACAAAAATAAATGTTTTTCGTGATTTCTGCGCCTGTTGTTTGTGCAGCTCAGCGCTGGTCGATAATGCGGTATATGATGCATGGGGGTCAGAGATACAGTTCAGCCAATCCAATGAGTTCACATCACTACCAAGCTGGAACAGCCGATCAGGAAGTGTCTGTGAGCACGTCTAGAGTCGCAGTAGAATTGGGGAAACATAGATGTCGCCGCTGATGTTACACGTGATATGTGGCTTTAAATAGCGAGTAACCCTAATTTACCACAGGTTTTCTTTAATGAAGCACATAAAACAGTGATTTAACACACACACACACACACACACACACACACACACACGATGTTTTTATGTCACTGCTATAAATCAGTGTGCAGTATACTGTATATGCTGGTCTTATAATATTTACTCGGTATTTCTGCGAGTGTTGCTGACTCGCGGTGATCCTGAATTTAATTCATGTCCTCGCTAATGTGAATGATCATTACAATTAGATTCAATTTGCATTCGGCTCCCAGGCAGCACTGAATTAGCTTTTCATGCTTTTGTTCTTTTTTTTTCTTTTTTTTTTCCATTTTTTCCCCCCCTCTTCGGGGATATGTGAATTTTATTTAAATACAATTCATTTTATCCTTTAATAAACACATAGAAAGACAACTATTGATATTGTCTTCCACACCTATTTTGGATCTGGTGCATTACTCGGAAAATTCCTGCACAGAAAACGTAAATCTTGTTGTAATTGTAATGATAGCTGCGTTATTACATTGTTATTACACTGGAATAGCCCAGATAACTGTTATTAGCTGTTATGATTATCACTTACATTTATTAGTCATTATTACAATGTAGTACTACCTAATGTGACTCTTACATACTCTTTACATTAGCTATGCTATTACATTGCTATTACAAGTTTTATTTTATTTATTTTTATTTTTTATTTTTTATTTATTTATTTTAAATTTGTACAGTTGTAAGCTATTTACAGTCGGTCTTCTATCAATGTATCAAGTTGCTGAACTGCTTATTTTATGAACCCTACTAGGGTGGCGGGGAGGCTGGAGCCTGTCTCAGCTCACTCTGGGCAAACCCTGTACACTATGAACAGCTCAGTGCACAACATACACACACACACACACACACACACACACACACACACACACACACACATACGAACCACATCACCATCACCCCCACCACCACCACCACCACCGTTCACACTCAAACCTAGGGGCAGTATGTAACAGATAGTTAGCCTAACGGACATACCTTTGGACTGTCGTAGGAAACCCACATGAGCACATGCAACCACACACAGAACCACCCTGGGACCTGAACCCAGGACCGTATAAATCTCAGTCAGAATTTAAAAAATACAGCTGATATTTTCGAGCGATGTCTGTCTGAATCGGTAGTTGTTTACACTCGTACACCCTCAGCCCCATCACACCATTCTTAAAAACATCGTATCCCATTCCTGTGTCACTGAGATGGTAAACGTGTCTAAACCGTGATGACTTCTGCGCTTAGCGGATAAAGGAAGAGTATTAGCTGCTGCCGTAGGCCCTCCAAGCTTCGATCCTGGTGTGTAATTACCTCGCTGATGTTCTGCTGCTGCGGAAACAATAGAGCTGTAATTAAGAGTCCTGCTATCACAAAGATCTAAAGAAAAGACAGGGGCCGGGAGGGAGACAGACTTTAGCTACATAATACCCGTCTATACTATAGATAGATAGATCATGTGGCGTCGTGGTTAGTGAATTCCGCCTCACATCAAGAAGGTCGTGAGTTCGAGGTCTGGGTTCAGGTGTTTCGGTGTGGAGTTTGCATGTTCTCTAGAGTAACCCGGAAAAACCCTTGCATGTACAAGCAGGACACGTAAACCCCACGCAGAAACACCCTCGCCGAGCCCTGGACAGAAACCCAAGACCTTCTTGACCACCGTGCCAACGTATTTTTATTACAGTTACTGAAAAAAATGTTCTTCAATTTTACTTGAGGCCTTTATTCTGCAACGCCGGAACGTCAAGGGGCACGGACAAAGAAATCCAGGAAAATCTGAACAGTATAGAGTGAAACAGTAACATCTGAACAGTATGTAAAGAGTGAAATTTGGCTTGATTGTCTGAATAAAAATTACTTTGGAAAAAAAAAAAAAAAAGGGAGGGGGACACAAGGGCGGTCTCAGAGCAGATGTGGGGAAAGGCTGAAACTGCCGAATGATCTTGACCTTTTTTTTTCTATAAATTCAAAATCAAGCTAATTGGGGAGGCTCTTTAAAGTGGAACATGCTGAGATGTGATGGAGAGTTTATTCTGTGTGTGTGTGTGTGTGTGTGTGTGTGTGAGAGAGAGAGAGAGAGAGAGAGAGAGAGAGAGAGAGAGAGAGAGAGAGAGAAGATCTCAGTGAATAGTATACTGCCAGATGTTTATTGCCTGGCCAGCTTACGTTTGGCTCAGACATGACACACACGACGCACATGTGCATGCTTGGCATAACACGGCAACATATGCTTTAGCAGATCGCGGCTAATGCGCCAGTCACGAAAGCGGCCGTATAACGATGTCTTTACTTTTTGTCATAATTGGATTCAACTCTTCCCATTCCCCATGCAAAACTATGAACTAGCATGTGGGGGTTTTCAAGTAATAAATATGGCGTCCTGTAGATGAGCGTCCGATTAAAGGAAAAGTCCATCCCGCGCAATACACGCAACTTTAGAACCATAGTAAACTCTTGTCGTTTTCCTAATCTCTTCTTAATCTCTTATATGAGCTTCTCGAGGGAGTCATTAGCATCTCAATGCAAATGAGCAGCCTATTCCGCACGCCTGCTCATTAATATTCATGCAGGGTAGTCCATGTAGCTAATTAACTCTGTGTAGAACAGAGAGATCGCACGAGCCAGAGTCATTCGGGCTAATCGAGTCCTTTGGCTACCGTAAGCTTTTAAACCCACCTGCTTTCTTCTCCTTTATAGCATCGGAGAGAAAAGGAGGAGGAGGAGGAGGAGGAGGAGGCAGAGAAGGACGGATAAAGAAACGTGCTTCGCTTCTTTCGCGGCTGTAATTTCACACTTGCTGATTTGGTGCCTCTCATTATGTGGTGCGATTTAATTGGCCGAGCTTTACGGACCAATCAAGCGTGAGCGTTCAAGAAACGGGAGACTGCAGGTTTGTTATTAAGTTCCGTTGGGGAATCACAACAGCCATCGGTTTAGGATCACAAACATCCCGAGACACAGCTTGGGGAAGAAAATGAATGCAGTCGTGTAGAACACGGATCTGGACCCACAGTACCATCAGACGTTTGGCTTGATTATGCATTTTGTAGTGGAGAGGTTTCGCGAGCATATTCACAGCTATTTGCTTTTAAAATAAGCACGGTGAACTGAATTCTGGGAAGGGTGGAGCTTATTCTCCATGGTGAGTCATTCACATTATTGGCTTGTTGGAAACGATGTCACCATTATGCAATCCACCTCACAGCAAGTAAGTCCTGGGTTCGAATTTCTGTATGGAGATTGAATGTGCTCGTATGGGTTTCATCCTGGTACTCTGGTTTTGCTCCTACTGTCTAAACACATGCACATTCGGATAACTGGCTTTTCCAGATTGCCCCTAGGTGAGAGTGTGAGTGCAAATGGGTGTATTTGTTTGTGTGTTGCCCAGAGATGGATTGCTGAGCCAGCCTTCCTGTGACCCTGATAGGGTTAAGTGGATGGATGTATGGACAGAAAGGTTTGCGACAGTCGAACACCCGGTACTGCTACTCATGCCATCCCCCAGACCCCTGTTTGTTCATTCTGCAGGACTATCAATCACACTGTAAATGAAATTGTCCGCTCCGTGCATGGATTTAGATTCATTGTCAAATGCACACACACCCAGCTGACATTTCACTGTCCACACAGCCCTGCCAATGGTAATGATGACACCTCGCATCCTTCGTTTAGGATGTAAAGCAAACCCTGAGAGATGGAGTTCTTGGATTTATTACAAGTAAAGGAACAAGAGAGGGCATTTTCAATATACATACAATAAAGATACATTGAGAATGGTAAAGACCGTGGTTCCTGATTGGCATGTCTAGCAGGTGCGTGATTATCAACCTGGAGATCGCAGTTTTTGTGAATGGGAGTCTACGCGAGCAAATTGGCTGAGCTCATACAGGAGGGATGGCATACGCTTCCCGTTACAGCACACACCAGCGAATCCATGGGTGTATATGAGCTCTTTGGTACAAAACAGCACAGAACTTTCCCTCTGAGCGTGTTAGGCCGCCTCCAAATGCTTATGCGCAGCAGTTTGTAAAGAGGTGGGTGGAAGCATCGCATATCACGGAGGGGGGCATATGCATGCTAAAGTTCCTCCCTGGTTGGTGATGGTAAAATATGATAGGGAAGCAGCACTTGATGGGTGGGAATCATATTAGTGGAGAAAATAACATGGGATTGGACTGGTGGGGCCAACCAACCAATCATGGGTGTCTGTGAGCAACAAACAAACAAATAGATAGATAAAGCGGCGATTTCTTTTGATAGCATGTTTGGAAAAAAATGT
>CM045746.1:23189465-23221965 GCA_024760905.1 Plotosus lineatus
ACCTGCCATGGTGTGTCAGTCTGACCTTTTAGTGTCTCTCTATTTAACATTTTCACCATCAGTTTGTACATCATTTTACGCGAAGTGGTACACAGACGTACAGGTCCTGACACACTATGTTTTATAAACCAACCTGAACTGTCTTTAAAATCCGAATCAAGGCTCTCCACAGGAAAGGGCTCCATGTCTCTGAAGGTTAAAAGATTGTTGGTTTGAGAGGCAATGCTGGAGTGTTCATCCTGGGAGACCTGGTTCCTCCAGACCCTCAGTATGTTTCTGATGATTCTTACTGAAAAGACCCCCGACGGCAGCAGAGAGAGCACCAGCATCCTCCATGTGCGGACCACACAGGTCAAACACGTGACCCAGTGTGGTGATGTGTGCCGCTACAAACTTCTCTGTGATGGACAGTCCAGCAGTCTGTCTCCCATTAAAACGTATTCCACAAACAACAGGTAGTTTTAAAATGTGTGTCTGTAATACAGTGGTACCTCAAATTAAATTAATCCATTCCAGAGCCTTTTTCTTAACCTGGATTTTTCATAAATTGAACCGCATTTTACATTTAAAACGTGTGATTCGTTCCAAGGCCCCCAATACTACCCCCTAAACCCTTTAAAAATTATTAAAGCATACCTTTTAGACCTCCTTCTGCTTCAATATCGTACCGATGGTAGACTGGTTTGGCCATATTCCTTTGTGATATCACTCAACCGCATGCTACGAGCCCGTTTCTTCTTTTCACTCACACCGGACATCACACGCGTGCACGTGTGTGTGTGCGCGCACGTGTGGGTGTTCGCGTGTGTGTTGACCATGTCATCTTAGCAGAGTTATAATCTTACAAATGTTTATGGAAGGACAGTGGTGGTCTGGTGGTATAGGGCGCTGGATCGCTGATCCAAAGGTTGGGGGTTCGGGTCCCACTCTGCACAAGGTTGTCACTGCCCCCCCCCCCCCCCCCCAGTGGAGCTAACTGGGTTATCAAAGGCCAGCCATGTCTCTCACTGTCTATGGTGTGAGGCATGTAAAAGAACCATTGCTGACTTTCGACAAGAGTAGCTGCAAAGCTCTGTCCTTTACACGAAAAGCATTATGGGTGATGCAGCTCAATAGTAGTCAATGAGAGGGAGCTGCATCATCCCTCCTAGCCAATGGGCAGGATGCTGGGAGATAGCTAATGGGAAGGAGCTGGGTAATCTCTACTAGCCAATGGGAGGCCAGCAGGGTTCGATGTTGGAAGATAGTCAATGGAGAGCAACTTGTGCATCGTTTGAATGTTTGAATGCCGCGTTTTAATGTTTGAATGATGCGTTTCAAAGTTCGAATGGCGCGTTTTGTAAGGAAAACTTGTTTCGTGTACAGAGACAAAAAATTTTTGAAAATGTTTTTCGTTACCTGGATTTATCAATTGCTGGACTATCGTAAGGTGAGGTACCACTGTATTTGCTTTTTTCAAAAGTCCCCAGATTTTGAAACGATCTGGTAAAATCCTGGAAATCTCTCAGGTCATTTTTTTCTTTCTTTCTTCAAGTCCATTAAGAACAAAGAATCCTGCAGACCATATCCCATCACCGAGGAAGAACAGAACAAGCTCTAGGACTCCACAATAGGTCGTAGTCTGAAATTGTTCCCCTGCTGGCCAGCTGTACAAGGCCATGACCAACCCTTTCTTCGTTGGGGATGAAGAGAACACTGTGGAACCCGATGCAGGCGATCTACAGGGAGATCTAAACAGTGGAGATGATGCCACAACATGGAAGCAACTAAATGTTGATTATTAAAACACAACCTTGAAAAGTCAAGGCCTCCCCTCCACTTTCTCTAAAACATTTTCACAATTTTTATTGACAGTATTTTGGTCACCAAGATAAAGCCTCACATGACTGATCCCACCTCTTTTCAAGTTGTGCCCACCAGGCAGATTGACACTCCTTGGCTCATCTCCCACTCTTAGTGCCTCATTTTCCCCCAGTTTACCTTCTCCGAAGAGATTTTATTAAAACCTTGAAAAGTGTCGGTTGAAAAAAGAATGTCACTGATTTTTAACAGCAATAATAAGATCACCCACGTATGCGGATAATTTGAAAGCCGAATCACAATTTGGAACATTAAAACTAGAAAGACCTGAGTTGCTGTAAAAGAGGCTGTATTGCCAGGAAGGACAGCAGGCTCGATAGAGGGCAGCCCTGCCTGACACCCCTCTCACACTTTAAAAGGAGCGCTCAAACCACCGCTGATCTTTAAAACACTGTCAAAGTCTCCATACAAGGCCTGAATCTTAGCAAGGAGACCTGAACTGAACCCAAACGCCTCCAGCGCCCGCCTGAGGTATATGTGCTCAACCCTGTGAAATGCCTTTTCTTAATCCATAGAAATAAGACCAAGTTTCGCTCCCAATGGACTGGAGAGTGCCTTGTGATGGCCTAGTGAGCTGTCCAGTGTGTCCTCTGCCCTTGTCCAGAGTCAGCTGAGGTAGGCGCCAACCTCCCTGTGACCATAATTAGAATTAAACAGTTCAGAAAATGAATAAATGGATGACTGGCTGGAGAGGTCCAAAACGTCCTGAATAAAAAGAAATTATTCTCTGTTACCAGACTGCCTAGTACACACTATGTCTGGTCTACATGAATAAGCTGCTCCATCACTTTCCTCAACCAGGACCTTGGAGAGGAGATTGTAGTCGGTACAGCGGTGGGACACTGGTCTGCAGTTTGTTTGTTTTTTCAGACTCTACTGGTCCCTTTTTTTGGCAGAAGGGTGAGAACTACTTTCCTTCAACTCAGGGGGGCAACCAGTTCCTCACCAAAATGTCCCTGACAACATCTAGCAGGTCCTCAGCAATGACTTCCCAAAAGGCTTTATAGAAGTCAACTGGCAGACCATCTATACCCAGAGTTTTCCCAAGTTTGAGGATCTGTAGCACCACTAGCAGTTCCTATAGGGACATGTCGGCCTCTAATTGCCTGTTGGCATCTGCTGATACCTTTGCCAGACCAGTGAGGAACACATGCAACAATTTTGGTTTCTCAGAATATTCACATTGATACAATTCACCACAAAAACCTGTTGCATTCCTGCAAATCTCCAGAGTCCTGGAGCAGCTGTCCATCACTGGAGCACAGGCAGTGTATCAACCTCCTCTACCCATTTTTCCTTTCAAGCCAAGAGAAAAAGTGTGTGTGTGAGAAAGCGAGAGAGAGAGAGAGAGAGAGAGAGAGGATCCATCAGAGTAACGTTTTCAAACTGACTGTGTACCACAGTGCCCCTGGTGGCCATGGCCAGCCAATTAGCTAACATGCGTTATTTGTCTTTGAGGCTTCAACATGTCTTCTCTCCCTGTGGAGCCTGCCAAAGTTTGCAGCTCCACCATCTCTATCCCCAAATCCTGAATGGATCTGACCAAGTCTCTGGAGACATTGTGAGTGTATTGCAGACACAGAGACTTAATTTGACTTTTCGCTATGTCCCTCCTGTTGCAGTACACAACAAAAACATGACTCCGTCTAAAACCAGTAAAGGCTTTTCTAAAACATTAGGCAGATAAAAGTGCTTTGTTAAAATCTCAGTATGGACTTCCTCACCTGATGGTACTGATTAAAATACAGCACTCAACCAGCGAATGGTCTGAAATGCCCACTGGCCCAATCGAACAACTTCTAAAATCACTAAAATGATGTTTAAAACAATAAAACCTGTCAAACCTGGACATGGGCAGAAGTCCCATCTCTTTGGAATGGAGCCCATTGTACTGTCGGTTGCTACTGTTAAAATCTCTCCACACATCTAAAAACTCGTGTCTCTAGAAGTCGCGTTAATTTTTTGTGCGAGGCAGTGTGAGGTTCAGAGACATTTTGGTTTGAAATATGATTTTCTGTGTGATTAAAGTCTCCTCCAATAATAATAATAAAAAAATACTCATCCCTGCTGCACCTCTGGATCGCATCATCCAAGGCGTGTAAAAAGAGGAGGTTCTCTGTGCCTGCAGGTCGGATGGAACGTTTAATTTCATTCATCAATGTCTACAAGCGCTTAATCCTAGCTAGGGTCGTGGGGAAGCTGGCGCCCATCCTAGCCAACTCTCGGCGAGTTCAGAGTACACCCTGGACAGCTCACCAGGCCATCGCAGGGTGGGTACACGCTGACGACTTTGTAGCTACTCTTGTCGAAAGGCAGCAATGGTTATTTCTTCAACATGAACCTCCCACTATAGACGGTGAGAGACATGGCCGGCCTTTGATAACCCAGTTCGTGGCACTGGGGGGGGACAGTGACAACCTGTGGTGAGTGGGGCTTGAACCCCCAACCTTAGGATCAGTGATCCAGTACCTATACCTCTAGGCCACCACTGCCCATGTTTATTTATTTATTTATTTATTTATTTATTATTATTTTTTTTACCCTTTCAAATTCTGCAGTGATTTTTAAAACGCGATCCACCATGACATCGTCCACATCAACAGAAACTGAGTTTAAATCTCAGGAAAATAAAACTCCTACACTATTCTTACTTTAATGATGAAAATAAACCTGTCCATTCATTCCCTCTTCAGTCCCCTTCATTATCAACAGTGCTGTGCTTCTCATGCATAAAAATAACATTCTGTTTTTTTAACATCAATCAAACTAAAAATAGAGGATCTTTTTATAACGTTTCGCTCCATTTATATGTAATGCATTCATTTTCAAAGTGCACGTGTTAAAAAAAAAAAAAAAACATTAAAAAAAAACAGGAATAGCAGAACAATGAATCCAAAAGCAGGTTGCGATAACAAATAGCAGATTTAATCATCTTCAGTAAGTTGGGTTTTGATCTGAAGGACTCTTGGTCTGTGAAGCTTGGCTGTTCAGGCCCACCTCGCTGTCCGGGCTCACCTGATTGTCCAGGCTCACTTGGCTGACCGGGCTCACTTCGATGTCGAGGATCAACTGGCTGTCCAGGCTCACTTGGGTGTCCGGGCTCACCCGGCTGTCTGGGCTCACCTGCCTGTCTGGGCTCACCTGCCTGTCTGGGCTCACCTTGCTGTCCAGGCTCACCCAACTGTCGGGGTTCACCTGGCTGTTTAAGCTCAATTGCCTGTCCAGGCTCACCTGGCCTTCTGGGCTCACTTGGCTGTCCAGGCTCACCTGGCTGTTTGGGCTCACCTGACTATCCAGGCTCACCTGGCTGTCCGGGCTCACTTGGCTGTCCGGGTTCACGCAACTGTCAGGGTTCACCTGGCTGTCTGGGTTCACCTGGCTGTCAGATCTTATCTGGTTTCTCTTTATATAAACCAACAGAGTCTTAAAACAGTTTGAAGTCAGAGAAGAAATTTTCAACCTTCACTCTGAAACCTTTTTCTTCTTGTAAGATTTTTATTTTTTTTTTTATTCCCGCCATATTATACTTGTCCTCCGTTTCCATTTTCTCTGTGCTATCCACATCACTGTCAGACAGACCATCCAGTCTCCGAGACAGAGGTTTCTTCCTCCTTTGAAGCCTTTGCTTTGCTTTGTTTTGCTGCAGTTGTTTTTGTTTCTGTTATTTTTCTTTTGGTTGCAAGTTTTAACAAATCATCTACTATTACACGCTCCTCATCACCATCCGCATCATCATCCACGCCCGTACCTTCTGTACCGCTGTTTCCAGCTCTTCACTACATGAATTATCTACACACCATTCACCCTCCACCTGTGTGTCTGTGTTTGTTGTCTGTGAGCGCTCCATACCGTCTGCAACGTTCTGCATACTGTCCGTCTGTGTCACCCGGGCTGTGAATGCTCACCGGCTTCCTCGGTGGCGCAGCCGTAGTGCGGACGAGAAATAGACGTCGGACCGCCGATAGTAGTCGCTTGCTTTGCTTCGTCTCACTCCGGGTAAGACCGGAGATGTCCCTCCATCCCAAATGTAAAACACTTCATACTCCCCGATGTCACATGTGCTGTATAATTGAAATCACCTGGGTTGAATTTCAGAGCAAGATTTAGCATTTCGTGACTTTTTAAAACAACCAGCACCTGACGTCTGAAGGAGACCACATGTTTCGGGTGCAGAGACTTGCAATTCAGTGAAATTATTTTAATTGGAGATAGGAGCTGACCGTACCGGGGCTCCAAAACCTCATTGTGTATAAAAGGAGGAACATTGGAAATAGTGATCCTCCTGGCAGAACAGAAAGCGGGAGTGAAAGTTCCCTGAATCACAACCCCGCCCTCCACAACCTTGTTCACATTCCCCACACTATCCAGAAAGATCACCACTACACTGTTCATCCTCGAGGTCGACTTCACACCATCAAACAAGACCAGTTCACTCACAGCCAGAACGCACTCCTCCAACGTGCAGGTGACTGTTGGGACCGATTTTATTTCATGAAGGCCGAGTCAGCTTTTCTAACCCGGAGCCAACAGACAGTTTTTTTGGCATTTTGAGCACATGTGCTGACCTCCACCCCTACCTCCACCTCTACCTCGACCACACTCCCCACAGAAAACTACGAGAAAAAAAACACTAAGAAAGAAATTCAAGAGAAAAAGAAAACTATTTGCAACCAAACATGCTCTTGCACACACTCACACACTCCCAGAAGGCATTGCGGGGCGAGGTGCATGGCAATGTGTTTTTGATGCATTATTACAGTATAAGTGTGTAATTATTGCATTAATGTATTACAGGTGCAATGCCAATGCATTCCTACATATTAGTGTGTTATTCATGTGTTATTACATTATAGGTATTTTATTCATTTTATTCCAGAATAGATGCATTATTAGTTCCTTAGTTCGTTACAGGTGTGTTCTCAATGCATTATTATATTATAAATGTGTTATTTTTGCATGATAACAATATAGGTATGTAATATATGGTGTGGAAATATTTCATCATGGGTTTATTGATAATGCACGGATACAGTGTGTATTCATATTATTGCGTTCTGGGTGTGGTAGTATTGCTGTATTACAGTACACGTGCAATAATGGGTTATTACAAGTGCCTATTAATGTAGTATTACCATTATTAATGAATTAGTCTTATATTACAATGTAGGTGTGTTATCAATGCATTATTACTGATGTGTGTATTCTAAATGTGGTATTACTACACGGTTTCGCTGCATTCATAGTAAACTTTAAAATCTCTGATACTTTCAGGCACAGGCCGTCATCGGGGTACCAAACAGTCCATAAAGCACAGTAGTTATTGTTTATTTGTGTGTGTGTGTGTGTGTGTGTGTGTGTGTGTGTGTGTGTGTGTGTGCACGTGCACACGCACATGCACATGTTTATATTCAACTGGCCGTGCGTATGCTATCAGATAATTAAAATTGTGTGTGTGTGTGTGTGAGAGAGAGAGAGAGAGAGAGAGAGCGAGAGAGAGAGAGCTCTAGTTGTGTCTTATCTCCCCTTCTGCCTTTTTCATAAACAAACAAAGAAACAAACAAATATGCATCAGCAAACCCAACAGTGCCAGAGTAGCCATTACTGCAACTATTTATGTCATAAAGAGTGAAAAAGAAAATCCTAGACAGCCTCTCTTTCTTTCTCAAACAAACACACACACACACACACACACACACACACACACACACACACACACACACACACACACACACACACACACACACACACACACACTCTCTCTCTCTCTCTCTCTCTCTGTCTCTCGCTCTCTAATGAACACATTTTACTGACAACCGTCAAATCAGATCTAGCTGCATGGAAACATTGTCCCTCCCATAGTATAGATATATTTCCCAACAACATGTCTCATCGCCAACATCACAACATGCACGATGTGTTGTTGCATCCCTTGATTTGGCTGTTTATTCATGGTATTTATTTTATTTGTGTACTCTTTAAATGGTAGTTAGTAATAAACACAGTTTTTTTTCCCCACCATATACATTGTACTATGCAAAACACACCCTTTTTCAGGCAGGTATCATTTCAGTATGACTGAGGCACATTGCAGGTGTGTGTGTGTGTGTGTGTGTGTGTGTGTGTGTGTGTGTGTGTGTGTGTTTTGCTTGATTTTATATTCTTTTTGATGCCCAAAAAGGTGGAGAGATAGAGAGAGAGAGAGTGAAAGAGGAAGACCTGTGTGTCTCTTGTCTCTCCATGCAGCATTTCTAAAAAGTTGTTTGAAACACATCAACATCTTTCTTTTCTGTGTCTGTTGTCCATTTACATTTGCCCTATCCGCCTTCTCTCTGTTATTACAGCACTATCACCATATGCGTGTGGTATTAATGTTTTTTTTGTTTGTTTTGGTTGTTTGTTTGTTTTTTTTTTTACATTTAGCTGCAAATGCGTCAAAATGATATATTAATTTTTGTTAATACATTATAAGTGCAACACTAATGCGTTATTATATTGTGGGGGCATTATTTATTTGTTATCACATTATCGGTGTTTTATTAATACATCATTATGGTGTAAGTAATTTATTAATACTATTTTACATAATAGGTGAATTAAAAATGCATTATTAAAGTACATGGGTAATGTGTATCAACCAGAGAATATACAGAATATACAGTAGTAATAATAATAATAATACAGTGATTCAGACTACTTCGTGCTTCAGTTTCTGCAGCTTCAGTGTAGATTTTTCAAAAATATTCATCTAAAAATTAAAAAAATAAGGAAATTAAGGAAAAATAGGGGAAAAGTTAAAGAAAATGCCGCAAAACAAGGCCAATTATGCAACAAAATCCCAAAACAAACAAAAAACAACCCAAAACCTCCAACAAAACTACTTACATTTTTATGTGAGGTGCACATCTGAGTGTGTGTGTGTGTGTGTGTGTGTGTGTGTGTGTGTGTGTGTTTATATTGGTGGTGTAGTGGTTACAGTGCTGGGCTCATTATTGGAAGGCCCCTGGACAAGGTCTCAATCAAAAGTGTGCTTCTGTTCACCCAGTAGTGTCAATGGGTACCAGTAAAATATACTGGGAAGGTAACCTGCGATGGACGAGCGTCCCACCCAGGTGGAGTTGAACGCCTGGTAGCTTCACGCTGTGGAAACCGGGGATAAGAACTGGCCTGATGAGCCACTATGGCTCGGGTCTAAAATGCCCAAAGGATAAGCATTTATAGCATAGAATATGTTTTTCTTGATATTATATACACATATACATGTACGTATATGTCAGTCAGGGGAGTCAATCCTCCTTCGCAGAAATTCGGCGTCCGCAGAGGGTCTCGGTCCCCATTAACTGCGAAAAGTAAGGGTTCACTGTAATAGTAATAATAATAATAATTTGAGATCGCAAGTTTGAATTCCGATTGATGCCACAGCCATCCGTGACTGGGAGTCCATGGGAACGAATTAGTTGGGCCAATCCTGAGCTTCGGTGAGCTCATTCATATGAGGGGCAGAAAGCGCTTTTCTTCCGCGTGTGTCAGACCACCCTAAAATATTCATGCAAGGCAGCTCGAGGAGAGGCAGTTGGCTAGCACTGCACGTCACCAAGGGGACGAATGCATGTCTACACCCCTCTGCGGTTGGTTGGTCACGTGATAAGGAATGCAATACTTTATGAGTGGGAATTGGACATGACTACAATTTGGGAGAAAATAGGGGGGAAATAATAATAATAATAATAATAATAATAATAATAATAATAATAGCCAAAAAAAATCCAAGACATCAAAGAAAATAAGAGAAGAAGCAAAAGAGGTAGGTGGAGACATGAAACTGTTGTAATTGATAATACATATCAAAGATTGAGAAGAAGCAATGAAGTTAGGATGAAAGGGGAAAACAGAGATGTGGAAATGTAAACAAAGTGATAACAAAACAAGGAACAGTAAATATATAAATAAATTGATGAATGACCCATGCCAGAGAAGAAGCCTGAAAGAAGGAGGGGGGAAATAGATGAAATTAAAAAGAGAAGAAAGAAAAACAGAAGAGGAGGCTTGAGAAAAAAAAACTGAAAGAAATGAGAAAAGATTAAAAACGAATGAGCAAGAGGAAGAATAGATAAGAAAAGACACCAAGTGAGAAGACAAGAAGAGACGAGATTACCAGAATAGAGGAGAAGAGAGAATAAAAGGAAAAATGAGGAGTGAGGAAGTAACACTTACTCATCACTCATGTGCCGAACTGATTCCTCCCACTAGTGTTGTGTGGAGGCTGGAGCCAATAATAGCTGATACTGGGTGAAGGTGGGACACATCCTCAAACACTCACCAGACTGTCACAGGGCCAACACATACACAGGCCATTCAACCTGCACTAGGAGCAGTTTGGAACGGCCAGTTCGCCTACTGTGCATGTCTTTGGACTGTTGGTGGAATCCGGTGAACCCAGAGAAAACTCACGCAAACACGTGCAGAACATGCGACTCTACGCTGAAACGATCTGAACTTGAACCCGAGACCTTCTTGCTATTAGACAGCCGTGCCAACTCCTACATCAAAGTGCCACCCTGAAGAAGCAATGGGGGAGGGGGGTAAAGAAAGAAAGAAATGGAAAGAAGAAAACGATGCATTGATGAAATAATGAAATGAGAGGGGAAAAGAGAAGGAAGAGGATAAAATGGGACGGTGAGGAGGGGGATGAGATTAAGCAAAGAAGAAGTAAAAATGAGAAGAAACAAGGAGGAAAAGAAAAAAGAAGAGAAAGAAAAAAAGATAAAGAGTGGTTGGGAATAGACGTGACATGCGACTAGAATATTGATGGTGTTGACGCGTTCTGATTTAAAGCTCACAAGTGAAATGATGCTAATTGGCTTGTGGGCTAATTAAGAGTCATTCAGGCCCGTGCTGCGTTTTTCAGCCGGCGCAAATTACAATGAAGCGTCTGGCTGAAGGCGAGCATCGTGCAAGTGTGACGAGTCCGGCGCTTTCTTGTTGAATAAGCAATTAATGGTTGCTGTTGGGGGTCAGTCTTCAGAGTCAAGAGTGTTAAATGAGCATATTTCTTTTCCTTTGTACACCATCACCGTATGACAGTGAGTGACAGTGGGCGTGGCCTGTGTACACCATCAACAGAGGTGTTTTTAAAATGCTCTTTAACAGCTCTCGTCCCACATTGAGGCGTGTCAAGCTGCCGAGTTCTGCGGCGTTCAGATTAATTATAGTCCTCTTTTTGTCACACAGGAAGTGAGCGCTTTCATGTAGAAGAAATTGAATCTGAGGGAAGAGAGGAAGGAAGGGCAGGAAGACACTTTGTTGAGAAAATACACGAAAGAGAAGACATGGGCTGAATGATGAGGACAGAGATTTCGACAGCATAGAACATTTTAACATAAAAACTGTATGTGCTGTTGACACTTCATAGCTAATTATTTTTCGATAACAGCATGTCCTAACGTATAATTTTACTTAAATTATAACAAATATAAACAAACAGAATAAATAAACAAAAATAAAAGTCACTGCCCTCTTGGTTTTACTGTTTTTTTTTTCCTCTGATTGATTTACTGTTGTTTAGAATAAATGTAGACTATTTACTATGTAAATGATATGCAGAAGTCGGACCCAATCATTGTTCTGCGTTCTCAAGTAAGTCTCAAGACTTGGCATTCAAGGGTCATGGCATTTAAATTTAGAAAATTCAGGGCAAGCATGTCCCAAGTCAAGACAGGCAAGTCCCAAGTCTACTCAGGATAGGCAAGTTCCCAGACAAGACAGGCAAGTCCTCATTGAAACAAGGACAAGACAGACAAGTCTCAAATCATGTCAGGATAGACAGGTCCTAAGCCAAGGCAGGCAAGTCCCAATTCATACCAGGAGAAGTCAGACAAGTCTCAAGTCATGTCAGGATGGACAGGTCCTAAGATAAGACAATATAGACAAGTCCAAATTCACACCAAGACAATACAGGCAAGTCCCAATTAAAGACAAGACAGGCAAGTCCCAAGTCATGTCAGGATGGACAGATCCCACGACATGACAACACAATACAGGCAAGTCCCAGTTCAAACCAAGACAAGACAGGCAAGTCCCAAATCATGTCAAGATCGACAGATCCCAAGACAATACAATACAGGCAAGTCCCAATTCAAACCAAGACAAGACAGACAAGTCCAAAGACAAGACAGGCAAGTTCCGATATAAACCAAGACAAGAAAGACAAGTCCCAAGAGAAGACTGGCAAATTCCAATTCAAATCAAGGCAAGACAGACAAGTCCCAAGTCATGTCAGGATGGACAGATTCCAAGACAATACAATACAGGCAAGTCACAATTCAAACCAAGACAAGACAGGCAAGTCCCAAGTCATGTCAGGATGGACAGATCCCACGACATGACAACACAATACAGGCAAGTCCCAGTTCAAACCAAGACAAGACAGGCAAGTCCCAAGTCATGTCAAGATCGACAGATCCCAAGACAATACAATACAGGCAAGTCCCAATTCAAACCAAGACAAGACAGACAAGTCCAAAGACAAGACAGGCAAGTTCCGATATAAACCAAGACAAGAACGACAAGTCCCAAGAGAAGACTGACAAGTTCCAATTCAAATCAAGGCAAGACAGACAAGTCCCAAGTCATGTCAGGATGGACAGATTCCAAGACAATACAATACAGGCAAGTCACAATTCAAACCAAGACAAGACAGGCAAGTCCCAAGTCATGTCAGGATGGACAGATCCCAAGACAATACAATCCAGGCAAGTTCCAATTCAAACCAAGACAAGACAGACAAGTCCAAACACAAGACAGGCAAGACCCAATTAAAACCAAGACAGACAAGTCTCAAGTCCTGTCAGGACAGACGGATCCCAAGACAATACAGGCAAGTCCCAATTCAAACCAAGACATGACAGACAAGTACAAAGACAAGACAGGCACGTTCCAAATTAAACCAAAACAAGACAGACACGTCCCAAGAGAAGTTAGGACAGAGAGGTCCCAACTCAAGCCAAGCAAGACCATACAGGAAAGTCCCAATTCAAACGAGGAGTCAAGTTTTAAGTTAAGACATTCCTGTGCAAAATGAAATTCCAGACCATATCCCAAGATAAAGATACGATAAGCAAGTCCAAAGTCAAAACGGAATAATTTGGGTAACCAGTTAAATATTTATTTCATTCAAATTTTAAACCACAGTAATCAACCTTATTTTACTGATTTTCAGTAATGAAGTATTAATCAGTCTTCAAATGATTAAAGCTCAATTTCCTGCTCTTGCATTTGACATTTTGGATAGGGTACTCGAGTATTCATTCATTTCCTGCTTAATCCTAATTAGGGTCATGGGAAGGCTGGTGCCCCTCTTAGCCGACTCTGGGCGAGGGCAGAGTACACCCTGGACAGCTCACTAGGCCATCGCAGGGCAGAAACACGCTGACGGCTATGCAGCTTTTCTTGATGAGAGTCAGCAATGGTTCTTTTACAGGAACCTCTCACCACAGACAGTGAAAGACATGGCCGGCCTTTGGCAACCCAGTTAGCTGCATTGTGGGGACAGCAGTGACAACCGTTGACAGTGGGGCTTCAACCCTCAACCTTAGGATTGGCAATCCACCACCTTACCACCAGGCCACCGCTGCTTTGGATAGGGCACTGAAAAGCTAAAATTGAAAAAAAAAAAATGTAAATGCTAATAAGATCCAATAGTCCTAAAGATTAATTCCAGAACAGACGCCATGGGTGGTTTTAACGGTCAATTTGCCTGAAATTTATCTTTGGAAGAATCCTCGTGAAATCTGCTTCATGCACTGCAACACTTTCTGCACTCGGCCCTTCCAGGTTGTTTCCTGTGAGCATCTGCATGGAAGTATCATATACTAAAGCTGCAGTGTAATAAACACTGTGTACAGTCAGAGTCGGGCCGTTTGAAGCGAGAACCTAATTAGAAAAACACACACTGTGAGTCAGCAAGCAGCCGTAATCTCACTCAGATGTTGGAGTAAGTAGGTGGACAAGTTTAAATCTCTGCAGGCAAAGTCACTTCCGCTAATAGGATCCAGTGGTTCTTTGTACGGGGTTGAAAAAAAAAAAAAGCAAGTGATTCTCTGGTCTACTGTAGAAACGGATGAAATAGGGACTGAGTAATCTCCCATAATGCTTTGCATTAGTCTCCCGGCTAGAGCGACATGATTGAAGCAGTTCAGATACAGAACAAGAGAGAGCAAGCGTGACTGATGACGAGTGACTCAAAAGTGCTGGTGGCTATGTTTTCCAGTGTGTTTTAATTATTGTGTGCTCATCAACATCAGCAGCCTTTTTCAGGATTTACACTTTTCATTTCAAGGTGGGCGCGGGCTTAGACGCGGATTAACGCCGCTAGCCTGCGTATTACTGCAGGTAGATTAAAGTCAACCCAGCCAGAAGGATTGCGGATTGGAGAGAAAATCCACACACATCAACACGCACACCCCGTAAAACACTTCTTCTCTGCATTGTTTTGTCACCACATTAAATCTGTCTATTTTAGGAGGGGAAAAAAATCATTTTTCATCTTCTCGTCACGTCTATAAGCTTTTCAGCAGTGATTTGTCTCTACCCACAATGCCGTGAGTGCCAATTTAAGGTTGATCTTTGATCATAGCCATTGAGCGCTGGGTAGATGTACAGATTACAACGGCCTGACACCAAGAAAGACTCCTGTGAGAATTGAACAAATTTAAACACAGGGACAAATATGTTTTGAAGTTCAGAAAGATCCAGAGAGAAGAAGGTCGCACTGAGTGTGTGTGTGTGTGTGTGTGTGTGTGTGTGTGTGTGTGTGTGTGTGTGTGTGTGTGTGTGTGCATGCCAGCGAGACTGGCAGACAGTGTGGGATAGGGAATAAAGAAAAGGAAAACAGTAGCTGGGTATGTGTGTATGACAGAGAGAGAGAGAGAGAGAGAGAGAGTAGTGTGTGTATGTGAGAGTGTGTGTGAGAGAGAGAGAGAGAGAGAGAGAGAGAGAGATGGTGTATGTGTGAGAGTGTGGGTGGGTGGATGGGTAAGTGTGTGTGTCTGAGATAGAGAGAGAGAGTAGTGTATCTGTATGTGAGAGCGAGAGAGAGAGAGTGTGTGTGTGTGTGTGTGTGTGTGTGTGTGTGTGTGAGAGAGAGAGAGAGAGAGAGAGAAATGGTGTATATGGGTGTGTGTGTGTGTGTGTGTGTGTGTGTGTGTGTGTGTGTGTGTGTGTGTGTGTGTGTCTGAGAGAGAGGGAGAGAGAGAGTAGTGTGTGTGTGCATGTGTATACACTAATGGTCTGACTTGCTGTTCAGGGTGTAGTCTGAGTTCGCACACACAAAAAAACACGCACACACACACACACACACACACACACACACACACACATCAACATGATGACTACCTGACTGGTCGACAGCTCAGAAGCTCCATACACTGTGTTCTGTCTCCTCTCTATCACAGTCTGAACCACCGCCACTGTAAATTCCTGTGATTTCTCATTTAATCCTCCAGTTGCCATAGTGATGCACGGATCTAATTATAGACCCCAATCTATGGGAGGCCTTTGAACATACCACATACAGTACGCTAACCTATATGCTACCCCTAAACTTTAACCTTAAACACATCTGTCCTGACCAATCAAAGCCTCATATCTCAAAGCTCGCTACTGGAAAGAGGTTCATTTCCTTCCCATCGCGTTTCCTCCTGCTCCGAGCTCGGTGTGTTGAATCTCTATGATCTCATTCAATTTTTTTCCTTTGGTGTTAGCATGCCACGCTACAGGCTACGCAATGTACTACTCATTTCCCAATGAGGCCCTAATGTATCATTTATCTGTTCCCCTGAACCGCCGAAAGAACGTATACACTCATCATGTGAGCAGCGTTACATCAGTCTTTTAGGAAGAAATTTCAAAGAAAAGTAAACATCATACCATCACGCCGTACGTAATTGGGCGCTATTGTTAATGTTCATGGTGTTTGTGTTTCCGCTGATTGATGACGCTGGTTAAAAAATGGCTGCCACGGCTGTATGAAACCACCATTTTCCCGCAGTCACGCCTCAATCATCTCCCATTGTGCGATTTCTCATGGCCGACGGCGGTGTGTGCGCGACTGCAGCCGAGTCGCTCCTGAGCAAACAAACCCACAGCATATCAATTACCCATCATCCCGTTCAGACAGCTACACGGCAGGGATGAGGAGTCAAAACACTTAGGCTTGCACTCAAAGCACCTACACACACACACACACACACACACACACACACACACACACACACACACACACACATGTCTCAAGCAGTCAGTGTGTTACAGCCTTGGTTTGTGTCACATTAGAGTGTAGAAGTTCACCTGTTGTGTGTGTGTGTGTGTGTGTGTGTGTGTGTGTGTGTGTGTGTGTGTGTGTGTGTTTGTACTTAAGGCCCAGACTCTCTCTCGCTCTCTCTCTCTCTCTCTCTCTCTCTCTCTCTCTCTCTCTCTCTCTCCCTCTCGTGGTTTATTGTGTCCTCCGTCAACCCGTGCCCAGCCTCCCAGGTGCACTTACTGTCTGCACACACACATACACACGAACCAATTGAAAGACAGGATCAGAGTTCAGAATTTTGCAGGAGAGATTGAGATTAAACTGCTGTTTACATTTCTCTCTTCTCCTCGCAATCGCCTTTCGTGTCTCTCTCTCTCTCTCTCTCTCTCTCTCTCTCTCTCTCTCTCTCTCTCTCTCTCTCTCGCCGTTTTTCTCTCCAGTCTTGCATTTTTAGCATACCGCCCCTGCATGGGAACCTCCTTCACTTGCCTTCCTGAACATTACGACCAATTTTAGTTTCAAGAGCCAAAAGGCAGGAGCTACAAAATCAACAGTTTCCCCGAGTTAATGTTTAGGGACAGTGTGTGTGTGTGTGTGTGTGTGTGTGTGTGTGTGTGTGTGTGTGTGTGTGTGTGTGCTATTTTCCACTCTTATGACACTTTATTCATTCATTAATTTTCTGAATCGCATGATTATCATGATTATGATTAGGCTCAGGGTGGCGCCCACTTCAGCTGACCCTGGGTGATGGCAGAGTACACCCTGAACAGCTCACCAGGCCACCGCAGGGCAGAAACACAGTGACAGATTTGCAGCCCCTCTTTACGAAATTCAGCAATGGTTCTTTTACATGAACCTCTCACCACAGACAGTGAGGGACATGGGCGGTCTTTGATAACCCAGTTAGCTGCACTGGGGGTACAGCAGTGACAGCCCATTAACCGTGGGGCAGCCCTAAACATCAACACTTACCATAAATACCAGCATATATCCTCAGCTTTTCTATTCACCACGAACACTGACATCCACCCAAAAACACCAACATTCACCATAAACTTCAACATCACCCACAAAAAAATCTACATTTACCCTAAACACTGACAACTACCCAAAAACACTGACATTCACCATAAACACTGACATCCACCCAAAAACACTGACATTCAACATAAACACTGACATCCACCCACAAACACTGACATTCAACATAAACACTGACATCCACCCAAAAACACTGACATTCAACATAAACACTGACATCCACCCACAAACACTGACATTCAACATAAACACTGACATCCACCCACAAACACTGACATCCACCCAAAAACACTGGCATTCACCATAAACACTGACATCCACCCAAAAACACTGACATCCACCCAAAAACACTGACATTCAACATAAACACTGACATTCAACATAAACACTGACATCCACCCAAAACACTGAAATTCAACATAAACACTGACATCCACCCAAAAAAACTGACATTCAACATAAACACTGACATCCACCCACAAACACTGACATCCACCCAAAAACACTGGCATTCACCATAAACATTGACATCCACCCAAAACACTGACATTCAACATAAACACTGACATCCACCCAAAAACACTGGCATTCACCAAAACATTGACATCCACCCAAAAACACTGACATTCAACATAAACTCCAACATCCACCCCAAAGCTAACATTCACCATAAACACTGACATCCACTGAAAGCACTGACATTCAACATAAACTCCAACATCCACCCCAAAGCTAACATTCACCATAAACACTGACATCCACTGAAAGCACTGACATTCAACATAAACACTGACATCCACCCCAAAAACACTGACATTCAACATAAACACTGACATCCACCCAAAACACTGCCATTTACCATAAGCACTTACATTCAACATAAACACTGACATCCACTCAAAAACACTGATATTCACTGTAAACACTGACATCCACCCAAAACACTTTCACCATAAACACTGACATCCACCCAAAACACTGACATCCACCCAAAAACACTGATATCCACCATAAACACTGACATCCCCCCAGAAACACAGACATCCACCCAAAAACACTTTCATCATAAACACTGACATCCACCCAAAAACATTGACATCCACCCAAAAACACTGACTTTCACAATAAACTCCAACATTCACCCCAGAAAACCTAACATTCACCATAAACACTGACATCCACCCAAAGCACTGACATTTATCATAAACACCAATTCTAACCATCACGTTTTACCATCAAATACATGAAAATAAAAACAAACAGAAATATTTTCTATACCAAAACATCTGTGCATGGAATGAGGAGAAGCCTTTTTTTTTATTTTAGATGTTTACAGCCTATCAGTCGTAAACACTGGTTTACTGGTGTGTACATAAGCTAATGTTGGTGTTAGGATTACAGGGTTCGAAATAAATAAATTCAGCACACTTATCTATTTAATCCTATTTATTCAGCACCAAAGCCCAAATAACTGGACATGACAGCAGCCAGCACCCTTTCCGTATTTATATATACAAATACATATATGGGGGGGGGGGGGGGGTATGTATATATGTGTGCGTGTATATTCCTGGTAGAAATGAGCTTTGGCATCACTGAAGCATGGCGCGAACGAGAGCATCTCCAGACTCTGCAGGGAAAGAGACACGAGCGATGTGTGACCAGGAAATGACTCACTCCAACACCATACAGGCCAAAGGCTAATAAGTCCCACTGCGCTAAGCACTACAGCATGCAGCACCATGCTAACACCGCTCTCTGCGCTCAGAACCGCTCAGAACATCTTATATGATTCGATGCTCAGTTTAAAAATTTGACATTTTCAAGACTGTTTTTTTTTTTCTTTTTTTTTTTTTTTTCAGTTCTTTGCTGTAAATTCTACAAAGCTTCCAGATGTTTTCTCTGTAGGGGGCTAGGACAACATGCTAAGTGCTAACACAGGATAACACTTGGGTTCTAACTGCTATATAGTACATTAGCTCATTCTTAATGATGTTAATAAAGGCAAATTGTGTGAAAATATTAATAGGAGGTGTCATATGTTAATTATATGCTAATCAGTAAGTTACATGAGATTATATTAGGCGAGAGAAGTACCGATGCTCACTGTTGGACGTTTATGCTCAGGTTACTGTGTCAGTGTTTACATAAAGAGGGGGCACGGTAGCGTAGCGATTAGCACAACCACCTCACAGCAAGAGGGTCGTCCAAGCTCAGACATTTCCATGTGGAGTTTGTATGTTCTCCCTGTGCTTGTGAGGGTTTCATCCATGAAGTCTGGTTTCCACCCACAGTCCACAGGCATGCACATTAGGCGAATTTGATGTTCCAAATTGTCTCCTAGCTGTGTGTATGTGTGTCTGTGATATTTTGGTCAGCTGTTCAGGGTGTGTACCGCACCTTCGCCCATTGTCAGCCGAGATAGGCTCCAGCCTAACCGTCACCCTTGTAGGATTAAGCAGTTCAGACAACGGGAGAGTGAGTGTTCACGGCAAGGTTAGCTTTGGTGAGATAATTAGCTGAAGCATGTGTGGCAATCTCGTTTCCTCATGTGATCCAGCACGAACTGACCCGCTGAACCTCACAGCGTCTTCGGATACCTCGTAGTTACGTTTTTGTGTTTCATGTCTTATTAATTTTCTCTCTCTTTTTTTTTTTTTCTTTTTCAGCTCCACCAAAGTTTTTAAGGACCCCCAGCGACCAAACAGGAGTGCAAGGCGGCGTCGCTTCCTTCGTTTGCCAGGCATCGGGTGACCCGCGACCCAAAATTGTTTGGAACAAGAAGGGGAAGAGAGTGAGCAACCAGAGATTTGAGGTACTGGGATTATTTCTTTAGATGTAACTAAAATAAATAAATAAATAAAAATGTGCCGTGTCATGCCACGCGAGCGCTGAATGTCGTGAGCGAGAGAGAGAAAACTAGCATGTGGTTCATAGGAGGAATGGAAGAGGTGCCGAGATTGTTGATGTTAAGGAGAAATAATATTTACACACTTCAAGCCTTGACCTTGGGGCTTAACCCTAGCGGTTTTGCATTCGTCTCCGAACTGCAAATTGTCCATTGCGTCGCGTGTGCTCGTCGCTTTTCAGATGCGTTTCTTCTCGCCGTGCCACTCGGCTCTCTTATATGGTTCGAGCATTTTGATTTATTCCTTTTAATCTGCACTTCTGCTATCCATGATAAAGCAACCCATCACACAAGGACACTGATAAGATTCCCATTAATTTCTGTGTGCGTGTGTGTGTCTGTCGCTGCAGCATTTTCACTGTCGCCGTTCTTTTAGCGACGGCTTGCAGCATATTATCGCTTGAAGGGACGGCCTCGGTCAGCCTCTGCTGTCTAACACCAACAGAAATCTAATCTGATCAGAGCTCATCGCGCTGCCGCAGCTGTACGTTCGGCATGCTAAATACGCCGGATGAAGACGCCGTCTTGAAACGGCGTGCCGTTCCATTACCGACTTTTCCTTCTTGATGGAAAGGCATTTCCTTTCCAAATGCCACAAACTTCCTGTGTGTACTCTCTCTTTTTTTTTTCCTCAGGGAGAGTCAAGAAGCGGTGCATGATGGAGCTCTGACGGTATCGCAGAATAGAGCCATGTCGAGCGCCGTTTCCCAAACGTAGTCGCAAAAACGCCCCGCCCTTTTTTCCTGATATTGCCTATTATCTTTGTTTTTCCTGTATGAATTATGTATCATATCCTCACCTATACTTGTATTTTTTTTTTACTTTCTATATACATTATTTACATTTGTTTGACGGCCGTATTGACGACCCCCCCCCCCCCCAATCCAAATATAATTTCTCTCATACAACTAAGCAGAGGGCAGTGGTGGTCTAGTGGTATAAGGCGCCGGATCGCTGATCCAAAGGTTGGGGGTTCGAGTCCCACTCTCCACAAGGTTGTCACTGTCCTCCCAGTGCAGCTAACTGGGTTATCAAAGGCCGGCCATGTCTCTCACTGTCTATGGTGTGAGGCATGTAAAAGAACCATTGCTGACTTTCGACAAGAGTAGGCTGCAAAGCCGTCGGCGTGTTTCCGCCCTGCGATGGCCTGGCGAGCTGTCCAGGGTGTACTCTGCCCTCGCCCTGAGTTGGCTGGGATGGGCACCAGCCTCCCCGTGACCCTAATTAGGATGAAGCGGTTACAGAAAATGAACTGAACTGAACAACTAAGCAGTTAAAGGTTAATGTCCTTGCTCGGTGGTGGCTTGATGCCACTTGATTTTGATCACATGACCTACAGATCAGTAACCCAGAGCCCTGACCCCTGAGCCACCATTAACCTGTCATCCGTTTGACATGTATTTGTACCAGTTTGTTCATTGGCTAAAATTAGTAGTGTGTGTGTGTGTGTGTGTGTGTGTGTGTGTGTGTGTGTGTGTGTGTGTGTGTGTGTGTGTGTGTGCGCACGCGCGTCATTCAATTATAAGCAGGAAGAAAACTCTCGTATCCTACCTTACCTCTCTCGTACTTTCAGGTGATTGAGTTTGACGATGGCTCCGGTTCTGTCCTGAGAATACAGCCTTTGCGCACCCCAAGGGATGAAGCCATTTACGAATGCGTGGCTTCCAACAGTGTTGGCGAGATTAGCGCTACGACGCGCCTCACCGTCTTACGTGGTAGGTGTCACGCAGCTGACGCTTTAAAACGAACACAAACGGTTAACGTTTCTCCTTCCGTTCCTCCAGCTGGAGCAGGTAAGATACCTGGCTGTGTTTTGTGGTTGTAGCTGCTGCTGCTGCTGCTCCATCCATTCAATGTTATTCATTATTTGGTAAATTCAACATACAGGCATGTCTAAGTTCTACGGGCCTGTGTATTTCAATATAAATAATACAATTAAATGTTTACAGTCAGGAAATTAATGAAACTCTATAGTGATGAGCTTTATAAATATAGAAGTCTGCGGTGCGGCTTGTGCAGTTTTACGATGTAATGAGTGGTAATTTTTACTGATTTTCCTGCAGGACCGGCTTCAGTTCTTCTGGAGATTTTCACTGACACACTTGCTTTTTTTATTTGCATGCAGCAGAAGCAGCTTTCATCATGTTTTTGTCTGAAAAGTGATGTTATTTCTGTAATATTTCCTCTGCGGCATTTCATTTTGTGATGTAAAACTAATGTATAGAAATTTAAAAGTCAAAAAAAAAAAAATCTATCACAACGTTTATACTGAATAATAATAATAATAATAATAATATTAATAATAATTTATTCATTTTCTGAACTGCTTCATCCTAATTAGTGTCATGTGGAGGCTAGCACCCATCTCAGCCAACTCCGGGTGAGGGTACACCCTGGTCAGCTTGCCAGGCCATCATCGGGCCAGCACTCACACAACCATTCATACTCACATTCACACCTATGGGAGATTCGAACAGCCTATTAACCTACTGTGCATATTTTTGTTCTGTGGGAGGAAACCGGAGTACCCGGAGGAAACCCACACAAGCACTGGGAGAACATACACACTCCACACAGAAACATCCGTGCTGGGACTCGAACCCAGGACCTTCTTGCTGTAAGGCAAACGGGCTAACCAACACGGCACCCCGCCCCAATAATAATAATAATAATATAATAATAATAATAATAATAATAATAATAATAATAATAATGATAATAATAATAATAATAACAATATAATAATAATAATAATAATAATAATAATAATAATAATAATAATATAATAATAATAATAATAATAATAATAATAATAATAATAATAATAAACTCCTCCTCTTTAGATTTGTGCAGGCTACTGTATATCAGTTTCCTTCACAATTCACACTTATGATTCATAGTTTATTAATTATAAACAGAACATTAAACATCAGAGTCTCATCACTATTTTTATTTATTTGTTTTATTTTATTTACGTTTGGGTGGTGAAGTTATTTGCTTTTGTATAATTTTGTACAAGAATAGCTACTAGCTATTTATTTATGCTGTGAGTGGAAAGAAATTGTGTGACTTCATAATAATGGTTATTATTATTATTATTATTATTATTATTATTATTATTATTATTATTATTAAGAGACTATATGTTTTCTATGATCTCATGCTTGATGGTAATAAATTCTTCATAAATGTAAATGCCCTAAAATAATTTATTATTAATTACTGATCATTTTTAATGCTATTCATTTAAATGATATTTATACAACATAGTTTCATCATTTTTAATCGATAAACTATTCCGCTTCTTACTACAAACTGATAAATATATTCAGTATGCCTCAAGTATTTAAATTTAATAAACTGTAAACCAAGTTTGGCCCTACGATGGCCTGGCGAGCTGTCCTGGGTGTACCCCGCCCTCGCCCCGAGTCGGCTGAGATGGGCGCCAGCCTCCCCGTGACACTAATTAGGATTAAGCGGTTCAGAAAATGAATGAATAAAACCAGTTAAAAGGTTTTCTGGTTGGAAGTTATCTGAACACTTAGCATTGTGGATATAGTGGATGGATTATGATTAATATTTTCATTATTAGCGATTATGAAGTTATTAGAAACAAACCAAAATTTATTATATTCCTTTTACACAGTGTTTATATATAAGCAGCCGGTTCGCCTGCTGTGTACATGTTTGTGACTGTGAGAGGAATCCAGAGTACCCGGAGGAAACCCACACAAGCATGGAGCCATGAGGTGCACATGCTAACCGCTACAGCACCCTGCTGGCCATGTCAAAAATACATAAAATTTAAAAAACGTAAAGCCAAATATTAAAAATCTCAAACATTTTATTGTTCACCCTACATTTAGCTTCTCATTACGTCTGAAAAAGTTCAATTTAACATTGTTATAGTCGCTGTTATTGTTACGACACTTAACTCACCGATTTATCATCTGCTCCTAAACTGTGAGCCTCGAGGATATAGTGGATGGTTTATGATTAACATTCTCATCATCAGCTACATTTTTTTTTCTTTTTTTTTTCTTTTTTTTCTTTTTTTTTGTCCTCACAACTTTCCTTTGGACTCGTTATCTAGTCATGTGGCATATGTTCCTTCAGTCTCAGGGTGGGTGCGGCGAAGGGCTTGTGGGAAAACGTGCCAGCTTGAGTAGTCAAGACGCTCAAATCCTGAAAATCAAATCAAGTTCTTCTAATTTTTTTTTTTTTTTTTTTTTTCCCTGCTGTCATAATTGTCAAGTCACACCCGACGTTGTGGTCTCCTACCACCGATTGTCTCCGGAGTGCTCGTATTGTACTTGTAGGAAGAATCGGAGTTGAAATGAAAGTGCTGCAATCTGGACTAGAGGGAGTCAAGGAGATAAAGAGTGCAGATAGAAAGATAAAGTCGAAGAGGTGAGAGACAGGGAGGAAGACAGCGGGAATATAAAAGAAAAAGTCTTTTCTACAGCACTGGAGGACTGAAAAATTACCCGATGAATGAGTTAGTACTGAATGCGGCGCTCACGTTGGTAGGCAACAGAGCGACAAAGGGATTAAAGACTCTGAAGTTGACACAAACACATTTATCATATGGAACAACGACCGCGGTTTGTTTGTCAGGTATCAGGTGTACGCTGCAGATCCGCATGTGTGTAAGCGTCTGGATGGGGACGATACGTCCGGCTCGGTTTTTCAACACATTTGAAATTGAAATAAAGTAATATCTATGTAAATATTCGGTGATATTACTACGTGACTTATTTAAAATAATGGAGGCTGCGCACAAATTAAAACTGACGATGAGTGACTGAGTTTGCCGTCAATGAAACTCCATGATGAAGTCCATTGGTAATACACCAAGATGGTAGATGTGCTCCTGAAACACTTACACACACAGACACACACGTACACACCCCATCTTGGTAAATTACCAACCACTGGAAGGCTCTAAACTGATATATAATCACATTTTATTTGAATGAAAGCAGAGAACAGAGTACTAATTACCCAATATCTAGCCAGAAGGCAATAAACTAGCTGCACATGCATAATTAGACAAAAACCAATATTAATTTTGCCCTGAGATATGAGACAGCAGGAACACGCTTGAGTCATTCGACGCGCGTCGCTTTCATTCTTTATTCTGCGCCCAGCTGTAGCTCATGACAGCCAACTATAACCAAATTGGGTGGACTCTGGATAACCAAATTGGGCGGACTTTGGATAACCATATTGGGTAGCCTCTAGATAACCAAATTGGGTGGACTTTGGATAACCAAATTGGGTGGACTTTGGATAACCATATTGATTGGCCTAGAGATAACCAAATTGGGTGGGCTTTGAATAACCATATTGTGTGGCATCTAGAGAACCAAACTGAGTGGAGTTTTCTTTTGCAATTATACCTGGAAGATGTATAGCACCTATACACCAAAAATGGGATTTTGTGAGCAAAGAAGTGACAATTTATGTGTGTGTGTGTGTGTGTGTGTGTGTGTGTGTGTGTGTGTGTGTGTGTGTGTGTGCACGCGTGTGTGCGTGCGTGTGCATCCACTAAATTGATCAGTCATGGCAAGAGGGTAATTTTAGTTATTTAGCGCCTGTAAGAATTCAAAGCGGTATGGTGGTGTAGCGATTAGCACATCTATCGCACAGTGCAAAAGTCCTGGGTTCGAGTCCCGGGCTCAGCAAGGATAATTCTGTGCGAAGTTTACATGTCCTCTCAAGTGCTTACATGGGTTTCTCCGGGTTCTTCGGTTCCCTCCCACTGTCCAAACAGATGCGCATTAGGCTGTTCCCTTATTGCCCCCTCAGTGTGAAATGAATGGAGTTGGTAAGCTGTTCAGGGTGTAAACCCACCTTCACCCAGAGTCAACCGAGATACACTTACAGCATTTAGTGGACACTTTTATGACCTGTCGGGTCACGTCAATTGTCGAGGCTTGATATTTACATCTGAATCGGACACCCCATGGTCTGTTTATTAATCGGACATGCGCCGAGTGTATATGTTATTATAATGCTTATTATTTGTATGTTTTGAGGATCATGGATGAACGTCATCGGTTTATTTTTACGAAAGGAACTGAAAATTTTACCAAAGCATGAAGACAATGCCTATCTTCTCCATGTCCGGTGTGAAACTGAAGTGGTTTGTCTCTTCCGTGGGAAGGAGGTCATGTCTTATTCATAAATGCTCCCACTTGGCCGAATTTGTTGGCTCGCCGGATCGTTCCATTCAGAGGGGTAGAACGCGATGGTAATGAGCATGAACAAGGTCATTTCCTCAATGGATAATAACGTAAAACAAAGCAGGAGAACTACTTTTTTTTTTCTTTTTTTTTTTTTTTTCGGTCCCGCCACCCCTATTTTTCTCTGTCTCCCTCTCACTGGTGCTGAGTAATGGAGCCCGTTGCTGGCAGTAGCGTGAAATGATGTTCTCTGGCATAGATCGTATCCTCTTTTCTTTTCCGAGCTCCACTTTTCTCAAGTAATTTCTGTGGGCAAATTGGTATTTCCACTCTTTTGTTTTCCTCCCTCTTCCATCTCCCACCTCCTATTTCCTTCTGTTTTTGTCTTCCTCGGGCATTCGTTTAATCCCTGTGCTCTTGCTCTGCATTTTTTCCTCGTCTTTCTCTCATCTTTGACCTTTCTTTGTTGCATCCTCCATAAGAAGCTCTTTCTGGAGCAGTTCTTCAGAGACTTACCTCTGGTAGCTCAGAAACCCTGTTCCTACCGCTACTGGACCTCCGAGAACACAGCAAGAGCCGACTTTAATGTTCACTCAACAAACCTTCACCGGTTGTCCTTCGTTTCGATCAGAATTTACCCATCTGGGATTAAATCGGCAGCATTAGAAACACTGGGTCAGCGCTTTAGTTTATTAGCGGAGATGTAAAAGTAGCCCACGTTGATATGTTCGGATTTTCAAGGCTTTAATGTACTTTGAGTGACAGGTTTTACAAGGCTGCCGTTCATGTGTCTTATGTGCAAGCATAACAACCCCCTGATCTATCCTACGCCATTTAGAGCCACAGTGCATGTAGTTCAGCTAATGCAGGTCGTGAATACAGACTTGCTTAGTAAACAGCTGCAACACGGCTGTCACAGTAAGTTCCGCTCAATCCCATGCAAGCAGCTCCATGCCCGTGTCAGCCCATATAGGAGGATCCTATAGGGAACAAAGGCAAGCGATGCAGTCGCATTATTACGACGATAATAAGCGACGAAGGCCTGGGAGGAGAAAATGCGCCACTGGGTTATTAGCATGCGGCCAGGATAGGGGATGATGAGGAACGCCATTAGTGATGAACTAGCAGACTCGCCGAATTCATTTGCATTAAGTGCTTTGATGGAAGTATAATGAAGTCCACTCTGAATCTACTTACGCGAGTTTTTAAAAGAGAACAGACTTACACGGTCTTCCTCGGACCGAATTGGACATCTTTTATGAGAAATTCGCTATGACTGAACAGACGTAACACAGCCATATCTATAACCTTCAACATATGCTGGGAAATTTTGTGGCAAGTTTCAGCGTTTAATCCGCTGGCACACACAGTCCCAACAGCAGCTGCTGCTAATGCCATGATTAAAAGAGATTAGCGTCTTTCTACTCCAGTGCTAGTTCTTTGAACCTTTAAAAAAAATCATATGTATATATCCCTTTTCAAGGCGGTAGAAGCTGCATGTGATACTCAAACCCGAAATTTGCATTTGGTATCTTTTTGTCATTCAATAGACATCGTAAATTTCCCCCGAATTCAGTCTTCCCATGCTTTGGAGAGAATGAAGTAACCTGAGAGTACGTGTCAGTAAGGAGTAAGGAAACCATCTGGCTTTCCGTTCATAATCTTTGGCTGGTTATGACTTAATTTTACACTCTACTGTAACTCCCATAGCTGCCGAATAAAGCTAGCTAAGACAGTGCATCCTGCTGAGACTCATCCCACACAGGAAATGTTCGTCCATGAGAACTTGAGTCTCATGGTGTCTGGGTCCCATTTTTTTATTTTATTTTTTTCGGTTGGGTTTTTTTTGCCCTAATGTCTTTGTCAGTCATAGCTCTTCACATTTCAACAGAAATAATATGGCCAAATTATCTGGGCATCTGACCAATACACCCATATTTATGGCAGGAGTCCGGGAAAGGTTCATCTATGGGTGTAAAGGGCAGGGACCAGCATACTTTTGGCCATGCACTGTAGTGGAGATTAATAATTGGACTCTATGGTAGTCATAACAAAGTGAGTTATCACATTAAGGAACTCATCAAGATAATGAAGTATCTTTGACTTTGAGTTGAAAATCTTGGACCGAGGTTTGGGTTGAGTTGAGTTGAACTTTGCCTTGGCTTAGGATTAGACAAGGATTAATGTTGGCATTGACTTGCACAACAGATAAGACGTATATTGAAGTACGAATCAGGCTTCTTGCCACTGCTCGATAGGATTCTTCCTACCAAGACAGAAGCACTCTGAAGGGAACATGATGAGGGAACATGATGATGACGATGATGGGTTCGCCAAAATCTAGGGTGAGGGAAAGAGGTTTTATGAATATGGTTGGCCTGGTGTTAAGCTAGGTTTTGTTTTAGGAATAGGGTTGTCCCGGGGTCGAGATTGGTTTAGTGTAAGGATTAGGGGTGGTCTGGAGATGGCCTAGGTTTAACTTTTGGAGTACAGTTTGGACCTTGAGGGCAGTGGTAACCTGATGGTATGGTGCTGGATCACTGATCCCAAGGTTGAGGGTTTAAGCCCACTCTCAACAGGTTGTCACTGCTGCCCCCCCAGTGCAGCTAACTGGGTTATCAAAGGTAGGCCATGTCTCTCGCTGTCTATGGTGAGCGGTCCATGTAAAAGGACCATCGCTGACTTTCAACAAGAGTAGCTATATAGCCGTCAGCATGTTTCTGCCCTGCAATGGCCTGGTATGCTGTCCAGGGTGTAAGCTGACTTCGCCCAGAGTTAGCTAAGATGGGCACCAGTGTCCCCCCAATGCTAATTAGGATGAAGCAGTTCAGAAAATGAATGAATGAATGAGTTTGGACCTTGGTTGGGGGTTGACCCAAGGTTACTTTTCGGAATAGGGTTGGTCTTGGTTTGGGTTTGAGCTAAGTTTATTTTAAGTGTTACAGTTTAAGTGTTACAGTTAAGTGGTACGGGTGGTCTTGGACTATGGTTAGGTTAAGGTTAAGATAGTTATTTTGAGATCTGTGTAGTGAGGTGTAACCTTGTCCTTCAGAGGCACATATCCATGGTAACTGAAGTTGTAAAAATCTTTAATTACTTCCAAATAGTGGTAAAACTGATTTGTGATGGCTTGGTGAGTTATTCAGGGTGTACTCTACTCTCGCCCAGTGTCAACTAAGATGGGCACCAGCCTCCCTGTGACCCTAATTGGAATTAAATGGTTCAGTAAATGAATGAACAAATGTTTCAGGAAATTAAATAATGAATGAATAGTGGTAAAAAAACAAGTAAAAAAAGTGACCAAGCACAGATCCTTGAGGTATACCAGTCAGCACCCTTTCCCCACCATCCCAAACAGTGGAGGTTGGGGAATCAATGTGAATCCGTTCCTATTGCTGCAATGCTGACAGGAAAACAAAGGCGCTGCTGAAGTGTTTAGATTCCTTCCTGAATAGAAAACTGCCTCAGCACTGCTTGCTCACCAAAATTGAGGTTCAGCTCTCTGCATAAAATCCTTTGTAAAATTACACATCCTGGAAATATCCCGAGCTCACAGAGCACATAGTACCGTGGTTTATCCTTCAAGCTCTATAGATGCCAGGACCCACAGAATTTGCCAAAGTGCTTGTTTGTCTCCAAACTGTGCTCATTTCTGGACTTATCTACCCACCCAGGTGAGCTGTGCCTTTATGGAGCAGCAAAGTATGAAAAGCAGGGAATGAGTAAAGTGTCCAAGTCAGCATGTACCACTGTTGAGAAGGAAGTTGGCCCTTGTGGTTTGATAGGATGTTCTTTGGCATAGTGCAGCTTTTTGTGCTGCCATTTCTTTTAATTCACTGTTAGCCTTGTGCAGTTGATTTATTATTATTATTATTATTTATATATATATATTTTTTGCTTCGTGGAAAGCACTGCCTTTTTTTTTTTTCATTACTCCCAGCCTGGGCAGCATGGTACCCAGTAAAAGAACAGATAATGGTTGCTTATTTATTTCCATAATTAAAATGATCGACCCTAATCTGCTCTGACTTTATGGATCTTTGTCTAGACAAAATTCCCCCCGACTGTAATTAATAAAGGAAATGAATTATTGTGTGCGAGTTCAGCGTCCAATGTGATTCAGCTAACGGATAAGTGGTTGCAGCAGCGGTGATGCATGAAATATCACTACGGAGGCTGGAAAGATAGACTTTGTTCATTATCATAAAGAAACATCTGCTGCATCTATTGACAGCTTCAAGCTAGTCGAAGAATCTCAGCCTGGCAATCCGAGTGATTGAAATTTTGCTGGTTTTTTTTGTTTGCTTTTTTTTCCCCCTATCAAATTTATAGCCATATTTAAATGTGATGATGCCCCATTAGATGCTTGAAATCTGTAATATCCATGATATGTGTAATATTTTTCCACAAAAATCACTCAAAAAATGTTTATTCCTTTTTCAGCACAACAGTTTGATAACACTAATTTTTTTTATTTTATTTACAAACACGTTGCACTTTTATTATTCATTTCTAATGACACTAAGTGCTGTGAAAATATTTCCCTTATATTATAATAGCTATAAAGCTTGCCAAGGCAGCGCAATCCTTTTTTATTTTTATTTTATTTTTTTTAGTTGAAGTGACGAAGAAACAAAAACATTGGTATTGTTAGTATTCAGAGCAGTCATTTATAAAATGTAAGTGTGTGATCTATAGGGCTGCTTTTAATTCATGGCGTAACTTTAGCGTCCCCGGATTTTACTCATCAGCTACTAAATCAACAGGATTCACAGGACAAGGGTACCAGGTATCCACGCTCCGTGCTTTTCCACATCCACTAATAATCCTTTTCAGGGAAAGTTCTACCAGGAAAAGGAGCAGAACGAGACACCAACATGACAAAAATCCAACATGAACCTACAGTAGGCGGGTCTTACGGGTTGTGAAGTACAGTGTAACGCACTCACTTATCCATTCCCTGGTCTGACACACAATTTAATCCTCATGGAGAAACGGGAGGCTGGAGCCTATCTCAGGTTACACCCTGAACACCCTCACACGCAAACATTCACGCTCACATTCACACCGAGGGGCCGTTAGCCGGTTCACCTAATGTAAGGAGATCTAATGTAGGGAGAACACACTGAACCCAGGAATCAATCCCAGGCCTCTTTTTGCGGTGAAGTGGACAAGCTAACCACTACTAAACTGTGCCGTCCTTCCATGTCACAGTCTTATTATTTTTTATTTTATTTTATTTTTTAAGGAAATTACTGCAAAATATAACTTTTATCTGTAATTTATTGTACATTCATGGAGCAACCTTATCCTTGTTCTTATATACCTTACCCAGAGCAAATTACCGTAATTTCCGGATTATAAGCCACTCCTTTTTTCATACACTTTGAACTCGGCGGCTTAAACAATGATACGGCTAATCTATAGATTTTTTTTTTTTTTTTTTATGGGCTAACGGCCTTTAGGGGGTGCTCTAGCAGGAAACGCAAGAGCGAGACAGACACCTGCAGCTTATAAAGAGGTGCGGCCTATTGTCTGTCTTCCTTTCGGCTTTTTCCCTTTTACTCGGGAGTCGCCACAGCGAATCATCTGATTCGCACGTTTTGATTTGGCAGAGGTTTTTACGTCGGATGCCCTTCCTGTCACAACCCTTTTTGAGCAAGGGACAGAAACACGCTGACGACTTTGCAGCTACTCTTTACGAAAGTCAGCAATGGTTCTTTTACATGCCTCTCACCATAGACAGTGACAGACATGGCCCGCCTTTGATAACCCAGTTAGCTGCACTGGGGGGGGGCAGTGACAAACCTTGTGGAGAGTGGGACTCGAACCCCCAACCTTTGGATCAGCGATCCAGCGCCCTATACCACTAGACCACCACTGCCCCACAAGAGGTGCGGCCTATATGTGTACATATTCTTCTTTTTTTTTTTTTTTTTTTTTTTTTTTTAATGTAGTTGCTTATATTCAGGTGCGCTCAATGGTCTGGAAATTACAGTATATTTACCAGTGTTATACAACTGAGCAGTTGAGGGTTAAGGACCTTCCTCAAGTGACAACTTGGTGGTACTGGGGCTTGAACTCTCAATCCTCTGATCAGTAACCCAGAGCCTTTAGTATCAAAGAATGTGAAATGTTGGTTGCATTCACTCATTTTCTAGATCATCACTTAATCCTAATTCAGGTCACTGGAGGCTGGCGCCCATC
>CM045746.1:23229465-23234465 GCA_024760905.1 Plotosus lineatus
AGATTATACGCAGACTGTCCCGCACAGATAAAACACGACATGGTCAGATTAGCTGCCAGTCAGTATACGAAAGATAACCTCCTCCTATCTCAGATCAGGCAGCACATGACAAGAAGGATGACAGTAATAAACTGCACAGAGAGAGAGAGAGAGAGAGAGAGAGAGAGAGAGAGAGAGAGAGAGAGAGAGAGAGAGAGAGAGACCAAGAGATGGTTGGTGAAGAAGCCACTACTCAGTTGAAAAAATGAGGTGATGGGGAGGGGGCGGGTGAATGGCGTCATAGTTTTGGCACATCATTGGAATAACCAGCTGCATTGTTAATCAAGAGCTCTCCCGTTTGGTCGAGTAGTTCTGTTTAAGAGACGACAAAAGCATAATTAACAATTCGCTATCTCCACTGCCAGGGGAAACATAATTAAATACAACACAGAGACAGGGATGTGTGTGGGGATTGAACCACATTCACAAGGGATAGCAGTGTCTTCATTCACTCCTTACAAAACTTCTGGGACACGTTAGCAGCACACACGTATGCTAACTACTTGTTTTTATTATTCGAACATTCTGCGTCACGTTTTGTTGCATTCGTTCATTCGTTCATTTTCTGTAACCGCTTAATCCTAATTAGGGTCACGGGGAGGCTGGCGTCCATCCCAGCCGACTCCAGGTGGGGACAGAATACACCCTGGACAGCTCGCCAGGCCATCGCAAGGTGGAAACACGCTGACGGCTATGCGGCTACTCTTGTCGAAAGTCAGCAATGGTTCTTTCACATGAACCTCCCACCATAGACAGTGAGAGACATGACATGACCGGCCTTTGATTACCCAGTTTGCTGCACTGCGGTGGAGGGGGTAGTGACAACCTGTTGAGAGTGGGACTTGAACCCCCAACCTTGGGATCAGTGATCCAACCCCTTTACCACCAGGACACCACTGCACTACGTTTTGCTGCAAGGAATAATAACATGCCCAGAGAGGAGCAGGTTGACGTGGGGCGGCCATATTGGATTTGAAAAAAAAACAAAAAAAAAAAAACAAACATATTTTCCTTTTATGGCAGCAGAACATGGTAGCCATCTCAGTTTCTGCCCTTGCGGCGGCATACCAGGTGAAATGTTTATGTGTTGTAAGTTTTCCGATTAAACTGAAAATAATATTTATTTAGCCGTGTTTTTAGGTGAGTGGATGTCAGTGAGGCGGCCATGTTTGTTTTAACTGCAATGGAGAGTCAAAGCTGTGGAAAAACTACTTGTCTGTGTTTTCTTCTTCACGGCCTTGGTTGTCCGGTTAGCGAAATGGCGGCTTTCGTATTGCATGGAGTATTTTGCTTTGTTTAGCGCATCTGGCTCGTAGCACGATGGTCCTGGGTTTGAGTCCCAGGCTTGGGCATTCCTGTGTGGAGTTTGCTGATAGGTGTGTATGTGAGTGTACATGGTTAATGTGCATGTGGTGTGTGGATGCGCATGTTTCCCACCCAATGTCGGCTGAGATAGGCAACCCAGTATGATTAGGCGGTTTGGCAAATTAGAGTAATTAGTTAGTAAATAAGAAAGCGCTAATGGAATGACAGTCCTTTTTTTATACCGCCAACTTAGCATTCTGTCATCATTAGCATGTTTGTTTCAGTACTGTGTTCGCCATGGTGTTAACCTGTGAGGGGACGAAAAAGCAAACTAAAACCATTATTCTGATTATATTACAGTGGGAATGTTTTGAGTTTGGTTTTTAATGGTGGATTAGTGCAAGTGAGGACAAAACAAGCTAGTTTGTGGGAAGGTTAGCAAAGCAGACATTTTATTATAATCAACGGACCAAGATGTTGAAATTCTCCCTTGGTCATGGTGTCAGGTTCACCTGTTCCAGAAACCATGTTCTTTTCCTAGGCGGCATTGTGCAAGGCGGAGTCGGCTCCGTGTGGAGTTTGCATGTTCTCACCGCGCTTGGTTGGGTTTCCTCCAGGTACTCTGGTTACAGTAGACTGATTGTCTGTTTCAAATTTGCCCCAGGTATGCATGTGTTGGCCCTACAATGAACTAGTTCACTGTTCAGTTTGTACCTAGTATTTATCCAGAGGTGGCTGTGATAGGCTCCAGCTTTTCTGTGGCCGTAGGAGGTAAAAGTTCGGGAAATTAATATATGAATGAATGTTTCTTTCCAGCCATAATCTTGTGGAGTGCGTGTTGGTGGCTCCTGTTTATAAGAATATAGCGAGAACTCTTTTTTTTTTTTCTTTTTTCCCTCCATCTGTTTTATGGTATGAACATATCGTCAGGTCAAGGTTAACATCTTTATTTTGCTTTTCTTTGCCAAGAAGAATATTATTAGTTTTTTTTTTGTTTTTTTGTTTTTTTTTTTCTGTGAAGCACTTCAAGCCATGTTTCTTTATAAGGATGAAGTCGTTGCTCTGCTGTCTGGCCAAATGGTCCCCATTAAAAAAAATGCATCTATAATTAAAAAAAAAAAAAAGTGATAAGGGAAAATGCATGATGTGTAAAAGAGGAAAACAAGAGTGTGTGGTGTTCTTCTGTCATGATGAAGGTTAAAGGTTACCATGGCGGCCATTTTGGTTTCGGCCATATGGCACTGCATTTGCAGTCCCGCTACGAGACAAGGCAGCGCAATTTATCATAAGGACGCGTCATCTTTCACACACCAGGACCCTGTTCTTTCTTCTGCTTCCAAAGCCAGGACATTGGAGGAATTCTGACCCCCCCCATCCAACATACACACACTTTTGCCACGCCTCCCGACATTCCATCATTTTTTTCCTGCGTTTGTATGCATGCCGTTGTCACGACTCGTATTTAATTAGTGCATTTAAATTACATACACTCATATATTCCACTTGAGTGGGAGACAGAGAGAAAGTGTGTAGGGACATACATCACCGCTACCCACCCACCCCCGTGCCTGCCAGCCATTCACTCCCTCACCCTTTTCTCCCTTCATTCGCTTCTGTGATCGATGTTATATAAGCCTGCGCCGCTTTCCCTCCATCCTCTTCCGTTCAGCTTTGCGACTAAAGTCATGCAATTGAGCGATCCTGCACGGCCACCGAAGAAAAGCCAACACGGACCGCTGTCACACCCCAGAGGAGAGCCGTGTCCCAGAGTCTTTGTGTGGCCCGGCAAAGCCCTTATCAAACGAAGGGATTGAGGCGAACGCAGCCGGGCCTTAAACCTTAAACCTCTTTGGCCTGGCGCTTCACACAAAAGCAGAAAAGCAAGCGGAAAATATAAAACGGATAGGTGTCATACTCGATGAGTTCCCCGCTATTCGGCCATGTTGGTAATCTGGTATTTTTTTCAGCAGGAGGGATACTCAGATCAGGCTTCTGTAAGGAGATTGTATCCGATCACAAAGAAAAAAAAATAAGGGCAGCCAATTTATCACATTATAGCTACAGGGTAAATCTAGGTCAAGAATAACTCTGGAACGTCGGTGAAAAGTCTCTCCATGCCGACACACACACACACACACATAAAGAGAGGGAGGGCGGTAAATGCAGGATATATAGCAATAAAAAGGAAGTTAGCGTGCACACAGGGATGGCTGGTTGGTTTACGTGGTTGGAGATTTTATTTGGTGGCAAACAAGATCATCCCTGATGTCAGCACAGGAACAGCCCCCTGTCCCCAGCTCGACCATTCAAATTAATCCGACAAGTTTGGAACCTGATATGTATATGTAAATGCATATATATATATATATATATATATATATATATATATATATATATATATATATATATATATATATATATATATATATATATATATATATGTGTGTGTGTGTGTGTGTGTGTGTGTGTGTGTGTGTGTATATATATATATGGCGGCACGGTGGCGTAGTGGTTAGCACGTCCGCCTCACAGCAAGAAGGCCCGGGTTCGATTCCCGGCCTGGGCGTTTCTGTGTGGAGTTTGCATGTTCTCCCCGTGCTTGTGCGGGTTTCCTCCGGTGCTCCGGTTTCCCCATAATCCAAAGACGTGCACTGTAGGTTAATTGGCCGTTCTAAATTGACCGTAGTTTCTCTCCTGCAGCGGCACTGGAACCCAGTCGTATTGGCACTTGCCTTTCCATTGGATCCTTCCGGTGGCGCCGAGACAGGGGGGGGACTTGCTGCTTGGGTAACAGCCTGTCCCTCATTACTCCCTACCCAGGCTCTGTGCACTGGGGAGTATCACCAGTCGGGATACTGGCCAGAGCGCAGCCATAGTCCTTCGGGACTGACGGAGGCCTACGCACGCTACGCTATATATATATATATATATATATATATGTGTGTGTGTGTGTGTGTGTGTATGTGTGTGTATATATATATATATATATATATATATATATATATATATATATATATATATATCAATCACTTCTCGCACATCCTGCGCTAGCATCGTGCTAATGAAATGGCCCCAGTAGAGATAACAGAATTAGCTTCGTCGTCTCCTCTCTCCACGGCCTCACTCATTCCAGGCTAAACAAGCACAGCTAAGCTAAACAAGCTAAATAGCAAGTAATCATGTTTGGATGTTCGCCCAGTTCATAGAAAGTCAATTAGCTTTATTTAATTAGAAGGTCCTCTCAAGGAGAATATTACTTCTGTGTAGTTAGCTATAAATAAACAGGAGGACACCTCATTAGAAAAAAAAAATTAATAAATAAAGGCTTCGTTTATGATCCGGATAAATTAGAGCCGTAAAATATGTAGTCAGCTGGTCTGTGCGCATATAGATTACAGTTATTATTACAAATCATATACGTCAAGTTAATGGCTTCAGGTTAATGACTCCCTAGGTTAGATAAGGAATGTTAAGGGTCATTGGATTTGGAGGTTTGGCGGAAGATCTATCTGTTGCCTGATGGCCTGAGCATGAAAGAGTAATGAGTGTAAATTATCACCGGGGAGAGAAGTCGTACCACTTGGCGATTTCTTCGTATGTGCTGTTGCAGTATTAGCCTTGTTCAGTATTTTATCAGGAAAAGATGGTCTTAGGTG
>CM045746.1:23239465-23241965 GCA_024760905.1 Plotosus lineatus
TGCAGCTAACGTTACGCTAACGCACTGTTCCAACCTGATCCTCGGTGAGAATATGACTGTGAGTGTGAATGGTTCTACATGTCTGGGAAGCTGAGGGCAGTGGCGGTCTAGTGGTATAAGGCGCCGGATCGCTGATCCAAAGGTTGGGGGTTCGAGTCCCACTCTCCACAAGGTTGTCACTGTCCTCCCAGTGCAGCTAACTGGGTTATCAAAGGCGGGCCATGTCTCTCACTGTCTATGGTGTGAGGCATGTAAAAGAACCATTGCTGACTTTCGACAAGAGTAGCTGCAAAGCCGTCAGCGTGTTTCTGCCCTGCGATGGCCTGGCGAGCTGTCCAGGGTGTACTCTGCCCTCGCCCTGAGTTGGCTGGGATGGGCACCAGCCTCGCCGTGACCCTAATTAGGATGAAGCGGTTACAGAAAAATGATGTCTGGGGAGCTTATGAGGGTGTAGCCCACTTTCACCCAGTGTCAGCTGTGATAGGCACTGGCCTCCCCACGACCCGAGTACAAATAAGCGGTTTGGCAAATGAGTGAGTGAGTCAGTCGTAGCCATCAGAGGTCATTATTTGCTGAAGTCTTCTCTGTGTGTGTGTGTGTGTGTGTGTGTGTGTGTGTGTGTGTATATTATTTGTGTATGATGCTAAATGGCGTGACACCTTACAAAAAAAAAAAAAAAAAAACACAAATCCATGAACACAGGACAGTTTGTTCTTATTTGTTTAAATGATTTTATTTTGTAACCAATAGAGAAATATATTACTTGTGTTCTTGTAAACTTAATATCTTATAAAGTAGTTTAGCTATTTAAGCTACATTAGCGACATCACATTGCTACTGGAAAATGTCGTCCGCCAAACAACACTACATCATCCGCAGTTTGTTCAACTTGTGTAGATAAATGTTGTTTAGATTTCAGGATGCATTATTTGTAGCTTCTCTCTAACCATAAACATTAAGCGTCAAGGCTATAAACGTACATTAGCATTGTCCGAACCGTCCCGCTACAGGCAGGGAACCTCTCCGTGTTACTGCTGATCAGATTTGCTGAGCTGGCATTTCCATATTCTTTCCCCTTGACCACATTTCCGAAAGTAAGAAAGTGCACACGATGGTATTTTACTTAAAAGTCCTTTCTCAGTCTCCGGGTTTGGTTTCAGATTTTAGTCGAGGATTTTATCCTTTTCTTTTTATTTATTTATTTTTTTTTTTTTTTTTTTGTTTGTTTTTTTTTTGTGACCACATGAAATAGACTCCGATCTCAAGCCCGTCACATGTTCACAGCATGGAGCCTAACCACAACCTCCAGCGAGTCTCAGCTCCCCACAACACTCTTCTACCTGCCATTCCTCCGTATCGAACAGTGCGGTAAGGTCAGCCCGAGGTCTCCGGTTTCCACCAAAATGCACTCCGGGGACCTCATGAGCCGCTTTGCCCTTTTCCTTTTGCCATTTTACACCACACCGTGGCTTCTTTTCCAGAACATGTGATTGATTTGAAACCCAAGATGGCATTGAAGATCATCCCACCAGCTCCAGAAAGCAGACGGGCTTCTGCACAATGGATAAGAGGGTCACATGACTGGTTCTCAGCGAGAAGACAAGATCTGAAAACGGTTTGCACAAGACTTTTATAAAGCAACGCAGTGGCAGGATCATACAGAGCCGACACACTTCTCTACGCTTCTGCAAATCCTACTTGACGATCAGCCGAGCAAAGAATCACGGTGAACAAATTTTCAATAACGAATGCGAGCGGAGTCGGTGATGTGATAATATTTTAATAAATCTGATTACAATTCTCACAAAGAATAAACCGACTGAGCTGGCAGACAGAGGAAGCAGAGTCTGTTCACCACTGATCACACACTTCAAAGCACACGGAATTTGCCCACATCGACGGGATTCTCGGTCCAACCTTTCACGGACTGTGGCGACTAAAGACCACTGGACCTTCAAAAACCTCTGATTGGTTCCATGATACTTCTGCACTTGGAATAATTGAAAGCTTGCTTTTCTTGTTTTGTTTTGTTTTGTTTTGTTTTGTTTTTTTGCTCAAGCATTTTCTACAAAACTTCTCCTCGTCTTGTTTGGCTTGGCATCACATGATACAGAAATAGAACCACAAAGTACAAACCACAGACAGAGTTCAGGAAAAGGCCGGAGGGGTTTACACGAGTCAGTTCGTTTCCACGGCACCCGCTCAAGCTTTGCTTTGAACCCTGCCTTGACCACGTCCTCTGATCGGCGGCTGCATTCAGCGGTCCCTTTCTCTGTCTGGTTGGTCTTGCATCCACAACTGTGGGGTTCTTGACGGAGCTGAGGATAAAGTTTTTCATCCATTTATTTATTTTCTGAACCACTTAATTCTAATTAGGGTCCGGGGAGGCTGGTGCCCAGCTCAGCCAACTCCGGGCGAGGGCAGGGTATACCTTGTACAGCTCGCCAGGCCATCGCAGGGCCAACACTCACACAACCGTTTATACTCACACTCACACCTA